>OW240912.1:42781028-42887478 GCA_933207985.1 Pelobates cultripes
TATATACTGGATGAAATAGCATCCAGGGAATTACCTGCTCTTCTAGATGATGTTATAGACTATGTGATTCTTATAGATAACCGTATTAGAGAGAGGCGTAGCCAAAGACGGTTGGATACACGGGTGTTACCTGCTCTACCCAGTACTTCCCTGCTAGCGCTACCCGCTCCTGTGCAGCCATCCCCTGAACCCATGCAGTTGGGTGCTACAGGGTTAACTGAGGCCGAAAGAGCGTACCGTAGAAGGGAGGGGTTATGCCTTTATTGTGGGAAGAGGGGGCATCACTGTAAAGCCTGCCCTAAAGTACAGGGAAACTGCAGCACCTAAGGCCTATAGAGGGGTCGGCCTCGGGTGTTATGACTTTGTCCCCTCATATGTCCATCTCCAGACCGTTTATTACGGTTTCTCTCTTGGTCAATAAAACCACTATAACTACCAAAGCCCTGATCGATTCGGGTGCGGCAGACAACCTTATGGATGAGACCTTTGCCAAAACCGCAGCCCTGAATTTGATCCGAAAGGAGACACCCTTGGCCGTTGAGGCCATAGATGGTAGACCACTGGAGAAACCTCTGGTGACCCATGAAACCCAGGAAATAGTTATGTCTGTGGGTGTTTTGCACAAAGAGAAGTTAACCTTCCAAATAATTAACTCCCCAACAGCCTCCATCATTCTAGGTTTTCCCTGGTTAGTTAAACACAACCCTGTTCTTGATTGGGGTTGTTTAGACATACTTTCCTGGGGGGAATCTTGTCAGCGAGACTGTGTGGCTCATGTACATCCTGTCTGTTTACTTAACGTACCCACGGCTAAACCACTCTCGGTTTCTGTGCCCTCTGTTTATGCGGATTTTGCCTTGGTTTTTGAGAAGAGGGAGGCAGATAAGCTACCTCCACATCGTGAGTATGATTGTGCCATAAACCTCTTACCGGGCACTATGCCTCCTAGGGGAAAGGTCTACCCTCTTTCTGAAAAAGAGAACCAAATCATGGAGGAGTACATACAGGAATCCCTAAGAAAAGGTTTTATTAGAAGGTCCTCCTCTCCTGCTGGTGCTGGTTTCTTTTTCGTGGCTAAGAAGGAGGGTGATTTGAGGCCATGTATAGACTACAGGGGTCTGAACAATATAACGGTTAAAAACGCCTACCCTATCCCCCTCATCACTGAGTTGTTTGATCGTGTTAAAGGTTCTAAATTTTTCACCAAATTAGACCTCGGGGGGCTTATAACCTTGTCCGTATAAAGGAGAATGACGAGTGGAAGACAGCGTTCAACACACGCAGTGGGCATTACGAATATCTGGTCATGCCTTTTGGATTGTGTAATGCTCCTGCCGTGTTTCAGGACCTCATAAATGATGTCCTTAGGGATCTATTGCATGTCTGTGCTGTAGTATACCTTGACGACATACTTGTGTATTCTCCTGATTTGAAGTCACACCATAACCCTGTTAGGATGGTGCTCAAAAGGCTATTGCAGAACGGACTCTACTGTAAGTTAGAAAAATGTTTATTCGATCAGACCTCTGTGCAATTCCTAGGATATATCATTTCTGAACAGGGTTTCAGTATGGATCCTGCTAAATTGGAAGCTATAATGTCCTGGCCACTTCCCCAAGGACTAAAGGCTATCCAGCGTTTTATAGGATTTGCCAACTATTATAGGAAATTTATAAAAAACTTTTCACCACTCATATCTCCCATAACGAAGTTGACAAAAAAAGGTCTACATCCTAGGGTTTGGACTCCTGAAGCCCTTAAGGCCTTCGAAACCCTCAACAAGGCATTTGCCTCTGCTCCAGTGCTGCACCACCCTGATCCTTCTCTTCCCTTTGTTATGGAAGTAGACGCCTCGGAGTCAGGTGTGGGAGCCGTACTGTCACAGAGGTTGTCTTATGACAAACCCCTCCATCCCTGTTGTTATTTTTCTAAAAGGTTGTCTGATTCAGAGAAGAATTATGATGTTGGGAATAGGGAACTATTAGCTATTGTGTTAGCTTTCAAGGAATGGAGGTACTTATTAGAGGGTTCTAGACACAAAATTATGGTTATAACAGATCATAAGAATCTATCCTATATTGCTGATGCTAGAAGGTTATCTGCCCGGCAGGCTAGATGGTCTCTATTTCTCTCACGCTTCAAATATGTTATCACCTATAGACCTGGTTGCCGTAATACCAAAGCTGACGCCATCTCTCGGCAGCATGAACCAGTAGAATTTGTTAACCCGACTCCTGAACCTATTGTACCTGAGTCTCAGATAATAGCTGCTACCCGTTTGGTTGTTTCTTCACCTTTCCTTACCAGTATTAAGACATACCAATCCCAGGCACCCCCTGAGACACCGGTTGGTAAACTATACGTTGAAGCTAATGACAGAAAAAAGTTGTTAACTTTATTTCACACAGCCAAAACTGTTGGTCATCCGGGGGTTACCAAAACCTACAAGGGCCTCCTTCAACAGTTCTGGTGGCCTTCACTCAAGCGAGACGTAGTGGATTTTGTTCAGGCTTGTCAGGTCTGCACGCAATGTAAGTCCCCTAATATGAGACCCCAGGGTTTTCTGATGCCTCTATCTATACCCAAGAAACCATGGACCCACTTATCCATGGATTTCATTGTAGACCTGCCTCTTTCTGATGGTCAGACGGTGATACTGACTGTGACAGATAGGTTCTCTAAAATGGCGCACTTCATTCCGCTTAAAAAACTGCCTTCTGCGGTTCAGTTAGCTCAGGTATTTGCCGAAGAAGTGTTCCGATTGCATGGGGTACCCCAGGATATCGTATCTGACAGGGGCCCTCAATTTGTCTCTCGGTTCTGGAGGGGCTTTTGTGCTGAGATGGGGGTATCCTTGTCGTTTTCTTCCTCCTATCACCCGCAATCTAATGGTGCGGCCGAACGTGCTAATCAGTCTGTGGAATTGTATTTGCGCTGCTTCACTAATGCGCACCAGGATGACTGGTCTCGCCTTCTTCCGTGGGCTGAATTTGCCAGGAATACGGTGACTCATTCGTCTACTGGCTTAAGTCCTTTTGAGGTTGCTTATGGGTTTCGTCCTTCTGTCCTTCCCGGTGCGTTCTCCGACAAGGGAATGCACGCCTTGGACCAGCACCTCGCCTCTTTGCGGAAGACATGGGATCAAGTCCATGTTGCGCTGTCTCGTTCAGCGGCTGCTCTGAAAAAGTTTGCTGATCGCCGTAGGGTTGCGGCCCCTTCCTATGTTCCGGGTGATAGGGTATGGTTGTCCTCCCGGAACCTCCGTCTCAAGGTTCCCTCGATGAAATTCGCCCCCAGATTTCTTGGTCCCTTCAAGGTGTTACGTAGGGTTAATCCCGTTTCCTACTCCCTTGATTTGCCTCCTTCCATGCGTGTCCCGAACACGTTTCACGTCTCGCTTTTGAAGCCCTTGCTGTGTAACCGGTTCTCTCGTCCCCTCGGGCGGCCCGTTTCCCCTCGCGCTGTCTCTGACGACGTGTATGAGGTGGCTGCTCTTCTCGACTCGTGTTTCTAGGGGCCGGCTGCAATATTTGGTGGATTGGAAGGGGTAAGGCCCTGCGGAGCGGTACTGGGTTTCGAGCTCTGATGTGCACGCTCCCTCTTAGGTCCGCTCCTTTCATGCCCGGTTTCCTTTGAAGCCTTCCGCTTCCCGCCCTCCGGGCGGTCTTCGAAGGGGGGGTAATGTCGGGATCCCGCGGGCAGCTGCGAGGGGAGGCTGCACTCCACTCACGGTACTCACCCTCCAGCCGTCCGCGGTCCCCTCCTCCTCGTGGGTCCGGCGAGCGGCATCCTTCCAGCCTCGGATGCCGCCCGCCGTTTCCTCCACGTCCCCCAGCGGCAGCATATATGACGCTGCACGCTGGGAGACCGCCCAAATTATTACACGCCGGGGTCAGTCACCTGACCCGGCGTTAAAGGCACAGTGCCTCAATCACAGTGGGAGGTCTAAATATCTCCCACGTGTGATTGTTAATTCTGATTGGAAATTATCCAATCAGAATTAACCTGATGGTTTAAATACTTACCTTTCCTGTTCCTCCCTGCCCTATTGTGGTCTTTGCTTGTTAGTATTGATTCTGAACTTGTGCTTCTGGTTACGTACTCTCTGGCTTGTTATCCGACTCTGTGACTTTCTCCTACCCTTTGACCTCGGCTTGTCTATCGTTATTCTGTCTTCTGGTTCCCCTTACTCGGCTTGTTTCCTGACTATTCTTTGTGTGCTTAGCCCGGCCACTCTAAGGTCCAGTACGGCACTTTGTGTGTGTGTGTGTGTGTTGGCGTGTTTGGTTCCCCGAATCGTGACATTACAACAGGGCCATAATGGAACCTGCTGACATACCACAGCTTCTAGTTAATCAAGAGGCTAGAATGGATGGCTTAGACCACCGTATGGATCAGTTTGCTCAAGCTTTACAAACCATTCTGGCTCGTACTGCACACTTGCAACCTGCCGTTCAGGAGGCTGCTGCTGCTGTGCCCGAACCCATTCCCACTCCAGTACCTGTTCCCGCTCATGTAGTTCACATGACGCCACCACAGCGCTACAGTGGTGACCCAGCATTGTGTCGTGGTTTCCTCAACCAAATCGACATCCATTTGGTGATGAATCCACGCTCCTATCCCACTGACAGATCTAAAATTGCCTTTTTGATAAACCACTTGTCCGGGGGAGCTTTAGCATGGGCCAACCCCATTTGGGAAAATACGTCTCCTATGTCCTTTGCTGATTTTCTGACAGCTTTCAGACGCACGTTTGATCAACCCGCCCGGTAGGGTTGCTTCTGCTGGCAAGGCTCTGCTTAGGGTCCGACAGGGTAACAGGTCTGTAGCAGATTACACTATCGAATTTCGTACTCTAGCAGCTGAAGTGGTTTGGAATAATGACGCCCTCGTAACAGCCTTTCAGGAGGGTCTGGCCGCTTATATACTGGATGAAATAGCATCCAGGGAATTACCTGCTCTTCTAGATGATGTTATAGACTATGTGATTCTTATCGATAACCGTATTAGAGAGAGGCGTAGTCAAAGACGGTTGGATACACGGGTGTTACCTACTCTACCCAGTACTTCCCTGCTAGCGTTACCCGCTCCTGTGCAACCATCCCCTGAACCCATGCAGTTGGGTGCTACAGGGTTAACTGAGGCCGAAAGAGCGTACCGTAGAAGGGAGGGGTTATGCCTTTATTGTGGGAAGAGGGGGCATCACTGTAAAGCCTGCCCTAAACTACAGGGAAACTGCAGCACCTAAGGCCTAGAGAGGGGTCGGCCTCGGGTGTTATGACCTTGTCCCCTCATATGTCCATCTCTAGACCGTTTATTACGGTTTCTCTCTTGGTCAATAAAACCACTATAACAACCAAAGCCCTGATCGATTCAGGTGCGGCAGACAACCTTATGGATGAGACCTTTGCCA
The DNA here is from genome assembly GCA_933207985.1 of Pelobates cultripes. NCBI lineage: Eukaryota > Metazoa > Chordata > Amphibia > Anura > Pelobatidae > Pelobates > Pelobates cultripes. Next base: position 42,786,442 of record OW240912.1, read on the forward strand.
AAACCGCAGCCCTGAATTTGATTCGAAAGGAGACACCCTTGGCCGTTGAGGCCATAGATGGTAGACCACTGGAGAAACCTCTGGTGACCCATGAAACCCAGGAAATAGTTATGTCTGTGGGTGTTTTGCACAAAGAGAAGTTAACCTTCCAAATAATTAACTCCCCAACAGCCTCCATCGTTCTAGGTTTTCCCTGGTTAGTTAAACACAACCCTGTTCTTGATTGGGGTTGTTTAGACATACTTTCCTGGGGGGAATCTTGTCAGCGAGACTGTGTGGCTCATGTACATCCTGTCTGTTTACTTAACGTACCCACGGCTAAACCACTCTCGGTTTCTGTGCCCTCTGTTTATGCGGATCTTGCCTTGGTTTTTGAGAAGAGGGAGGCAGATAAGCTACCTCCACATCGTGAGTATGATTGTGCCATAAACCTCTTACCGGGCACTATGCCTCCTAGGGGAAAGGTCTACCCTCTTTCTGAAAAAGAGAACCAAATCATGGAGGAGTACATACAAAAATCCCTAAGAAAAGGTTTTATTAGAAGGTCCTCCTCTCCTGCTGGTGCTGGTTTCTTTTTTGTGGCTAAGAAGGAGGGTGATTTGAGGCCATGTATAGACTACAGGGGTCTGAACAATATAACGGTTAAAAACGCCTACCCTATCCCCCTCATCACTGAGTTGTTTGATCGTGTTAAAGGTTCTAAATTTTTCACCAAATTAGACCTCAGGGGGGCTTATAACCTTGTCCGTATAAAGGAGAATGACGAGTGGAAGACAGCCTTCAACACACGCAGTGGGCATTACGAATATCTGGTCATGCCTTTTGGATTGTGTAATGCTCCTGCCGTGTTTCAGGACCTCATAAATGATGTCCTTAGGGATCTATTACATGTCTGTGCTGTAGTATACCTTGACGACATACTTGTGTATTCTCCTGATTTGAAGTCACACCATAACCATGTTAGGATGGTGCTCAAAAGGCTATTGCAGAACGGACTCTACTGTAAGTTAGAAAAATGTTTATTCGATCAGACCTCTGTGCAATTCCTAGGATATATCATTACTGAACAGGGTTTCAGTATGGATCCTGCTAAATTGGAAGCTATAATGTCCTGGCCACTTCCCCAAGGACTAAAGGCTATCCAGCGTTTTATAGGATTTGCCAACTATTATAGGAAATTTATAAAAAACTTTTCACCACTCATATCTCCCATAACGAAGTTGACAAAAAAAGGTCTACATCCTAGGGTTTGGACTCCTGAAGCCCTTAAGGCCTTCGAAACCCTCAAGAAGGCATTTGCCTCTGCTCCAGTGCTGCACCACCCTGATCCTTCTCTTCCCTTTGTTATGGAAGTAGACGCCTCAGAGTCAGGTGTGGGAGCCGTACTGTCACAGAGGTTGTCTTATGACAAACCCCTCCATCCCTGTTGTTATTTTTCTAAAAGGTTGTCTGATTCAGAGAAGAATTATGATGTTGGGAATAGGGAACTATTAGCTATTGTGTTAGCTTTCAAGGAATGGAGGTACTTATTAGAGGGTTCTAGACACAAAATTATGGTTATAACAGATCATAAGAATCTATCCTATATTGCTGATGCTAGAAGGTTATCTGCCCGGCAGGCTAGATGGTCTCTATTTCTCTCACGCTTCCAATATGTTATCACCTATAGACCTGGTTGCCGTAATGCCAAGGCTGACGCCATCTCTCGGCAGCATGAACCAGTAGAATTTGTTAACCCGACTCCTGAACCTATTGTACCTGAGTCTCAGATAATAGCTGCTACCCGTTTGGTTGTTTCTTCACCTTTCCTTACCAGTATTAAGACATACCAAACCCAGGCACCCCCTGAGACGCCGGTTGGTAAACTATACGTTGAAGCTAATGACAGAAAAAAGTTGTTAACTTTATTTCACACAGCCAAAACTGCTGGTCATCCGGGGGTTACCAAAACCTACAAGGGCCTCCTTCAACAGTTCTGGTGGCCTTCACTCAAGCGAGACGTAGTGGATTTTGTTCAGGCTTGTCAGGTCTGCACGCAATGTAAGTCCCCTAATATGAGACCCCAGGGTTTTCTGATGCCTCTATCTATACCCAAGAAACCATGGACCCACTTATCCATGGATTTCATTGTAGACCTGCCTCTTTCTGATGGTCAGACGGTGATACTGACTGTGACGGATAGGTTCTCTAAAATGGCGCACTTCATTCCGCTTAAGAAACTGCCTTCTGCGGTTCAGTTAGCTCAGGTATTTGCCAAAGAAGTGTTCCGATTGCATGGGGTACCCCAGGATATCGTATCTGACAGGGGCCCTCAATTTGTCTCTCGGTTCTGGAGGGGCTTTTGTGCTGAGATGGGGGTATCCTTGTCGTTTTCTTCCTCCTATCACCCGCAATCTAATGGTGCGGCCGAACGTGCTAATCAGTCTGTGGAATTGTATTTGCGCTGCTTCACTAATGCGCACCAGGATGACTGGTCTCGCCTTCTTCCGTGGGCTGAATTTGCCAGGAATACGGTGTCTCATTCGTCTACTGGCTTAAGTCCTTTTGAGGTTGCTTATGGGTTTCGTCCTTCTGTCCTTCCCGGTGCGTTCTCCGACAAGGGAATGCCCGCCTTGGACCAGCACCTCGCCTCTTTGCGGAAGACATGGGATCAAGTCCATGTTGCGCTGTCTCGTTCAGCGGCTGCTCAGAAAAAGTTTGCTGATCGCCGTAGGGTTGCGGCCCCTTCCTATGTTCCGGGTGATAGGGTATGGTTGTCCTCCCGGAACCTCCGTCTCAAGGTTCCCTCGATGAAATTCGCCCCCAGATTTCTTGGTCCCTTCAAGGTGTTACGTAGGGTTAATCCCGTTTCCTACTCCCTTGATTTGCCTCCTTCCATGCGTGTCCCGAACACGTTTCACGTCTCGCTTTTGAAACCCTTGCTGTGTAACCGGTTCTCTCGTCCCCTCGGGCGGCCCGTTTCCCCTCGAGCTGTCTCTGACGACGTGTACGAGGTGGCTACCCTTCTCGACTCTCGTGTTTCTAGGGGTCGGCTGCAATATTTGGTGGACTGGAAGGGGTACGGCCCTGAGGAGCGGTCCTGGGTTTCAAGCTCCGATGTGCACGCTCCCTCTTTGGTCCGCTCCTTTCATGCCCGCTTTCCTTTGAAGCCTTCCGCTTCCCACCCCCTGGGTGGTCTTCGAGGGGGGGGTAATGTCAGGCTCCCGCGGACGGCTGCGAGGGGAGGCTGCACTCCGCTCGCAGTACTCACCCTCCAGCCGTCCGCGGTCCCCTCCGCCTCGTGGGTACGGCGAGCGGCATCCTTCCAGCCTCGGATGCCGCCCGCCGTTCCCTCCACGTCCCCCAGCGGCAGCATGCATGACGCTGCACGCTGGGAGACCGCCCAGGGTTATACACGCCGGGTTCAGTCACCTGACCCGGCGTTAAAGGCAAAGTGCCACAATCACAGTGGGAGGTCTAAATATCTCCCACGTGTGATTGTTAATTCTGATTGGAAATCATCCAATCAGAATTAACCTGATGGTTTAAATACTTACCTTTCCTGTTCCTCCTTGCCCTGTTGTGGTCTTTGCTTGTTAGTATTGATTCTGTACTTGTGCTTCTGGTTACGTACTCTCTGGCTTGTTATCCGACTCTGTGACTTTCTCCTACCCTTTGACCTCGGCTTGTTTCACGTTATTCTGTCTTCTGGTTCCCCTTACTCGGCTTGTTTCCTGACTATTCTTTGTGTGCTTAGCCCGGCCACTCTAAGGTCCGGTACGGCACTTTGTGTGTGTGTGTGTGTGTTGGCGTGTTTGGTTCCCCGAATCGTGACAGCGTGTTTATATGAAGTTTTGGTAGTGTGTGAGAAAGCCAGAGTCTAAGTCCTTCATTTCTGGTGTTGAAATGTGTGATAATTTTCATCTCAAATGTCTTTCGTTGATGACAGTCTTTGAAATTCCCTTTAAGAACTTTAATCCTGAGGTTTTGGATTCAGTGACCAGTCTGGGTGAAGTGATGACCAACAGGGGTAAAATATCCATTTTCCTTGTCGTTCTTGATTGAGTGTTTGTGTAGATTCATTCTGAGATGCAGCTTAAGGCCAGTTTCTCCAATGTAGCAACCTTTGTCACACATTGTACGCTGTATCATGTGCACCACATTCACAGATGTGCACGAATATGATCCCTTAATGTTGTATGATTTGTTATTGTGTCTGTCTGTGTTATTGCCACAAATATGTTAACACAGTTTGCAGAGTGATTTGTTGCATCGTACAGTGCCATTCTGTGTGAGCTCCTGTTCTGTTGTCAATTTGCTGCGGAACAATCTCTGTCTCAGGTTGGGCGGTTGTTTGAATGCTCGCAAGCCCTGCTCTGCTGTTTACTTGTTTGTTTGTTTTTATGTGTTTTTTTTTCTTTTTAACTAGCTTATTGACTATCCTCTGTTCATTTACTTTTTCTGGCTATTCTCAGCCAACCTGCACCTTTCACTTTCAGGCACATCTTGTGCTATTTATGACACCCCACTCACCCCCTTCCCTTCTCTCTCCTTCTCTAACATCAGTTGTTTTAAGTGTTAAACTCTATCAGATTGATCAGACCTGAAAAAGAGAGGAAAACTCTCGAAAGCTTGTCTTTGAAATAGTATGTTAGTCCAATAAAAATGGTATCATTACATACTGTAACACTCTGGCATTTTGTCTACTTGACAAATACGGCTTATACAATTTATATATATGTGTGTATCAAAATATGATTTAACAAAAATAAATATATTTGTATACGGCAAATCTTTTCTTTAACACAATTAAATGTATCTATTTATTTTACTACACTTTGGGAAGGGAAAAAGAGCAACACCAGATGCTAGGCTCCATGTCCATACATTATGCCACATCATATCACAAATAGCAATAGCAATAAAAAATTGCCTGCTCTAGATTGTTAGCTCATCTGAACACAATCCTCAATAACCTTTTTTTTTCTTGTTAACATAGGCAATAGTTTGTTTCTTGTATATATTATATACTTTTATTAATATTACAGAGCACTAGAATAATATGTTGGCTATATATAAATACCAATAATAATAATGATCCAATAGTGGGGGAGATTTATCAAAGTGTTCTAACAGGTGGTCCAAACATTTAAATATTGAGCAGTCACCAATGGAACGGCCTCCTGGTTCCACGGTAACTGCTCCACTTTTAGCACTTCAGATCACTTTCTAGGAAAGAATATTTGGTATATCTCCCCCAATGTATTAAAAAAAAAAAAAAAACAATAAAATAAGTTGCAGTTTGGGTGAAAACTAAAAATAAGGGTGAGATTGAAAACCATTTCTGTTTATATGTTTTTCTGTTTATAAGCAACATAATAATTTTGTTTGCCTGCTCAGCTTAAATGTAATGGTGTAATCTCTCATTTTTATGTCACAATAACCTTCAACAATATTATTATGTCTAAGCTGAGTTAATGGTTTCAGATAGTTAACAAAGACCTTTTTGAAAAAAAACAAGCGAAAGAGGATTAGTTTACTTATAATTAGCTACTTCATCATGGTTGGATCCAAATATAATATTTGATACAGTAAAGTAAACATTCACAAGAAGAGGAGATTTCAGAATACTAATTAATCATGCCTGTCAAAAAACAGGAACAAAATACTTAAAGGTACAAGCCTAGTTTCTCTGCTGCCCTTATTTAGGTTGTCAGATAGAAAGGAACATTTTGCTAATGACTTGCATTTGCCCTTGTCTTTTGTTTGCAAATTGGGCTATCAATAGCTATCCTCTCCAGAAGAGGAATAACTTGAAGGTAATGATGTTTTTACTTTAACAGAAATTAAAATGCATAGTTTCTGTGTTTACTATTGTAACAATGAAAACAGCAATTTTAAAATTAAATATAGTGCCAGAAATTGCTTCAATAATGTAGTAAAACGTTATGCACATTTTATGAATAGTCATTAAATTGGTTTATATATTTATATATACATTAATACATATATAGTATATTTAACAGATGTTTCAATGGGTATACTTGCTTATTTAAAGGTAAAACACAAAACAAGCTGGATGGCTCAAGATAAAAATGTGCTACAAATCTTACATCAAAGAGGAATGTTTACAACTTTAAGGAGGTTCCACCTTCTTCTTACATCTAATAAGTTGTGCTGAATAGTCCCCATTTGAAGAATGCCAGAAAAAAACGGTAGCCTCAATCCACAAAACTTAATATAGTGGAAATACCTTTCTTCAACAACTGGAGATGTAGACTGCAGGAATTAGGAGGAAATAAGGGGAACATAATCAGGATCATTGTCTGTGCCAATTGGCACTTCACCTTTGTCTCAGAATACTTGCTGGTTTAAAGAAATAGGTAAGCAATGAACATGTGGGCATATACGTGTCTGAGTTGTTGTTGCCAGAATAATGATTCCAACTCTGAAAAAAATGTATCTCGATGGATGTTAACTCACTTACAGTATTTTTTGTTTTCAGATAATGGTGCAATAATTAAAAAAAAAAAAAACACTCAATGGAACATAGTTGACTTTAGCCAATTAATACATATCAATCTACAATATGTACTAGGTTAGTGAAATTGCCAGCAGATTTATATATGTTTAATGTTATAATTATCTGAAATTTGATCATGGGTCTATTTTTTGGCAAGTATTGAAAATTGAAGGCCAACTGCAACCAAAAAAATAATTGTAAAAAGTAAATACAATTAAAAATATTGCACAATAACTGCCTTCTTATTTGTATTTTTTAAATTGTGCATTAATCTCTAAAAATTAAAATGTTAGCATAAAAAAATTGTTCATTAAACAAAGCACAAAAATATAACACAAGAAATAGCATGCTGTAAAAGTATTTTTAATATTCACCAAACTGTGGAAATCGATCTATTTAAATTACATATTTAAATAACAATGAAATTTACATGTCTTACATTGTATATCTGTGCTCTTGAGAGTCCATGTTGGGCAATGTCTGTGTGTGTGTCTGATGGTGTATATCTATTTGTTTGTTTATCTGTGAATGTATTTGGAATGTTTATCTGTGTGTGTGAATATGTATCTCTATGTCTTTATATAACTATGTTTGAGAGTTGATGTGCGAGTGAGAGTTGATTGCTTTGTGTTCTGTGTAGTATTTGTAAAACCTGTGTAATGTTTTTTTGGCAAGGCTGTGAGTTGTATGTGTTTGTGTGTAAATGTGACTGTGCTTGCCGGAGACTGTGTGGGATGTGATTGGAGAGGGTTACTATTGGGGTGTGCATGTGTATAGGAAGGTTGTGCTTATGTGCCCCCTCTAATACACAAACCTTGTTCAAACACTTATTTCCCCCTTCATTCCATTGCTCCTTTAGCCCTGGTTATTATTCACCCACCCACCCATCCACCCATCCACCCACACATTTCACATATGGCCCATGTACTTAGGTTCCACTTACCCTACATATACATCTTTATACATCCTCCCTCTTAAATACATTTTAATCAATGGACATTTTGTTGTACTCAATCCCTGGAACCACTGTTCTCCTCACTTTTTTCACTGCTGCTGTGTGTCTACAGCCTCTGTATCTTCCACCTCCCTGCACCTGCACCTCTTCCACAGCAGCTTGGCACACAACATCCTTGGTAGTTTTTATAGTGCTGATTATATCTCAGTAAGGACAAATTGTGCAAACAAAATGAATTTGCACAAAATGTATTTTCACTTGCAATATTGAACGTGTGTATACATGATTGCGGGTGTATACCCGAGTGCCAACATAAAGGTACTAATACATGATTGTTTATTGCTTAACTAAGCACATTGCGTAAATGTGGCTCTCTGTGTTCTTCTCAAATATAAGTGTGCCAACACAGACTCATAGCATTACAAATAGGGTTTATATACTTTTTGTCGATTGCACACAGGTGTAAACTTGAATTTTTTTGTAGAAGTACACATTCTTGAAACATTTACTAGCAAATTGGGTAGACAAATAAAATATGAGATGATATGCTCTGTAAAGAGTCTCATGGTAATATTTCATTGGCCGGTGGAATTCAAACTTATTTATTATTGACATTTATAAAGTAAGAACATTTTCTATAGTGCTGTACATTTAGGGTATATTCAGTACAATATACACAGACCAAAACTGAAGGTAAACAGGGCCCTGATCCAGAGTGCTTTACAATTAGGAAAAACAGAACAATGCTGATAATACAGAATATAGATGGACAATTAACACTAATTGATACAAAATAAAAGGATGGCCCTGCCCATGAGCTTACAATCTAGAAATTACCGTATTTCTATTCAAAGTGCTTAGCAAGATGACTCATGAGCTTACAGCCTAAAGGTAATAATGGGGAGTTTCAAAATGGAGTTGCAGTGGGCATGTAAAGTTGATGGCAAGGGATCTGAGGACATATGGAAACATTTAATAGCTTGTGAAACAGTGACGTAGATAAGAATAGAAGCAGCTGAAGCAACATACTATAAAGAAAGGTGTAACAAACATTGGGGATGTTGGCAACAATTTGGAAATGATTGCTCAGGGAAATCAGGGTTCAGGTCTAAATCTTGAGAAATAAGGAAAGCACAGGACGTCGAGAATCCACAAACATGCTTTTTCTAGGAAAACAGGAAAGAACAATAGGTAATGGAGGGGATGGGATGTATAAGGTTTGGTGTGAGACTGAAACATTTTAGCAAATATATTCAAACTCCCTAAAAAGTAATAATGCATAATGATTCATAATATGAAAGTATACAGAAATTAATAGTCACGAGGCATACCATAACAACAGTTGCAGAGGTGTAAGGGGTAGTGATGTCCCGAACGGTTCGCCGCGGACTTCAAACATATGCGGTAAGCTTTGACCCTGTACCTCACAGTCAGCAGACACATTCCAGCCAATCAGCAGCAGACCCTCCCTTCCAGATCCACCCACCTCCTGGACAGCTCACTAAGAATGCAGCTTCACAATGAATGTAAAATGGATGCTGTCCAGAAGGTGGGAGGGACTGGGAGGGAGGGTCTGCTGCTGATTGGCTGGAATGTGTCTGCTGACTGTGAGGTACAGGGTCAAAGTTTACCGCATATGTTCGCCGTCCGCGGCGAACCGTTCGGGACATCACTAGTAGGGGGATATTAAGGAAGATAAGTAAACACAGCACAGGATTCCTAACTTGATTGAGGGTAACTTAATTGCCGCAGAATGCAAATTGTGTTTTAATATTTTGGAAATGTTTGGTGATCGAAGTCGGGGTGCAGATATGAATTTAATTGCTTGCAGAATACAGAAGATATTGCAATAATTTGAAAATGTTTGCTGATTGAACTCGGGGTGCAGATATGAATTTAATTGTTTGCAGAATACAGATGATATTGCAACATTTTGGAAATGTTTGCTGATTGAAGTCGAGGTGCAGTTCTATGTCTGTAGAAAGATAGATTGCAAAGGGTAGATTTGGTACATAGTAACTAGGAGTACGTCTGATTCTTAGAATGCATGGTGCTAGAGTTTTAACAACCTAACTACCTATTTAAGCTTGCTACCTATTGACTCTGTTCTAACAAATCATTTTTCAGAATTAAGTAGGCTACATTGATTTCATCTGGCACCATAAACGTGACAGATTACAAATAGAGCACTTCAATGTAACGTTTGGCTGTATTGGATGCAGGAAACGACCATTTGTCATAGGCTAGCATGCCTTTTAATGAACCAACAAGAGGATTCTTTATAAACTGAAACAAATGACAACACTGATATCTGACATTTTAACCCTCTTCACGCCAGATTCAAAAGAAATCAATGTCTTTTATACTATTCTAGTAAGCCCCGATTTACTGACCTAAATTAGATTTCTCTTTTAAGCATACTGATGGCAGCAGAAGTCATGAAACAGAAATTTCAAATTGCATTTGGTCCTTTGTAAGAATAGAAGAGGATTATACAAAGCAATAGATCTAAAACCTATAGATTCTCTATTACTGAGAACAGTGTATTTTAAAGCACATACCTCATTATACATAATGGTTAGCTACCATATTAATATAGTTCGAATTACAGATGAACACTTTGTATTCAAATTGAAGAGTACCTAATAGTCTATTTCTAGTGATTCCTTTGAGTAATCAACAATTTTATTACTTTAATATTGCTGAAGTTACCATTTGCAGAGGAAAAAGAAAAGAGTAAAAAAGCAATTTTGGATCAATGGCTTGACATATCAGGTCACCTTTAACAAAGTGAGATGAGCAAACCCTTTTAAAGCAGAGAGTCAATGTAATGTGCTATATGGTTTGGAGATAAGGATGTATTTCACTTTTTAACCATTTTGAGGAATGTATTAAGCAACAGTTTTTGTAACTCCAGTACTAGAAATGTTTAATGAAAAACACCAAAAATAATCATAATGATTTTTCATTGGCAACATTAATACAGAAATATTAATGTGTACTGCATGGATAAACACATATGTAATCTTTTGGGTGGGGCAATGCTGTTTTTTTTATTTAGAGACATGTTATCATGATATAGACATGGTAGGAGTGAGTTTTAACTGCAACTTAAACTAAATATTGTCTGACAAAAAAATATAGTAACCATAAAACTACCATAATATCAATACCATCTGGACTTGTGACTTAATGGCGACTTGCAGAGCCGCAGTCGTTAAGAAAGTATAGATCTCTATGGAATTTAATATAAAGGGACACTCTAAGCATCAGAACCACTGTAGCTTAGTGCTATGGTTCTGGGTCAAAGAGACTGTTCTTGCAGTCTCTGCAGGGTAAACACTGCCTTTTCTGAGAAAAGGCAGTGTTTACATTGCTGCCTAATGCCACCTCTAGTAGCTGTTACTCAGACAGCCACAGAGGAACTTCCAGACTGCGGTCATGTGACCTTTGTATCATATAGTATATGTCTTACTTTATTCCTGGATCTTAATGCAGTATGTATAACTAATATTATATGCACAATTATTAAAGTAACAACAACCAGGAACTTGCATACCACAAGTGTTGTCAGACATGATGGAGCATGCAAGAGCATCCCGAATGCTTGCCATAGATATGACGAGATGCTGATAAGCAAAGTGCTGCAATTGCCATGCATACATACTACCCCCATAATGCTTCCACTTGGAGAAGCATTGGATTGGCTGAGATAATCAGTAAAGACCTCTGCTGGGGAGCAGTAGCAGCTCACGAGGATTGCAGGATTGGCATGCCGAGAGACTAGGAAAATAAGTCAGCTTTTTAAAATTACTTCTGGGGGCCTTTAAACTAAATTGACAATACATCACTCTAACATTATGTTTCCTTTAAGTTTCCAAGCTGATAAGAAAATGTATGCTGCTGTGACACAAAAAAAACCAATTTGTAAGCCAAATATAGAATTTGGATATGGTGAGAGATTATTTAGATGATAGTTCTGGACAGATTTCCCAGACAGAAAGCCAGAAAATAACATAGTAATATGCTTTGTTAAAACCTCAATTTTATTTCAATATATTTATAATTAACAATAACAATTTAGAGAATTAGTCAGTATGATAAGGGCCAGAAAACCGGAAGAAAATAAGAACTTATACTAGTATGTTATATTTTTTACCTAAAAACGCCAATGAGCGAAACTGGAGAACGTTTCAGGTTCCACCTATTTTGTCTTATCATCCAGTTTTGTCTGATTTTGTTGTTATTGCAAAAGGTTTGTTTGATCAAAATATAATGTAACTCTGTATACAATAATGGTGGCATTAGCTACATGGCAGCATTAATCCATATTCAAATAGTTTAGACTGTATTTAGCTTTGCTATTCTTACAATTATATAATGTCTGTTTAAGTAAAATCTGATGGGCAAGGTTAAATGTGTATGCTTTTAACTAATGTGTGAATTTTACAACAGACATTGTACCCTTTTAAAAGTACGATAAATTAGATGTAGAGAAAAAAATATCAGATGTATCAATGTATCCTTTTTTAGGAATTTAATCATTCTTAATTTAATAAATGTCAAACCTGGTTCAAGAAAAATTTAATTTAAAGGGAAGCAATAATCACCAAAACAACTTTAGTTTAATAAAGCAGTTTTGAGTACAGAGCATGTCCTTGTAGTCTCAGTGCTCGATTCTCCGTCATTTCGGAGTTACATCACCTTGTTTATGCAGCCTTAGTCACACCTCCCTCTCACTATATGTGACTTACACTGCCTAACTGAACACTTCCTGTAAAATGAGATCTAATGTGTAAACTTCCTATATTACATACTATCTTTAATTTAAAATTTTGTTTCAACCTGCACTGTGTATAACCTTCTAGACCCTGCAGGAGTCTTCTGTGTGATAAAAGTTCAATTTATAGAGATAAAAATGTCTAAAGTAAGTTAAAAACAAACTTTTTTCATGCAGACTGTTTTGGTCACAGCCAGCAGAGGTGTGGCTAGGGATACAGGGATGGAAACAAAAGTTACTATATCTCCAGAGAATTGAGACTTCAGGGGCATGAGCTATACACCAAAACTGCTTCAATAAACTAAAGTTGTTTGGTGGCTACAGTGTCCCTTTAATATATGAATATATTTTAATGTATTTTTCCACATGTGTGTAAAATATATAAAAAATTTTATCGTGGCATGAAAATACATTAGGCAGGATCTTGTTTAAATAAACGACTTTCCCCATGGACATGACAAAACATGATGAATTACTTTGCAGCAAATATTATTGTGACCTTTGTATAATCTGGTGTATGTCTTATTTTATTCCTAGATCTTAATGCAAGAGTTCTAACTAATATTATATGCACAATTATTAAAGTAACATCAACCAGGAACATGCATACCACAAGTGTTGTCAGATATGATGGAGTGTGCAAAATTATTCTAAACTTGGATACAAAGTTGTACTGTAGAACATGGCATTGGACAGATATAAATGATTTCCTGAAGGCCATTTTTGCACATTTAGCATTTATCTGAAGAACTTGCCATATACAGGAGAAGAACATTAATATTAACTTCATCTATAATAATGTAAGCTCAGTATTGACACAGACTTGAGTTTCTTATTTGATTTTCTAAAATTTCTTATGAAATCCTCCAAATGTCAGAAAGAAAATGTCTTTTTTTACATATATTTTATTTTCAAACATTTTCTTTTTCCTCAATGAAAAAGCACAATTGTGTATAAAATCCAACATAAGGTGCGGAGTTCCAATAATCAACAATTATACATCACTAGACAATGTTTTAAAAAAATCTGACGCTGGATACACGTCTGGAAACTTGCATTCCTATTTTGATTTGCTATAAAATTGTTTCACTTTTTATTCTTTTTGCCTTTTGCATGTTGGAATAACTTTTTAGTATCTACTATAAATGAGATCTTATTCTTAACTAATTTGGATGAATTGCACCAATATCCATCCACTATATATTTTTTGGGATATATAACAATGTTGTACATAGAAAGTGAAAGCTTTCCTTGTTAGTTTATAGAATTTATATATTGGCTGAGTAAAATTAATACCCGTTTTTCTGGCACTGCAGAATCTTGCAGTGCCCCCCTTCCTCACAACCCCATCCCATGTTGCTGAAGGGGTTAAAACGATGTCCCTCAGCGCTGGGTCAGGCTTCGCCCACACTCCTCCCCCGCCGTCAGCCGGCAGGGGAAACCTAATGAGCATGCGCGGCAATGGCTGCGTGCACGCATTTGACCTCCCCATAGGAAAGCATTATTTAATGCTGGAGGTCCTCATGCATAGCGTGAGGACGTCCAGTATCGTTTAAAACACTTTTCGGGTTTTAAGAACCCAGAAGTCCCTCTAGTGGCTGTCTGACAGACCGCCACTAGAGAAGGACTTAACCGCAATAATTACACTTGCAGGGTTAAGGGTGATGGGAGTTGGCACTCAGACCATGCCAATGGGCAGAAGTGGTCTGGGTGCTTGGAGTTTCCCTTTAATAATGGAGGGGTCCCAAAGCAACCACTGTGATTAATTATTTTTTTTTTTCAATGCCATATTAATTTTACTTTCATACGCTGACCAACAGCATGGATGGACACGTGATATGAACCATTCTTAAAAATGGTGGATCCGACACAGAATATCTTACATACGTTTTAGGGTTCTGACCATACTAATAAATCATTTGAATGAGACAACATGCTTCAGATTAATACAAAATGTAAATATTTGACTTCTGTATATATGATTTAGGAATTTATTAATCATTGTAAAGTTGCAAAAAATAGCTCAAAATAATAAAAACATCTAATTTCCCATATGTTACCGGCACACACACTCACTGGCAGATACACTCTCACTGATTAGACACACACTGACTGACACTTACTGACACACACATTCACTGACAGACACATACATACACTGACAGACACACTCACTGACACACACATACACTGGCAGACAGACACACTCACTGATGAACACACTTGCTGATCTGACACACACTGACAAACACACACACAGTGACAGACACATACACATACTCTCACAAATATATCTCATTTGGAGATACTTTCTATCTGTTTTGGTCTAAAGTTTGCATGTGGCTATCAGTTTATCAAAACTTTGTGTTTTAACATCACTGTTTTCATTCATTAGTTCTAAATTCCTGGAATTTTAAATGAAAAGAGAGGACATGCATTCTAAATTAAGTTTAACTATTCACCTGGGAAGATTTTCAAAGATATGCCAAAAGGTGTACGAGTAGCCATTCACTACTCGTGTAAAGTAAGAAAACAACATGTCCTATCAATAAATATTGCTTTTTCTAAAGTTCATTAGTTCTTTATCTCTCTTCTCCTAACTTTTGATGTAGCACTAAAGCTATTGACTGATGCTCATTCTGCTTGATAAATATTACCAATGTGGAGTATTTTTTGTTTTGGCCCATTTACTGCGAGACACGCTTGTAATGCATTGCAAAGCGGTGCTTCCATCTTGCCCCTAGCAGCAAGTTGGACTAAGGAATGGATATATGGCAATTATGACAAATAAATTAATTGCCTCCATCATAAATAAGGAGCTGTGTGTTTATTTAGAAGAATAATCAGATCTATTGCTTAGCGCAGCACATAAAAGAACCTCGGAAAATAAAGCTGGATTGAATTCTTTGGCATTCACAATGGCTGTAGTCATGAATAGAGAACAACACATTGACTGCAGCAATAGAAAAAAATAATTGCTTTTTGTAAATGTTTAATATTTAAAACATGAAAGACTGCAAGCACTGCATCTAAGTGACTAACATGATGTCTGGGCTTTAATTTATTCAGCATCTGATGGAAGTGATGTTTTGAGGCTTGTTCATACCATTTATGCATGCCAAGTGCAATAGCATAGTATTTGCAGTGAGTCAGCATATATAAAGAACACAGTAATAATGAAGTATGTTTTAGAATTGCCTTTGTATTTGACCTGTGGTGCTGATTGACAGAACCATTTCAAACAGTAAATTATACAACTGTTATTTACTTGTGAAAGCAGATTTTTGTTATATAATCACACAAATTACCAAAGGTAATATACTATTCCATAAAAATCATATCCCACTATAAATTATAATATATTTCACCTTATTAAAGCATGAAAATCAGATTTTATTTACATACCTAAAAAAAGTTAAAAATAACTAAGTAGATGTAAATAATTCTCGGTAGAGCATTGTTTGCTGTATTACTTTAATCAGAACTATTATTCAACAAGCATATGTAAATATGACCATCATTTCATAGCATGTTTTTGTTCAATCATTTTTAAATAACAATATACTGTTGGAACATTTATTGTTTCATGTTTTTGAAAGAAATCTGTTTGATGTGTATGTTGAAATAATGATATGTAGATACACATATTTTACATGTTACTGCATCATAAAAATTATCAACATATTCAAACAATATTGAATAGTTTAACAAGACTGTTTTGTTATGTTTCTATTCATAATATTGTACTTTTTATTTGTTATACTATGTTATGCTCAGCAAAATGATTACATATATACACATGGATGTAATGGTTTTTTTTTGCATTGTCAACCAAACTGCAAACTTACAAAAAACAATCTCATAATAGCTAATTGACTTGAAATTTTTAAGTATTTTGTCACAAAAAGAAAATATAATACACATATAATAGCTACACACAGAAGACAGTGACCCACATAAACATTTACACACAGAGAACACTGACACACATACAGAACACTGACACACACAGTTACACATAGAGGACACTGGCACACATGCACTCACTCGCAGATACACTCTCACTGATTTGACACACACTGACAGACTCACTTACTTACACACACATTCACTGGCAGACACACACTCACTGATAGACACATTCACTGATTTAACACTCGCTGACAGACACACTCATTGACACACACTCACAAATTATTATTTTTATTTTAAGTCCATCCAGCCTCCCTACCTTTGAGAGAGCTGAAGTGAATCCTTTTTTTTTGGAGGTACATTGGGGATTTCTTCACTGAGGTCCAGTGTGGGATTTGTGTAATCTTCATGCTCTTGCTGCACTGCTCCCTTGCTGCACTGCTCCCTCACCTCATCGCTGCAGGGAAGATCATGGCGGGGGATGCGTACCACGGGTTGAGAAACTAGTATTTACACTGATGATCCTACCCAAAAAGGTGGAGCATCAGGTTTGTCACTGGATGGCGGGGGTCCCAAATATGTTGTTTAAAACTATAGCATTGGAAATACATGTTTCTCAAATGACTCTACAATGAAAAAGCCTCCTGTTATTAGGCAAGTGGAAGACAGTCAAGCAGCTTCCTCTCCAACGACCAGACAGTGTACAGTGATGCGAGTCAGGAATAAAAGCAAGCGGAGGAGTCCTAGGCTCTATCCTCACAGGAGGAAAACTGTCCATTCTATTCCCATACAGTACAGTGAGTTATAGGTGAATTATAATGATTAAAAGACTTCATGGTTGTGGCATTAAGTGTCCAGTGAAATAAAAATGAATGCAATGTTTACCTCAAACCTCTTAGGTAATTTTATGTATATTATTAGTTCCACAACCTGTTCTAAAACTTACCAAATCCAGTACTCATAGGTACTCATTGGTATTCATAGCTTTAAATCAGAGCTGCAAATTTGGGGATCTATGTTTTTTTTTGCAAAACCTCTCAAAGTGACATGATCACTTACATAGTGGCACCTGGGAGTAGGAGGACATTATATATAGTTACCTTTCTTGTGTCATAACCACCATTGTCTATATGGTCCTTGTGTTAAGGTCCTGGTCACCTTATATGGACATAATGTAGAAGAATACAAAACTGGGATCTATAGAAAATCTTTTAAAACTACAAGATTTCTTATAAATGATCTTATGCATGTATCATTTGATGTTGTGGAGATCTATTGTGCATTGCACAATATATAGATATACCTTCAATTAACCATGCATGCATTTATTATACATTTTTCTTTGAGGGTGTATCTAAAACAACTTGAAAAAGCTGCAGATCTTCCGTCTGCAGCCCAGACTTGTTGTAGCTGTCCAATCACAGACTTCCTCAAGCAGATCAATGAGATGTCTTTAAAAGACAGGTGCTCTCTGCAATAGCCTGCTTCTTGAGTTCCACTTACTGTACTAGGAAGTAACAAGACCAGTTGTCTGAGGGGTGTAACAAGGTTAATTTATAAAACTGCCCATTTCTATTGAAATCTTCATGTTTTGTAAAATGAAAACAAGAGAACACACTCTACAGACATAAAGCACTTCAGCAAGCTGGAGTGTCTTAAGGATCTGGAGTGTTCTTTAATGAGAAATCCAATCCCCCAAAAAACTCAATCCATTGTCACACTTTGCCCAAAATCTTCCTGTCTATAAGCAAATAAGTCCCTACTTCGTCTTATGATGTATTTCAGTTGTTTTGCATTTTTTATGTAGTTTAGCCTCAAAGAGTTTTTCCATATATATTCTATATTGCTAGTGCCACTTAAAGTCTAAAAAAAAAAAAAAACACAAAACCCCCCCAAAAAAACGCATATAGTCATAACAGATGTCTGTGCTTAAAATGAGGGATTTTGAGTTACATAGAATGGCCACATATTCCAGTTTGCTAGAATAAGGCATCATCTGTGCATATCTTTCAGTTTTCTCAAATGAATTGTAACATTAGATGCAGTTTCTGTTATGAGTTTTATTTTTCCAAATACATTGCCATCATTCTTTTTTCTTTACATTGTTTTAGACAGAATATAATTTAATATTTTTACCTGTCTTCTTAATATTAGCCTGATCCATAGAACATATTTTCCTTAGCCTATATATTATTATTTGTTCATTTCAAATATAGACACTGTATGGAATATGTGTATTATGTAAAATAATATGTCATCTCTTAGTTTTCTCTTTCTATTTCAATGACATTGGAGAAATAATGTAAAAAGTAAAGGCACAAACATTCCTGTGATGGTTACCTTTTATGGCATGCAAAACCTATTTTGAAATTGTTTTGCCAAGGTCACATTGAATGAATAAAAACAAAAGTGACATTTTTTTCCATAAACCCCATTTCTGCCCCCAGGGGGCCTGTTCGCATGCAGTGTACTCCTGGCAGCATACAATGCACATGTTTCATTCTTTCAAAATAGATAATATTTTCCTCATTTTGCATATTTTCCAGTCCATTGATGAATGCAAACTAAATTGCAGTAAAATGCAAATAACAGAAACTTGAGACTCATGTCAACACTTGTTTGTTCATTTTCTTTTCTATAATCTTGGGTATTTATTTTCTCTCCAGCTTTGCTTTAAAGAAAAATAAAATAAAACATTTTTAAAGGATAATGCAGAATAATAACTTAACAATTAAAGTGACTCATCGGCAAACATTAGACAGGCAATAAAGTTTTATGTTTCCAATGAGCTGTAAAATTCAGCAGCAGTTAAACATGATAAAGATCTTCCAGGATATTCACTAAAGTGTGAATTATGAAAGCATCACAGTAAATATCAAACTTTAGGCCAACTTTATTTTGGGCTAAAAAATTAAGTTCACTTTAAAATGTAATTTTCACAGTGAAAAGCCCTTCAAGTCCACTGTCTCCAAGATGGCCACTCTACTGGATGTTACAGCAGGCCCATGCCTTTAATAACCAACAATTGCAACATGCGAATGTACATGATGTGTACATATCTGATCTTCTTTTGTATCCAAAGTTTAGCTGGATGACTCTTAAAAAAAAATTGTGTTTCATCGACAACTCCATAAATTTAAGACATAATCAAAATCATTTTCAAAGTTTTATTTGTCAAAAGCAAAATCAAAGCCTGCTCTTTTTTATTCTAAATTTGTTAACTGAACACCAGCATTGCCATTTATGCCACAATGCAACACATAGGTAATTATCTGTCAACGCATGCAAAATTGATGCGATTGCCCATCTACTGCTGAGTCAGGTAAGAGAACTGTGAAAATGTGATACCAGGATAATTTAGACATTTACATCTGTCACAGAATGATTAGAATTAAAGCAATGCCACTTGTTAGATGTGCACACACTATGATAAATTAGACTTATTATCAATTGCTCTGAGGTCATTTTGTGTGAAAACACATATTACGTTTTTCAACTGTACAACTGTTTCTTCAGGAAAATAAAATATATAATTCTTTACTCAATCAGCAAATTTTCACATTAGAAGAATCCATTAGACTTTTTTTTACCGGGTCTCATTAAAAAAAGTTAAATGTTAGACCATTTATCGTTTTAAAATAATATCTCGCTAAGGGGGCAGGCAAGCTATGATCCCATGAGATAATTGACTTGCGGCAAAAGAGATTTGTACATATTAAGGTATAATCAAGGTTATCGAGCCTAGGCAAGGTCACAATTCTCATAACCAGTGACAGCTAAACTGAATGAAACTGCCAGAGATACTAAATCACACTGTACACTAAACCCTTTTAATGAGCGAACTGCTAAAAAACGAACTGCTGTAGTTTGCATTTTTTATATTGTGTGCTTATTTAAACATGCACATAAACTAAAGCACTATATCAGAATATTAATAAGTAATGGAGTGAATGAAAATTAAAGACCACCACATCAGTGCAACAGTTGATAAGTCTGAATCGGAAGCAGTTTGCTTTGCAATTAAAATTGGGACTTTGTCCAGTAAATATTGCAGACTTGGCCTTTTGCCTTGAGGCTATCATTTTTAGCGATTAGCATCCTAATAGGAACATTTCAGAGGATTTGTCATTGCCTTTCCTGGAAACATAGGACGCTTTGTGGTTTTTATAAAGCTATAAAGAATTCCAATTACTTATATAGCCATCCTGTGGTGTGGCACTTCCTGATTGTATCAAATAATTATTTGTTCAACATATTTCTTTTGTAATAATCATGCATAATATAAGGAATAGCTCATTTAACACATCTCTTCAATTATTAGTATTATATATTGTTTATTAGCTTTATTAATCTACATTTTTTTTCTTTATTAATCTACAAATGCATTCAACACCCTTCCTTTTTACAGACAAAAGCCTTAGCTTTGTTACACAGTTACATGGATGTCTACGTGGAAAAAATATACTAAAACCCATCAAGTTCAACCTTGAAATCCATTCTTTTATGCTGTTGATCCAAAAGACTGTAAAAGTATATTAGACTTAAGTGGTGCTCTGTTGATATTTAAGAGGTGAATTCTATGAAGACCTCTTAATTAAAACCTGTATCTGCTACCTGAGGCTTTAAGAGTCTTTTTTTTATACAAAGAAGAATGTATGTATTTTAGTGGAAACAATATATTTTATATTAAGCTATCACTTGAAAGGTCAAACAATGAACATTAAAATCTTGTGATATATTGTTATATATTTCTATCCTCTTCTGCAGTGACACAAGAATAAGACTAGACTTTGGTAGGCCATACCTCCTGGGGAAATGAACTGTTATACTGTCAGAGGATATTGCATTTAAAAATTCAGTATAAATTTCTTATTTATTTAATCTCCTCTGTCTGGACACAAGAGAAGAACCTTTCTGCTAGAATAGAGTATTCTTAGTCTGTAAGAAGGTAGTTAGTCACTTACGAACCAGTACAGGTACAGATAATAATTTTAGAAGAGGCACAACTATTTCAAATTCCAGAAATTGTTAGGGCAACACATTTTTTTAGAATATTACACCTTAGTATATACACAATTTGACAGTATGTACGAGATCATTCAATATGATAAGAAACATTGAGGTTTACCTAAAAAAAGATGATAGAAAAAACCCAAAAGGAGTGTAGATTTTCAGGTAACTTCCACTATAAGTGATCTTTAGACAGTCTACTAACTGCAACCTTTTTTTTTAGCTAAATGAATGACTATATACTGTATTAAACTACTAAAATGATGTTTTGTAACATTCTATTATCTTTCCCATGTTTTATATTGGAAAATAATCTACTAGTAAACTTTTATAAAAAGTAAAATAAAAATGAATGTGATCATGACACAACAGTTTACGAGCATATAAATATCAACTTATTGCATACACTTTTGTTTAAACATTTCAAACAGAGCTATGTGCAAATACTAGATGATAGCAGGACAATAAAATAATTTCCTAACCAATTGCAGTTGATAAAATAATGAGTACTCTTGGGTAGCACTGTCTGCATCCTCATTATTGTCTTCCATATGAACATTCATCATTCATGCAATAAATGTACTTGCTACTTGGTAATGTTTTTTTTGCATTCTAGGAGAAGCAAATGTCTTGTAGAGATGTTGATGCTTTCTCCAAAAGAATTGATTATGCAACTTGAGTATTTTCAAGAATGATCTCTTTGGAGTATCACTTAGATTAAGTAATCTTTCTGTTATCCTCCAGAATTCTTAATCTTTATGCAGAAACCTGAAAGCGTAGGTAGACTCTTGTTCCATTTTACATACGAATTATTATTGAAATGCCTTTTTTGCTCCGATTTCTCTTCTATATTTAAACTTCCAGCATAATTACACAACAGTTAATTGATTATTGTAACTGTGATATTCTGGCACATCATTGGGTGTATATGATTATTTTGTAATATTGCAATTGGCTGACATAAATTTAGTTAAAACTGAAATGAAATGCATATTAAATGGTCATAAATAGTAACTAATAAAAATAGTAAACAACATACAGATATGCAAAATGCGGATCTTGTTTAAAGTTTACAGATAAGTAAAACTAGACCAAAGATTAGGGGGGAAAAAGTAAAAATGCATTAAAAAATACTTTATAATGTAAGATACTAAATGAGCAATATATAGGAATTTATGTAGGAAAATAAAAGCAGTGTCTTGACAAATAATTTAAAAGTTTTAGTCAACATGACTAACAAAGTTATTTTCCAATGTGTCTGCCATCGCGCTTCACTGCATTAACCCCTCTTCCTAAAAAACCATACAAAGGACTTATGAATTTATATATATATGCTAAATATGGATTTTGGAAATTGATTAGATGCATTCCATGTAAACTATAGCAGTCTTAAAAGAAATGATGACTACCTTAGGCACTGGACATGATTGTGAGCTATATTTCCCAAGATGCTCAGCTATTCAGAAGGACGACTAGGCATCATGGGAAATTTACTTTACAAACATCTTCAAAGTCTACGGTATCCTTCAATATTACAAGGAGAAACAACTAAACAACCTTATTATGGCATTCTTTTCCACAAGCAATTAAAAAAGATTTACACAGATAAACTACTTCAATAATATTTCTTAACAGTAAACAAACACGAAGCATCACCACTTTCATATTTTAGTTTTCAATATATTTCTCAGTTTAATTGTCATTGCAATTCAATTTCAAGCCCTGCTACATAGTTCTGCCTGGCTGAAGAATTCTTCATCCATTAGTTATTTTTTTCCTATGTCTTTATTGGGAACTCAATGTTGAAATAACAATGACATGCCTAGTGGATTACTGAATATTGGATATGTTTAACAGTGCACGGAACAAATGAAGGTAAATTCCCACAGATGTTGAAGAGCAAAAATGTAAAATAAAGTTAAAAAACCTCGAGACTCCAAGGAAAAGTGACTAAAAACAGGACAAAGTAGCCATAATGAGCCCAGCCTCTTCTAACTAACTGCATTAGCTAACAAATTCATGTTAAACACATATTCATGAAACACAAAGTTTTTCAGTAATAACTTAAAGGAACACTATAGTGCTAGGAACACAAGCTTGTATTCCTAACACTATAGAGCCGCACTCCGCACTCCCGGGCTTAGATTTAAGCCCTCCCTTTTGAAAATAAAATATTTAAAAAAAAATTTTGACTGACCCTTTTTCCAGCGCCAAGTCTCTCTCGATGTTAATACCCACTCCTCATCCAGTGACATCATCATGGAGGTGTCACCTGCATAAGGGATTTCCAATCCAATGCTCCTCATAGAGGAGCATTGGGAATGAGGTTCACATGCGTGACAAGCACCGCACGCACATGCAATAAAATTGAGAGCACTGAATTCAATGTTTTCCCATTATCAGCATTTGGTCACATGACCTAGTTTCACTCAATTGTTGCGGCAGAAACACAAGACAAGGCACTAACAGCTAAAAAAAGGAAAGGATATAATTTTTCAGGTAAGATGTACTTAATTTTGTTTTTTAACATTTTTTTAAAGAAAAAAGTTACTCACCTTTTTAAGTGCCTATTGGTGGACTACTTAATGCGTCAGGTAGATCCCTTCAATACAATGAGACACTAAAGTTAGGAGCATCTTACTCAAGTCTACGGAAACTGATATTATGTCTTAACTGAATGAGCAGCGAAAAACTAGCCACCTCTGGATTCCAGAAAACATCCACTTATTTTGTGGTCTGGCCGTGCTTTGTATAATTTAACATGTTCTTGTCAATTTTCCACAATCCTGGGTTAGTGAATAGCCACATGTAATTTAAAACCAATTCCTAGACAAGAGTACCAAACACATTCAAATTTAAATTACGATAAAATAAATGAAATATTTGGTATAATTAAGAAATAAAACTTACATCGAAATAAATGAACTGCATTTAGTGGAAATATTTTTTTTCTAATTTACACAGTTTTTTTTAACATTCTCATATTCTCAAAAGACAATAAAACACAATTACAATATGCTCAATAAATATATATATATATATATATATATAAATATATATATATATATATATATATATATATATATATATATATATATATTACCAGGGATCTATTTATTCTATTTGAACAAGTATTTATAATGGTGGTATGAATTTTAGCCACACGTCTCGGCATTGAATTGATACTAAACATGCTGAAATCCTCAGACATTCATTTGTAAACACATAAGAGAAACAATTCAGTGTACAAATCAATTCAGGAAGCAAAATGTCATAAATGAGAATCATTAGAGCAAACAACAACCATAAGGACAACCATGAAAAATCCATTAACATGGGGGCGGGGCCTGACAGGCAAGATGGCTGGACGTGTTTTGTGCTAGCTCCGGCTAATCCTAGCCTTAATCTAAAGCATGGAGCCCTAAATCTTGCCCAACTGAAACACAGAACAGGCTACAATTACACTAATTAACGAGCACCTCAGATCCTTACCCGGATCAACGTGACTGCCTGAGAACTTGCCAAGCCGGGCTCAAGGGCCTATCGAGAGAGCGGAATTGAGGGCTGAGGGAAGCGGACGATCCCCTGGCCTGAAGACCGCACCTCGTTCAGCTTGTGGCAGCCTCAATACTACCCCCCCGGACCGGTGGGGGTTATCCCGGTCCCCACTGGGGCAGCAAACATCTCTGCAGACCTCGACCCGAAAATACTCAGCGGGCGACCACGTGTGGAGCCAAGATGGCCTGCCTGCACAAGCAGACTCTAACAACCAGTCATGGAATGAGCAGTTTGAGACAAAGTTCAATGCCATCTGCAGGGCGTTCTGGTGCCATATACAAAGCAATACAAGCATCCCAGCTAAATCGGATCCCTTGCAACAACGACCAACTGACCTCACTCACAGCCCCTCAACTGAGTTCAAAGGCAGCCGGATACTACCCCCTCCGACTACACTGGACCAGAGCCACAGTGTGGCCAGGTGCCGACCAGATCGACGTCCTTCACATGCGACTGGAGGGATTAGGTGGTGGAGACGGGGCAAGAGAACACTGAGGCAGGCGCCCACACTCCCCTGACCGCGGGAAAGCCGCCCGCCTCGAAACAAGCGAGAACGGCCTGACCCAGAGGCCCGCCTCTCTGGATACCGGGTGAGCAAGAGAAATTAATCAACAGAGGCTAGTCCCTGGCAATACCTGGGATACCACCCTGGGAATCGCCACCTGGACTGTCTTGAGGTCTGGGCCCGAAGGGGGAGCCTCACTGAAGAGACTAGTTGTGGGAAAGACTGTGTCTCTCTACATCTGGGCATTGGTTAGGTGCTCTTCAAAATCTTACCTGCTGATCTCCTGTTAATGACAACGGCTTGTTGAAAACCCAATACCAGAATATACATGAGAATACCAGAATATACATGATTTGGGCAGAGGAAACTTGTGCTTCTGCTATGAAAATTGTCCTCAGTTATCCGCTGTGGTTGGACACAAGTGGACAAACAAGGTAAGCTGGACAAGGCCCAAAATTATTTAGAAAATTGGGCAAACTAGATGGGCTGAATGTTTCTTATCTGCCATCACAGTCTATGTTTCTTAATCAAGATTATCTCAAATATTACAGCATACAAGAGGCTGTGAGTGAATTACACATTGAATTTGCCAATGTCCATTGGTTGACCTGCACTGCCTACATCTGTATGTTTGTGAATTCTGTCCCACAGCTTTTAGAAATCCAGAATTTTAGTAACAGAGCATGATTGGTGGATACTGTGCACATAACCTCTGCCCATAAGGCTCTTGGATTTAAGTTGCCCAGAGAAATGTTTCCTTGGCATCTCATTCTTGTTGCATCACAATATGTATTGTTTTTTCTTTCTTAAAACCTGTGGTGAACTTACAATAAAGTTACACATTGTGTCAAAAGGAAGAGGGTTTAATCAATTTAACCTGTTGAATTAGTTTTTATCATATTCCCTTCTGTTCCTTTAAACACATAAAAAAAATAATAATAATAATACATGAGGAAACAAAAATATAAGAATCATTTTTAGTATTGAAACAGGTCCACTTTAATACTAAACTATTTTTACATATACCTTTTTTCATGTAGCCAGCACATGGTTTTTATTCTTTATAATGTTATATAATGTCTCTTCTTGGCCGTGATTCAATTTTTCTCCTTTGTTTTTTTTACATACGGCATTTATTCTATGTCCATGGAGACTCTGTTTAAATAACCAGAATACTACTGCACTGTAAATCACAACATTATTTTTCTCTAAGGTATAAATTTAATCATTGTAAATATTCATTACTTCAATATGTTTCTGTTCAGAGCTGAAACATCACAAATAACAGTCAAAATAGAAAGGTGTTAATGGATTAAGATTAAAGGTTGGAAGGAAAAACTGTTCTGCTCATCTTATTTCTTGTTGGCAATGTGGCAGTTTTGGGGACATCACTTAAATAATATTTTTGAATGTTGGTTTAATTATCGGGCATATTCAACTTTATCTTTTCATCTGCTTGTACTGATGTGCACTTCCATGTCATCTGTACCCTGCCGTTTCTGATATATTTGAAGATTTCTCAAACTGTTAAGCTGCGTGCATAGTTTTTGTACTTGATTTCCAATTATACTAATGCATAATGTTATTATGTGTTCCCATTTTTCTGCTCTGGCTGCTTTGTGAAATAGGTGTTCCACAAGACTTAGTACGGGGACATTTATTTTCATTGGAAATTAATATTGTGTTTGGTTCAGTGTCTCCATTTGTTTTCCCTTTTTCCTTCTAATTTATTAAGATTTATTGAACAAAAGGTAGAAAGCATATGTGGAAAATTTTGAAAATCATTGGAAAAGTTTGCTCACCCAGCGTTGAGCTGTGAAATACATTTTTATCATAGATTGAAAAACAGGCTATTGATGAAGTTCAGGTTGAGTATGTAAGAGACATTTAATTTAAGGTTATTGCAACGCTATAGTTAATAGCAATTTGTTGGCTTTGCTGCACGTGTGAAAAAGGTGGTGACGGACTGTTAAAGATGGTGACAGAAGAAAAAGATGGGTCATGATAAGAAGAACATTTCCACCATGAAAGTTATATTAAAAAACAGAGTTCATTTTAAGAAACATACTAAATACATAGTACAGTGTTAAATGCAAACATATTACGATACAAGATGATAAACGTTATGCTTGGCCACTAAATAATTAGTTCAATTGTAAAAAGAACAGATCAATAAATCATAGAACAACAGAAGTAAAAGAAAATATTATAAGTCAAGGTTGAAGAGCTAGAATTTTGTTTTTTTTTAACCCAGATGCAGTATACAACATGGACATATATTGGTTCAAAAGGAAAAGGATACAATGATATTGACTGGTATAATAGAGAACACAGAGAAACATTTTGATAGCAGTTAAGAATTAATTTACAAGAGAATATCATTTAAAAAACAGAACTGGGGGGTGTAAAATATTGTGGGGGCTAAAAAACAAAACCTCAGAGCTGGGTATTATTTTCACTGTGCAGCACAAAAAAAAAGAATTATATCTTAAAAATTGGATTATATTTTAAAAATGGTATATTATTAACTTTTATTTAATTAAGCGTAAATATTAGCTGCATTATATATCTAGTAAAGTCCCAATTACTTCAAATTATGCTGGTGTGAATGTTCAAGCTTTTGATTCACTAAAGAAACCTTTAACATATAATTCCTTTCTAGGTTTTAAGAGAGATAAGCATAATAGGGAATATTTCATACATTAAAGTAAATCATTTCCAGTGTGTTTAGAGAGTTGTGGGCCTTCAACATCTTAGGGGGTTCAGAATTTGTAAACCCTGTTTTAGGTACTAAAAGATATACCCCAAGCATCATACCCACTACAGCTCTCTGTAGTGGTTATGCTACGAGGAGTAACTGGGTAACTGGGCAGAACTCTTTACAAAGACCTCCGGACATCAAACCTCAGTTGAGTTGTACACAGCTTTTGGACAGCTGCAGAAGTTGGAAGCTGAAACTGCAGTTTGTCCATTAGCTGAGAGCAACAACTAAGCACTCTAAGCTAATAAATGAATTTCTGTGCAATCCCCATGCACAGAATTAACATTTGCCAACCCAGAACACTCATACTAAAATGATACAGGGTCCTCGTACCACTTCCACTTTAAAACTCTGAATGAGTTATGGTTCTTGAAGAAT
The DNA here is from genome assembly GCA_933207985.1 of Pelobates cultripes. Classification (NCBI taxonomy): domain Eukaryota; kingdom Metazoa; phylum Chordata; class Amphibia; order Anura; family Pelobatidae; genus Pelobates; species Pelobates cultripes. The sequence goes on from OW240912.1 coordinate 42,814,803, forward strand.
CCTATTAAGAATTCTTTAGAGGCACTTATAAAACTGTTGCATTCTGTGCTAAGGAGCTTGCAATATGGTAGCTTTTCCTTTACATGGTTTGTTTAAAGAGCATTAAGAAAATATAAAGACGCAAGTTCAACAAACAGGAGTTTGACAGATGACTCAAGAGGGTTATTGACATCCTAAGCTATAGCAGCAATTATATTATGTTGTGGTACTATAATATATTTTCTTAAAGGGACCGAACACTTAAAGCACTTTAGATTGCGGATGTGCTCTATGTGTGAAAGGTGTTTCCTCTTTTTTTTTTTTTTTCATTTTCAAATGATACAGATATTTGGCATTTATTTTGAAAGCTGTTTTTGAGATACATGCCCTATGATAAAAATGTTTTATTAAATGCACGTTTTCATTGTGTGAATATCTACCAAAATAATGGATTTTTTTTTTTATTTTAGCAGTGAAATGTCCTTTAAGAACTTTGGTCACATAGTAGAGAAATTAACCAGTGTGATGTATGTAGCCGAACATGTGAACATTGCAAAATGTATATTTCTTAAAAATGCTGCCATAATTTTGGTATTAGTTGGCTAAGACATCTGAACAAATGTAATGAAACATGAGGATATTTTTAACACTTCATGGATTAAAGTAGATATTTCATGGTAGTTGCATTAAGAAACGATAGACAGCATTTCTCACATCTGGCCATAATTTTAGTTATGTATTGGTATATTTTTGGAGTATACACTGATCAGCAACAACATTAAAACCACTGAGAGGTGAATTGAACAACAACAATTACATAATTACAATGACTCCTGTCAAAGGGTGTTATATATAAGGCAGCAAGTGAACAGTCAGTTCTTGAATTTCTCGAATTTCATGTGTTGGAAGCAGGAAAAATGGGCAAATGAAAAGATATGTTCGACTTTGACAAGGGACAAATAGTGATGGCTAGACAACTGAATCAGAGCATCTCTAAAACAGCAAGTCTTGTGAGGAGTTCAGAGGTTAGTACCTACCAAAAATGGTGCAAGGAAGAACAAACGTGAACTGGCTACAGGGTCATGCGTGCTTAAGTCTCATTGTTGAACGTGGAGAGTGAAGGCCCATCTGGTCCCATCAAACAGAGCAACTGTAGCTCAAATTCCTGAAAACGTAATACTGGCCACAACAGAAAGGTGTCAGAATACATTGTGCATTACAATTTGCTGCATGTGGAGCTGTGTAGCCGCAGACCAGTCAGTGTGCCCATCATGAGAGTAGTAACTAATATGTAGTCAAAGCTTAAATCAAAGCACTCATCTAATGCCCATGGAGGCCTTTTTGTAGAAACCAACTCCATACAAAAAAACGATCATGCTTTAATACATATTTATATAAAAATGGACTTAACAGGAGACGTCTACATTTATAAAATATGAGAACTTATGAAGGAATTCAGTGAATATGCAGATTTCTTAATCCATGGTACTGACATTTCCTGTAAAATATCTGATTATTTTTAAGCAGTCTTGTATTGGTCAGTCAAAAAATACATATTGATTTTTAAATAATTGAAATATCATTAACTCATGACTCACATGACTTTTCTATTTTCAATTAAAAATAAGTAATTTTACGTACATTTGTAGAATAATCAATAACTTCCTTCAACACAATACTTGTAATGCCACAGTTTTAAGTCAATATTCCATAATCCATAACTTGCAAGTTGCTAATTTTCACTTGATCTTTTGGAAAGGTTCAACAAATTTGCGATCAGCTACTGAAATGAATCAGGGTAATCTTGCATACAGTCCATTGATTTGACCTATTAATTGGTTAATCAAACATCAGAAATCAAGATCAATACACAATTCAAAATGATATATGAAGATGACTGTTTCACACATAATGTATTTCTGGAAAACCTAACATGAATATAAAGCATATAGGTAGGTAGGTGATGAAATTGTAACATTAGAAAAACATGCATAGAAATAGCACTAACATTACAAATGCCCTAGTGCCCACTGACCCCGGAAGCAACCCTGCACCCTATACCGATCCCACCATTTGCGACCATGTTAATGCTTAACGTAAAAATCCAATGACACAATTAGGAGGTTGACCAGAATTATTAGACATCCTTAAGAGACAAGTCCATTAGGTTAACTCAACTACCGCACAGACCTGCATGTAATCTCGCCTTGTATCATTGATATCTTATGTTTTCAAATATATAGGCTTGTGCACAAGTTCAGTTGCAAACCTTTGTTAAAAAACAATGTCATTCAAAAATAAAGAATTACAAAAAAAAAGAAAAACATGCATAGCTGTTGGCAATTGCAGGGTTATTTACCAAAGTGATCATTGTTGGGAATTAAAAGTGAACTTTTAGTGAGTTTCAAATTTAAGTAGCTAAACTGGAACCACTGCTGACATGGAGTTTCCAGTTTGCCTATTTTGGCTTACATTTCAAATTAACGTATAATTACTGGCAATTCTCACTATAGTGAACAACCCTAAGATGGAACTGATTTTTAACAAGTAAACTAGGTCTGATCAACTGATTGCAATTTCATTTCCCAAAGGTTTCCATTTGAACTGATTTGTGGCGTTTCCAAAAAAAAAAAATTTTTCTGGAGCCTGACAATATTGATAGTTAAAATAATTCTCATCACCATTAACATAACTATCTGTAAATGGGAACAAAACTAAAAGACACCCTGCTGATCGGTTAACAAACAGAACAAAAGCGTAAAAAGCGAGCATTAAACTGTGTAAACGTAACATGCTAGCCAATAGATGAACAATCCACAGTAAGCTAAACCATGTCTGGAGTCTTGACGCTTACTCCTACAAATTGGAAAATGTACCATCTTCAAAAAAAATCAGCTTTCCTGCTAGTAGTTATAAATCTTCATGACCATCACTGGAAAAGACTGCAGAACAGCAAATTAAGGGGTGGCGGTGAAAGGGAAATTTAATATTGTATCAAAGTTTGACAAAGGAAAAGGAAGTGAGTGAAAAAATATATTTAATGACTGAAAAATAACATTGACTTGCATGTCTGTACCTGGAAGACATACACCTAACTATATGCCCATCAGAGATAGGTCATAGCCAGTTTTCTCTTTGGTAATTGTCCGGGTGATTTCCCCATATGAAAATCTGATTCACAAATCAGTAAAATGAATGCACCATTGAATTGTCAACAAATTTTCAGATTTCAGGTTTTGTTTAAAATGTATAATGTTCATAAACAGGATGCTATATCATGTTGTATCAGGAAAAGACAAAACAGTGAAAAAAATTATCCATTACCTTACTCTATTAATTTTGATGAAACTGACAGATCAACTACATGTTGTAGGTCAATAATTCAAAATTGATACCAGAAAAGGGGGGTATATAACCACAACATAACATTAGCTTTCACTTATCTAAACGACTTCTGAAGCTTTGTGCTAACAATAACAATAAAACAGTTAACATAACAACTTGATAATTGGGAACTCGACTTAAATTGTTAAGCACAGCATGTTTGTCACAAGTTTTTAATTAATATGCCTTCTGGATATGAATTTAATAATACGTGTTTAAATTCATTCTAAATGTTCCATTCCAATAATGTAACAGGTTTTATTTCAGTCTACTTTCCATTATGAAGAAAATAGGATAATCTGTTTTTGTTTAGCTCAGGTGTTTGCAAATTATGTACGTCCCTTTACGTTGGAGTGGTTCATCTTTATAAATAGAAAACATACCATCTCAGCATTAACACAAGACAATACATTTTGTCCATAAGAAACAAATAGGGAATCGCTATACAGAATTTATATCTCCTGTTCCCCGATGAATTAAAGAACCATTATGTGTAACTGTTTTTATCAGCTTTTTTGAACACTGATTTATTCAGCACCGCTTAAAAGTCTTGAAATGTAATGCATTTTCAACACCCATCTCTTAAATTTATACAGAGAGTATAAAAAAAAAAGATTCCTTACATTTTAATCTTCAAGGTATTTTGAAAATCTTACCTCTTGAAAAAAGTAATTATACTTTTTTTTTTGCATTTTTGTAATATGTGTATCACAATTTATCATGAAATCTCAGTATGAAAATTAAAATGCATTTTTCTTAGAAAAAAATATTTCAAACTTGTATCAGGTATGTTTGGAAAGGATCACAATGGCAATGACCTGCAGCTTGGTGTGTGTTCATGATAATTGGTCATTAATTAAATGCATTAAGGATGATTTATAAGACTAGCGATTTTGTACAATGGCAGTGGAGTGCTTCTCATTTTAATAAGCTGGCATAACTTGTCTCCATAGGTATAAACTAAGGACAGATGCAGGCTTGGGACCACTTGAATCAAAATATCTTGCTACATTTAATTAAAAATACATCATTAAAACAGTAAGCAAAATATTCTTCTCTTGAAAACTAAAAAAAAATGAATAATCATTTTTATTCACGTTTTATGTGCCTGGGTTCTGCACAGTAACATAAGTCTATGTTTATGCATGTGCCTTATTTCCATTAACTATTTATAAATATTAAATAGCAACAAGATACAGGCATTTTTTGTCTGGTGGATGAAATGATTTGATCAGGATTTTCGAGATAAAGCAGCCTCCTGAAACTCTCTTTAAGGTGGACCTGTCATGGTACACACAATGTATGCTCTTAAAGAACATAACATTCCATCTATCCATTATACTTGTAGATATGCCAGTAAATGTATACATTGGAAGAAAGAAAATCTTTTTAAAGGAACACTCCAACACCATACTTACTACAGCTCATTGTAGTGTTTATGGTGTCAGGAATACAAGTAGTCAAACTGATTTAGAATGGTTTACATTGTTTCTTTAGGTCCACTGGGTACTGCTCCCATTCTCCACTACTGACATTGGAGAGCCATAAGCCGAGCTTAGTCCTGCAGTGCAAGGCTTAGCTCATTGGCTGATAGCAATCAGCTAAGGACTGCTTAGGAGCTTTTGGTTCTCTACTTTCAGTAGTGGAGGAGGGCAATGGTGCCTGATGGACACCAGGAAAGAAGTCACACTATCTAAAATCTACTTACAATCGGGAGGGTGCCAGGACTCTTATAGTAAACTGTGGTGGATATGGTGCTTGGAGTATTCCTTTAAAAATAGGTCTCTATATCAAAGAACTAAGTGACGGGGAGAACAGTTCTAGAGCACATAAAAAAACGAGCACATGTGGTGTGGTTGCTATAGTTACTCTTTAGGTGACACATCTAGTGCTAGGAATGTAGAAATGGAACGATTGACATCATTCCATTCAGATGCCAGAATGCTGGCATAGAGGAAATATCCCAAAGTAGGACAGGTCAAATCGGCATGGGTGCAGCCAAGGAGGGTGTTTAATTTAAATAATAATTGTAACACACATGAAGCTGAGCTGCTGAATTATTATCTCATCATTATGAACTAAAAAAATTTGATAAATTACATATATTAAGTGTCTTTGGGGTATTTCTGTTAAAGTATTAAGTATATTTGTCATTACACAATATTCACAAAGATTAATATCAGGTTCATCAAATTCAGATGGTACTATACATTAAAGTGGCACTGTCACCGTCTGAGGACTTTGCCAAATTTGCAAACACCTCTGACAGTGACAAAGCTGCTGGTGGTCAGGTGGTAGGGGAGGGGCAGATAAAAGTGAGATTTATATACCTGAACCTGTTCCTCATGGCACCACCATTTTATTCCAGCAGGTCCTCTTCAGTTCCTGTCGCTTTAGTGCCAGAAGCCAACATCATTGCTATACTGGCATGTGCAAGAGTATAGTATTGAGGCCTATCCCTACTTTGACTCTGTATATCTCTTGATTGGTTCCAACACAGTCAAAATTAGTATTTCATAACGATTCTATATTCAGTGCTGCTTTAATCATATAACTGTTTGTTCAGCTTGAAAATCATCTTAGAATTGCTTTACAATTGCAAGCCTAAAAGAGAAATGCATTAGTCAAAACATTGGATTTTCATGACGATTGCCCTTACATCCCCACCATAATACCATGGATAGGAGTTTAGGGCACTTCATGAACTAATATTCTAGGTGCAAAATTAGGTTTAATTACAGTTTGTTAGTATGGATATTTTTCTTTACTAACCTTCTTTAGTTTATTTTAAAAATAATAAAAACTTTTTCTCCATAACATCACATGCTCTACCTCTACCAATCTGCTGTGATTACCATTTTGCTCCAAAAATATCATTCTCCCAGATGGCCTTACTTGGGGCCTGTGGCAGCTGTAGTTTTGCTGTTACCTTTCTACAATGTACAAGTACTTGAATTCCCATATACCACCTCTATTCTTCTGTGATAAATTCAGCATTGGTATAAGTTTAGTGAGTTGAGATACTTCCTGGGTTGATGAAAGTTCATTACTTAAAATGCATAGTCTGGCAAAGTGCAGAATTATTTAAAAAAACATATTTTATAAAATTATAAAATAGCACCACAGCAGTTGTACAAGAGCAATAGCACATTGTGCATACACTGTTTGACAACAGAGGTACCTCAACACATACAAATGGCAAAACATATGTATATACATATCTACATATGATATTAAAAAATAAATAAATAATTTTTCAAGCTACCGTAATCTAGTTTTTATAGCGTTTAAAGCTGTTAAATACAATATTCAGTATTCCATGAATATAATTAGCACTCTAACAATTCAGAAAAACATTTAAATAATGACTAATATTATATATTTTTTGTCCAACTATTCTGGCAGTGTGTGCATATTGTCTAATGTTTCTGCACCATGATTATGCTATGCCAAGTCAATGAGGACCTAAACAAGCATTAAACTGTAGCCTAACGTGCCCTTAGTAGAAATATTAGTTTAATATGTAGCACTGTGTGTGTGCGCATGTGTATGTGTATGTGTGTGATTGCGTGTTTGTGTGTGTGTGTGTATGTTGCTTTGTGGCATAGAAGAGCAGTACTAATGGATTATTTAACTTTTATTTTGCTTAAGTGATTCAAAGCATGTGAATTTTCCCAGATATCATGGCATCTAAGCTTGCCGGGGACTATTATACTTAAATTAGACATGCAATTACAAAATCCTTGCACATTAAATGGGATATTAATAATGCATATTTTAAAGCAGATTATGGAACTGTCATCTTGAGATGTAAATGAAAACATTGTCAGTTTTATTGAAATGTATGGATTCTCGATGACTCACTTTGCATCTGCATTCTTGTGTACAGAGCAGGCATTTCCATTTATTTACGTATCTGGTGATCCGTGAGTCTGAAAGAATGCTATGCCTATAGACACATACGCACACACACGTAGTGAGAGAAAAAAAAAAACATGTAATTATTTCTGGGATTTAACTATGAAAAGCATTACATTTTACTTGACAGGTAAATAGATATTCTAATCCAAAAGATCAAACTCATAAAACATGCATTATTTGTTTCAGCATGTAGTAGATGAAGTGTTAAAGCCTGAAAGGGTTTGGAATGCTGCAGTGAATGTGTTAAGACTGTTAATGAAGAAACGGGATCTGAGGACCAAATTAGCTCGCACACCCACACTGCGGAAAATACAGGAACTGTCTGATAGAATCGCATCGTGACTTTTACCTGGGGATGCTAGTATTATATTCAGTTGGATTGATGAATTTGGAAAGACAGGTGCCCCCAAAGGACATTTTAAATCTTTGTTCGTACATAAATTGCTTGAAAATTTTTTTTTTGAATATGTAACAAAAATATTCTTGTAAACTTCCAGAAGAATGTCAGTGGCCTGTTTTAAAATTGAAAAGTACAAACTGTGTCACACTAGGCCATATATGTCTAACCTTGATTTCCAAGATGTTGTTGTAATACATTTCCCAGGGTGTACAGTCAGCTTAAGGAAAGGCTGAGCATCGTGGGAAAAATAATTAACAAGCATCTGAAGTACTAGTGTTTGAAATCACTACTCCTGGTGATATTTCTAGAGAATTGCTATGAATTGGGACAGTATAGACAAGCATGATATTTACAGAAAAGACATAAAATAAAAATTGTATTTATGCTTACAATTTGCTGTTTGTTTTTTACAAAACAAACAACATCGATAGATTGTGTTTTTGAATAGAAGCTGCATCCGAAAGGGCTAAAGATAATGTAACCTGTGTGTTGCTGAGATTGTTTGTGTGCTATTATTAATGTAACTATTTGGGTACTGCCACAGTACATTAACATGTTCATGGCACTGGTGAAAGTTGTTTTTTTTATTGTTTTGAATAATAAGAAAAGATTTCGGGGTTTTCTTTGTTTGGTTTTTTAAAGGGACACTGTAAGCACTAAAATCTCTGTAAGGACTAAAATCACTTGATATTAATGAAATGTTTTTAGGATATAGATAATTCCTTTTACCTAAGAGTGTAAAATAGTGCTGTTTTTGAGAGGTATGTTTGTGGCATAAGTTTTGAATAGGGGCACAGTAATGTAGTGGTAAAAATACGTACATTTATTTAAAATTTTAGAATGTTCCTTTAAATCCAAATGAGACATTTTATATCATTGATCAAACAGAGTATTTAAGAATATTTCCAATAGACACAGCCCTGTTAACCATGGGGACTAAATATCCGTGCAACCCTGGATCACTCATGTGCTAAGTAGTCAAGGTACATTGTAGTTACACTTTCAGATTACAGGTATGGTTTGGGAGTACACGAGTAAATATAAGCTTTATCCCCTTCCCTCTTACTCAAAAAAAAATGAGGGGCACAATTTATTAGGCACGTGGTGGCCTGGTAGAGGTCTTCATGACTTTTGCATGAAATATGCATGAGAAATACATGGCTTTTACTCACAACAAAAATTGTAGCAAAAGGTGCTTTACCAATGTGGATGAAAGTTTCAGTACAGAGCTTCTCCTCAGTGTCATGATGTGGATAATAGTTAGTACATCTCGGAAACCTATTAAGTATTAACTGATGGAAAACATCCTGACAATGAAATGCACAGTCCTCAACGTTTACATTTATTCTATTCTTATTTGTTCACTCTTCCCAATTTGAAATCACTATATTACTTACAAAAATGTGTTATCAATATCGCTGCTTAGATATATATATATCTAAATAAAACAGTTCCTGTTTTTAATTCATGATCATTTCTAAGGCAAGTTGAAATCCATTACTAAAAAACTTTTTAGAGATGTTAATATTAAAGGGTAAAGTCTTTTGAGGTGAGTGCCTACAAGTAGATTTTAGTAAGTGCCAGAAACAATGAAAAATGTCTTTCTGCAGAGTGTACACCTGTAGATAACATAGTTAAACTAATGAAAACAGAATGAGCTCTTCTTCTTGATGTGATAGGCAGTGATGTGTTGTTATTGTGCATTCGTTTACCTGTTTTTTTCTTTGGAAAAAGCTGCATTCATGAAAGTATAAATTAATGTTTTATTTATTTTTGCTCTTTAAAGAAATATATTTAAATACCATTTAACTAATCACTAGTGAGTGAAAATAATTATTGAATAACTCCAAAACTGCTTTGCAGTGATTAGAAGACTTGGTGTGTGTGCTGTCTTAAAGATAGATTATTATTAAGAGGGCTATAGACAGGGTCCGTACCAAGAAGGCCCCTGAACCCGATGGATACTCAAATTAGTTTTATAACAAATTAAAGTTATTGATAATCCCCCATTTGACAAATACATATAATATAATCAAGGAAAGTAGGAAGTTTTCAGCTGAAATGTTGCAAGCCACAATAAACCCCATTCCCAAACAGGAAAAGGACAAAACAAGGGTTCCAAATTATCAGCCAATCTCTGTAATAAACCTTGACACTAAAACATATTCTTCTGTAATTTCAGAAAGAATGAAAGTCGTTATCCCCTTTATTATTCATCAGGACAAGACAGGGTTTATTTGAGGAAGGCAGGCGAGTGGGAATACCAGTAAAGTTAAAGATCTTATTCAATATATAATAACTTGTAAAATTCCATCAATTATTCTGTCCCTAGATGCAGTAAAGGCCTTTGACCAGGATGACTGGTCCTTGAAGAGGTTCTCAAAGCTTTTAATTTTGAGAGAGGGTTAGTCAACTCAGTCATGGCTTTATACACTATTCCAGCTGCTAAAATAGTTGGACAGTGTTTTAATTCTAAATGGTTCCAGATTCACAATTAAAAAAAAATCTCTTTATAAGGAGGTGCTGATTGGCCAGAGCGGTGTTTAGCTCACCTCCTTGGCTGAGATCATCAGAATTGATGATCTCAGCCAACTAAATGATTTCCTATGGAAAATCATTGTGATTGGCTGATATAATCAATTCTGATGTTGTCAGTGAAAGAGGTGGATCGAAAGCAGAGTCAGAGCTGGTGGACCTTCTCAGCTCTGTAAATAAGGCGAGTTCTTACTATTTTTAATGGTGGAAAGGGGGGGCCAATGAGGCTAACTAGTGCTTTTACACTATAGGATCATGAATCACATTTGTGTTCCTGACCCTTTTGTGTTATTTTAACATTTAAAAGCGTGATTCACAAAAATTGCTTCCTTGCAGTTTGAAACTTTCATGTACTATTTATGCTATTGGAGGATAATTAATGAAAATTTCATGGAATTATTCCAAAGGAACTGCTTTGTTTAATTGATTTCCCCCCTGTAACATTGTAACTGTAACAGTAAAATTCTACATAATACATTCTACATACATTTTCTGTGTACTGTTCAGTTTACAAGAAGGCAGGATAAGTGTCTGTCAATCCTGGTTATAGTACATGTGCATTCGTTAAGATAGTTTGTAACTACCTGAGTGGCAGTATAAAGCACATTGATATTATAAACTAGTATGGGGAAGAAGTGTATTTTGTGATAATTCTGGAAGTGCATTAAACATAACATATAAAACTACAAAACTTTTAAAAATATTATCATGAAATTTATTTTAAACCTGGTATGCATAACATGATCATATTTATGAAAGATATAATCATAGCTATGGATAGCTGTACAGAGATAAATTAAATCATTTTTAAATAGAAAAAAATGGTCAAATACCCTTGTTACAGGATCAAGATGCCTGATCCACAACTTTTGATCCAAACCTGGACTTACTATTGCATCCATCTTTTTTTTTCTTTAGTCCGCCAGGGTGGTCATTGCCTTACTGCAGTAACATAGTACCTTGTACTGCTACCCTCACACCCAAAGCTTCTTCAGTGGTGCTTCATAACCTTCAGCCAACCACTGGTTTGTAGTGATATAACCTCAAACCTCACTTGTCCCACATTTACATATCTTGCTCTGTCTCAGCTGCAGTATGTCAACTCATCCCTTTTTCAGTAAATTGAGTGTCCCAATACTTGCCATCAATTTCAACAGACAGAAGAGGACTGGTATCTGACTTTGGATCTACTACTATTCTGCCATCACTTTCTTTCCTTCTCCAAAGGAATAACGTCCAAGAGAGAGCTATTTCTTTCAGTGCTACCTAAAAAGTAGTGCCAAGTATCTCCCAGAGATCTGTAGCAATAGAAGTTAAATTAGCTAATAATTCAACCACAAACATTAGAATACACTTTTTGAAGTGAAAAATAGAATTGGTTACATAACAAATACAGCATATAAATAGAGCAAAATTTATATATAATGGGAGGGTAAAACAAGGACAAAAGATTATGAACTATATAAGGGACTTAAAAAAGTGTAATGATAGTCCTCTTATAGAAAAATGGGTAACACCTCTGCTGATAAATTATTTTCTATGGGAGCCATTAAATACTACAGTGGGACCTCGGTTTACGAATTTAATGCATTCTCGGGACGTTTCTTATTGCGAAAAATTTGTAAACGGAAACATGATGTCCCATAGGAATGCATTGAAAACCAATTAATCCGTTTTGGAGGTAAGAAAAAAGTCTAAATGAGCTGGCATGGAAACCAACCCACAATGCAGACCACACAGTAAAAACCATGCAAACGACGAAGCTCAGCTCCCTACCTTTCCACAGCTTGAGAAATGCACCAAAAAGTCCCAAAACAACTGCAAATAATTTGGAGAATGGCTCCAAAACTTGATGCAAAAGCCGCTCCAACACCTCCACACTCGACGCCAAAGGATACCCACAGGCTCCAGCATGCACGGGGCGGCGCTATAAACCTTCAAGGTGCAATGCATTCTGGGGAAACTTGTTCGAATTGCAAAAAAATTTTGTAAACCAAGGCATTATTTTCAATGGATTTTCATTTGTAAACCGAAAATGATGTTAACCAAGGCGTTTGTAAACTGAGGTCCCACTGTACTTGTGATCACGACTGGATGCACTGATGTAGAGAGGTAATGACAGCTACATCTATATACACCTTATTGAAACAAAAAGTCTTATTTCAACCCTGTCACTAAGTTTTATGTGCCTGCTGCTACCTGTCTGTTGCTATTCGCCACACAGAGTGAAGTGCGCATGTATGTTTCTGTGCTTTACCAGCAAGCTACTAAAGTGATTGGTATCTGTAGCGGCAGCTGTTATTAGTGGCAGACTACAAAAATGTAGTAACAATGTTGGAAACCTGGAGCTAATTTGTAGAAACCAAACTACAAGCTACCAGCTGTTATTAATGGCGACAGCTTACAACAGCTATTTACAGACAAGGTTGCAAATGTGTTCTTAGTTTTTTAGATATATATTATATGTCCACCTCTCATTTATATATTTTTATCTAGAGTCACTTTAATCTGATTGGATACAACATGCATTTATTTAATCTGCTAAGTAGCTAAAAGAGTTTAAAAGTTCTTAATTGTTTATTTCTGGCTGTGAAAAAAAACAGACAACAAACAAAAATAACACGTTCAATGTGTCGAGGCAATTATATTACCAGGAAGGGTCCTTGGGGGTCTTTCACAGACATAAAATTAGTCCTGAACATGACATGGTACCGATATTTGTTGCAACCCTTATATATGACTATTATTCTTATGTGTTTTAATGAAAAATAAGGTTACAGTTATTATGTTCAACATTTTTTAATTCTATATCACAGTGTTCTACAAGCCAGTCCTCATGGCCCACCAACAGTCCACGTTTTGTCAATATCTCCATTGGAATAATACAGGGAATTACATAAATACCGGATTGTTGGTGATTGGGTTGGGGAACACTGCTATGTCACATAGCTCATATATCTGTTTTTTATGAATACAATATTTTGGAAAAACTAAAAATCATAAGTGCAGACACAAAATCCCATGTTGACAAAATGTCAAAGTCCCTGCTGACATTATGTCTAAGCTGCAATCCATTTGTTTGTCTATCTGTCCATCCGTCTATCCATACATCCGTCCAGTAACTCTTTCATGACATTCAATACAGATAATTTCTCATTTGTAACAAATTCATTTTCAGGTTTACATAATTTCCTCCTCATTCACAGTCTACATTACACCATATAAATCATCACTCTTATATAAAACCCAAATAATCCTCATTGCATATGTTTGCATCATCCTGATGGAATTAAATTATTTTTTCTATTGCTTGTGCCTCAAACATCCCCTGGCACATAAAACTTGCTAGTACAGACTTCTTATATTTTAGCTTTTCTCTGTCAACATGAGTTTTGTATACCCTTTATGCTTGGTGTTTATCAATGCTGCTGCATATGTATACTCTGTATATACTCTGTATAAATATAGGCAACAATAATTGCAACCCTGTTACATAGTTGTTATTCAAATTTTGTCAAAACAAAGTCAAATTATTTCAAATTATATTTTTACTAAATTGTATCTTTGCCAATAATTACATGAGAATACTATTAACGGATTCACGTCAATTGTGTCATTATGCATTATTACACTATTCCGCTCCAAGCTTGGATATAATATCTGTTTTGTATAACGTACACTAAGATATTCTGAATATATTAAATTAATGTTTTGATCCCATGACTATTTATTTTGTATTGCTGACATTCTCTGTTTGCTTTAGTAATGTACTTGTCACTCTTCATTTGTCTGAAGAGAGCTACAAACATAGGTCACCGAAAAAAATATCTTTACCAACTCGCGCTTTGCAGATTACGAGATCTTTTTATAATTCATAACATTCTCTGAAGGTTATTATTAATGTAAATTCACTACTACCCACTGTTTACCCAACATATGATAAACATTACAGTTTATTTACAACACAACAAAATAAGTGGAATTTAAGAATTAAGGAATATGTAATGTAGCCTATGGTTTATACAAGGAGAAATCAAATGCAAAAATATAAAACAAAAACAGGCATCTTTTAAAAATAATTATGGGTTATATGTATCTATATGTCATAATATATATATATATATAAAAGCTTCAAAGTCAACTCATAAAGAGACATTGTCACTTCTCTGTCTTTACCACATTACTTTACCAAACTAAATGTTGTTAAGCTGTTCAGTGGAATGAGATGTACAAAACACACTTACCTCCACAGTCCTTCAGGGTCCAGGTGCAAGCATCGATCTGTAATGCTCCAGTGTGCTCATGCATGCTATGGTATCTGCTGAGAAAATGTCATACCAACACATGTGTGCTTATTCCTTTCAAAGTGCCATGCACAATTATGTCTGCTCATATCATTCCTGTACACATGACACTGTCAGGGTTCATTCATTTACATTAAATATTCTGACTGTGTGAGGACAGTCTGGCATAAAATATAAATTAAAGAAAAAAAATGTTTTCCGAGATATGTGAACATCAGTAAACCAAGTGGTTGAACCCTCGGAGTAGGATGGAGCTCCTGAGACCGAAAAGAACCAGAATATATCTACTATCTCTGGCAGGCCTGATGGGATTTTAATATGGTTGTTACCACTGGTTTATCACAGTCTGCATATTAGTTTATTATTATATATTTAATTTTCAGCATGTCATTGCAAACACATTCAACTCTGCTAGATAGTTTCTGGTGCTCCAATAGGAGAGGTTAAAAACCAACTTTATTTGAATTTCTAGGTAATTTGTTTTGATTTCCAATTATGTGAGTGGTGCCTCTGCTGTTTTGGTGCTGATAATCATGCTTGTTAGCTTACTTGCCCTTATGCTTATTGATACTCCTCACACCCTAGTTTCATTTTTTGCAGGGTTGCATAATGTGACAGGAGTGGGTGGTGTAGATGGTGTGCACTCTTCCTATGCCCATTTTTGAAGAGTATTTACAAGGATTTTTGCACTATTACTATATTTTGTGTCTTGTGTTATGTACCCATATTCAATACATAGGGTTCAGGTTGAAAATCTTCTAAGATGCCAGAATGTTTAATTTGATATTCTTTATTGAATATGAACACCACTGTCATTCATCTTGAATAGCTATGTAGCTTGCTTCCTGTGGAGAGGGACTTAAAGGTCCAACAGTAGATGATATTGTTAGAAGGATGTAAACTCAGTATGGGGTTGGGAAAGGCATTTTGATTTCTAGAGTTCAGAAGACAAGCTGACATCATGGGGAAGAGAGGGCTCTGTTAAAAAAAAAATGTATCTTTGTAAGACTTTTGTCAGTTGTCTTTTTCTTTGTAACTCAAGTGTATCTGAATGAAGCTTGTCTATTCAATACCCAGTCATCTAAAGTCAAATGATTATATATTCCACCCACTGAATACTGAAGTGGTTCATATTTAGTAAGCAGAGTCTAGTTCTAAATTTAGGAAACTACTGGCTGAGCACTACAAGATTACACTGGGCTATAATCACTAACTGCCTGCAAAGCCACATCCTTTCTTACTATAACAATTATACTCTAATTCTCATGACAAATAGATGCAAACCCATGGGTAGAAGAATGAGAGCAAACTGTGGTCATCACCAAAAGACAGATACTAGATGCAGGGCCAAGTGGACTTATATGTTCCTGCTGGTCCTACAAGAGAAGGAGAGACCTACAAAATGCTGCCCCAACTACAAGAAAGAGCACATCACAGTTGGTTTAATCTGTATGGGACTGTAATCCCAGTATAACCAATATTATATATAATAATATCTGCATTACAGAGACTTCTGCAGCAATTATAAAACATTGTACTGTGACCCTCAAACAATGATCAAGTTTTAAAATAACATCAGAGATATGTAATTGTTTGTTATATGGCAGGCTAAAACACATAGAAAACACCAACAATTGTGGTCAAGTTGAGAGATTACAAGGAAGTAAATTAGAATTCTGTGTGGTATCATTAATTAGATTTGAACAGATTGAAACAATAGACAACTCTTTATGCCTACCCATACTTATGTTTTTATTCCTTAAATTGCAATGCAGAGCACCTGAAACCTGTAGATAAGGTTCACATCTTCATTATATGGTGGGACAAGTGAACACTAGGGCCTTTATATGATAAAGTATTTGTGCTATATCTATTTTTTTTTATTAAGGCTTGATATACAGTGATAAATCTGTTGCATGCAAATTTAATACAAGATATTCTTGTTTCAACTAGCTACATGAAACGCCTGAAGTACCTTTTATTTGTGATTAAAATATTATGCCGTCTGAATAAGGACAACTTGTACAAGAGGATGAAGCTTCTCAATGGCATTTCTGCTGCTTTGTGAGCTTTCTTGAAATCCCACTTCTCCCATTGTTTATTTTCCAGTTATCTACCTGCCATCAACATTTCATTATTATTCTTGGTCTACTAACACTCATCCGTGCTTTCTGTATATTAAAATGAACTTGAACTGTGAGTCAAAACAGTTGTGTTCTTTGAGTCAGACCAGGTGAAAGTAGTTCCTAAACAAATATTAGTCTTGAAATTGGATTGAAAAAAAAATTACATAAAAGTTCAATAAAAATTAACAGGTGTTTAATTTTAGTGAGGTTTTAAAACACAACGTTAAAAGTTATAAAGATTTCGATTATTAATAGCCCGAAATGTTGGATTTCAATAAAAACAATAAAACATGTTCACCTATATAATATGTAAGGACATAATGTTCAACATCAAGTAGGTAAAAATCAGCTACAGCTAAATTAAATTTGATGCTCCGACATTAATTCTAGCAATGCAGTGAGGTTTCACACTCTGAAGAATGTTATTTAGATTTATTGCTCTGCTGTTTATTTTCAGATGCGTTTCTCTTATTAGTTTGTGGAGCTGTTTACTGAATTTCTTAGTGAAATACAGGAATTTATTCCCAACAACAAATAAATAAAAAGGGATGTTTATACTTTTTAGTCCTACTTGCATTTGTTTTCAGAAACAAAATGATAAATGTTGTATCACATTGCATACAGATGTAAAAAATATTATACTCCTGCTTGTAATGCAAGTAATTCATATGTACAAAGTTAGGATGGCAGAAATTGGAATTGAATTATTACATAAAATACAATATTTTTAATATCTAAAATTGCAGTTGAGATAGCAGATAAAATCCCAAAGGTCTAGGAAAATGTTGACTCTTGCAGGCAAATCAAACAACAGGAGGTTGTTTGCTGTCATAACTTGTTAACCTTTGCACACCATAGACATTAAAATAAATGAAAAAAATCAAATAAAAACCCACGTTATGAACTCAAAACTGCTCAGTGTACAGGTGAATAAATATAATATATTCATTCACCAATTTAAGATGACTCTTCTTTCCCATTCAACATATTAGTTTGCTTTCGATCAAAGTCATCTTTAAGCTGTGAGCTCCTGCATATAGTTTACCTATGCTAGTCATTACTCTTGTTCTGAATGAATGAGTCCAGCACCGCACATTTCCTGCCATTGATTTTGCAGGCAACTGGGAGGAGGAGTTGACAACTTAGGAAATTGTTAGGGGAACAAGCAAGAGCAGACTAATGCTCAGTGCTTTTTAAGTCGTAAAAGGATGTCCCTGTCAAGAAAAGCCATCAAATCTTAATCTCCCCTTGGTAGGAAACTTGTCACTCCTTGCAAGTTTTCCTTCATTCATTGTATTTTTTTTTTAAGTTTTGTTTATTAACTGATTCCCCCGCCCACTCCATCACGTTTAGAAAATATGTAACCATGATATGTTTTAGTGTTATCTACATTAAGATTCATTTTTTGTGATTAATTTTACTTTATAATGCATAAATGTGAAGACTAAAGTATGATAGGAATGAGTATTAAAGGGACTCTCTAGTGCCAGGAAAACAAACTGGGAGGAGACCTATTGCGCATGCGCGGCCACCGGCGGGGGAGAACTAATGCGCATGCGCGGAAAAATTAGACCCTCTATAGGAAAGCATTAAAAAATGCTTTCAATGCTTTCCTATGGGGATTTCAGCAACGCTGGAGGTCCTCACATAGCGTGAGGACGTCCAGTGACGCTATAGGAATGTGCTATAATCACAGAAGTGCCCTTATGAAAACTGCAATAATTACACTTGCAGGGTTAAGGGTAGTGGGAGTTGCGACCCAGACCACTCCAATGGGCAGAAGTGGTCTGGGTGCCTGGAGTGTTCCTTTAAGGAACAAATTACATAAGAGAAAATGGTATGTTATGTTTAAACCAGTTGTGATAGTTACTTATGTGGAACATTATAGGTATAATTGCTACAAAGTGGGCAAAATAAAATATGTTTCTAATTTAAAGTAGCAGCTTTAATGCATAGAGAAAGCTCAAAGACATTATGTGTTCCATTTAGAAGCTATCCTCTACTTAGCCTCTCCACTATCAAGCACTTTATGTTTTCATTGTTTTTTTGTTGTTGTTGTTTTTCTGTATATTAGCATAACATTTACTTGAAATAATGGATACATAAGCAGCACATGAATGTAAGATAAAAAAAAAATCTGTTTGATTGCTGTTCAGAGGTGCATTGAAATAAAAGTATATCAACATATTTTTTATTTATTAATTTATTCTTTAGGTATTTATTTGGTATCCCTACAGAGTCTAAAATATTAGCATACTAACAAAATACCTTTTTTGGAACATACAGTAGGTGCGAATTAATTGACAAAAGCAAACAGCCTTTAGGTATTAGAAATGAATCTGATGGCTGTTCTGATTGTACTTTACAAAGGTTTCTAAGATTATGCAATGTGTGATCTGAATGGAATGCTATTGAAATTATGTCTTCATTTGAAATGAAAAAAAAATGTTTAGTGTTAAGGGCAATAAATGATCTATAATCATTGTGTCTTCACTGGTCTGATCAGCACTGTAGCATTTTAACTACCAGTGCTGATCAGACCAGTGAAGATGATGTCAGTACTGAAAGGAAGTGAACGCCAGTGATGTATTTTGGAGTTGTGCTGCCCAAGCTTAACAGAACTCGGGGCCCCCTTATTTACATTTGCCCCACCCCTTCCTGTCAAGGTCACACCTCTTCCTGTTAAAGTCTAACACCCACTTTCAATGACAAAAACACACTGTCAGATACACTGACATACACATACACTCACTGATTTGGCACAATCTGACAGACATACACAATCACTGACTCACTCACAGGCACACACTGACAGACACACACAATCACTGACAGACATGCACAAACACACTCACTGACATACACACTCTCTGACAGACACAAACACTCACTCAGACACACAGGCTCTCTCAAAAACACACACACATTCACAGACACACACTGACAGACACATTGAATCACTCAGACACACACACTCACTGACAGGCACACTGACAGGCATACACAATCACTTAGACACACACATACACACACACACAGTCACTGACAGACACACACTCACTCAGACACACACTGACAGACACACACAATATTCAGATACAAACACACACACACTGACAGACAAAAACTCACTCACAGACACACAGACAGACATACACACACTCACTCACAGACACACAATCACTCACAGACACAATCACTCAGACACACACTGACAGACATACACTCACTCACTCACTCACTCACAGAAACACACACTGACAAACACACTGACAGACACACTCAAAGACACACACTGACAGATATACACACAGACTCACTGAGACACACTGACAGACATACATACACCCCCCCACCCCACCAAAACTCACAGATAATTTTTTTATTGTAATACAAATCCACCAAGCCTCCCTACCTTTGGAAGACTTGGGTGGATTTTTTACATGTGGTCCAGTGGGGCTTTTGGCCAGGCTGTTTGGGCAGGCATGCAGACAGGCGCATGGCCAGTTGAGGTCCAGACCACAGAGTGATGCCAGGAGCCGGAATGTGATGTCATATTCCAGCTCACGGCATCACTCTGAGGCACGCCTGGACCTCAGCTAGGAGCCTGCCTGAAGGCTAACAAGGCATTTCCCTGGGCATTGGGGGCAGCGTTTTTTTGCCGCCCCCTGGAAAGTGCCGCCCAAGGCAAATGCCTTGTTTGCATTACGGCAAATACAGCACTAGTAACAGCCAATCACTTCCTTCCAGCTAACACCAAACACAGCATGGGAGAAGGAGAGAGTGGGAAAAGCTGAAGAGCTGAGAGCTCTGACTCCCAAAAACCCCAGCCAGACACTGGACTCCAGGGAAGTCACCCTCCTGCAACCAGAAGGTAGGAAATAGGAGGGTGTCTCAAAAATTTACATTTTGCATGCGTGTCTGTATGTGTATCTGTGTGTCTGCAAGTGTATTTGTGTGTCTGTGTAATTATCTGTTTGCCTGTATGTATATCTGTTTGTATGTGTATCTGTGTGTGTGTCTGTATGTGTATGTTTGTCTGTGTGTCTTTGTGTGTCTGTATATGTATTTGTGTATCTTTGTGAATGTATCTGTGTGACTGTCCAGGGTCCAATCAATAGTAAGGATGGTGTTGCCTGAAAAAGGGGAGTAAGCAAGGTTATTGAACATAATAAAAGAAAAGCTTATAATATTTAGAAACAATATAAATAAAACTAATAAATAACTTACCAAGCACACTAATAAGTGTAGTGACAGGGACCGATATTGCAGAGCTTAGTAAGTAAGACATACAGGTCTAAAAGTGCTGCATAAAATGGACCTTGCATAGACGTTCTAGGCAACTTTGAATATAAAGAAACCATGTCCAATTTGTGCATGGGCTGTTCACAATTGTATCCTTACATGATTTTAGGGGTGCATTCCTCCCCTTAGGAAGACGGTATATCCTGTCAATAATTAAAGTGTCCAGTGTAAGATCTAGCTGGAGTTGCAAGGACAAAGTTTTTGAAATAATCTTCCAACTCTTTATTGGGAACTGAGTCTGAGATATCCCTTTTAAGAATGTTAGGTCTCCTTGGCCTGCCTTCTATGTCAGCTAATTTGTGCTCAAGTTAGTGGATTTAAGTGGTAAGTTCTTAACACTTAACTACAATAGCGTTATGGGAGGCTGCTACTTCGCCCACTTTAAATTCCAATATATCAGTATATTCACCCAGGTTGTTTACTATATGTGTTAGATCTGCTGTAAATTGTGAAATATCAGCCTGGAGATCCCTCCAAAGCTCTCTCATATGTTTCTACATTTTTAGAAGTTGAAACCTTTACAGTTAAGGCCTGGACAGAGGTCTGGTCCTCTATGTGGGACTGAGTGGCCGCTGGTGGGCCCAGTCCCCATTGGAAGAGAAGGATTTTAAGATCGTATTTCAAAGTATGTTAGCATTTTAGTGATTAAAAAATATGTTAATTTACAGATGTGACTGCATAATAAAGTATCACCAGTTGCTACTGGTGTTTGTGGCATGGAATAATTGCCAGCTATCTCCCAACGAATATGATTCTTAATAAACATTGGAGAATGTGTTACCCTCGTAAAATGGTCAGCCCATATCATCATGGGTGGGTACTGGGCATTACAGGTATTATAATTGTGTGGTACAAAATCTATTGACCCTTTTCTCAAACTTGAAGGAAAAAAAGAGAACAGATAAACATAGACATAATGACACATTCCAGGCCTTGGCTGGCTTTGAAAACACATCCAAAGAGACAAATGAAAGAGTGCATGTTGACAGGCTAACATAAACCACAAGACAAGCCAAGTTAAGTATTACTGAGGCACACATAATCATGAGACAAGCCAAGTGAAAGACTCATGCTCAATGACAAAACAAGGTCATATTTAAAAAATAAAAAAAAAAAGCATATATAATTAATGAAAAGCACATTTTTAAAGATTTAATATCTGGCTTTTTTAAGCAGGTTTTTAGTTATCTACAAAATATCATAAATAGAGTGGGCCTTGGAAATATGTAACAGTGCGATTATTAATAAAATGTGTCCCAAACACTTGTATGATAATTTACATCTCTTCCCATAAGGGAATAGTAGGGGCATTCTGACTGCCTGTCTCTTTATAAGTGGATTCAAATGCACCATATTCTACAAATGATCTATTTATTTATTTAATGTAATTGCAATACTTATTTTATTTTATTAGAGTATGAGTTTGAGAATTATTTGGGACTCAACTCCTGAGCTGTTTTAAAATATTTGGGACTAGTATAGATGTACAAGTTATGCTCAGTTCAGAGGACAATACATTTATGAATTACTCTGAAATGTTGGCTCCAAATTATCCTGAATCGTTTTCTCTGAATGTGTTCCTTTCAATTTAGAGAAAATCCAAGCTAATGTTTCTTGAGAAATGTGGGATATTATGGTCTATGTGATGAAGTTTGTAAAACTTTTATACAGAGTGAATGAGTTTAAAAACAAATACATCTTGTCATAAAACAAATAGCTGCATTATATAAAAATTAAATGGCTGCAGAACTGCAGTTAGAAAAAAGCATACACAGGGCTTTAGATATTATTTCACTGAAGGCTACAACATTTCAATAATTTTTATGAGGGAATGCATCAATTTTATCATCAATACAAGAAAAGTATTTTAACACTTCTACAAGAAACAGTTCAATTCACATTAACGCTTTGAGCCTCATAGCTATTACTTTACTGTGTGCCTAATAATCTCACATCAAAATAGTATAAATGAATTTCACTTGTAAGTGGCCAGAAGGAAATTGACATTAATGTACTTAGTATTGATTAGGATTATAATTTCTAAAGTAAATACATTTATTAATAAGAAAAACATTGTAAAAGAGTAGATTTCCTATGCAATATTTTACCCTTGAAATGCCTTAAAAAGAGAGACATAAGAGTTTAATCATATCACAAAAAAGGTAAATGCTGATAACCCCATTTAAGAGGTGATTGGGTGAATGTTCAGGTGAGGGAATTGCATCATATTTTATGTAATCATTTATTAATTAATTATTAATGGCCAGAATTCCTATCTTATTCTACCAAACTTCCCAAACAAAGTCCCATGATGAACATATGTTAAAATCACTCCCAGAATGCAATGCAAATTATGCAAATAAGCATGCACTGCATTGTCACTCTCTGCATTGTAAATCTGCAGGTTTCCTTAGCAGAAGTCTGCTATTCAGTTGTGGTTAGGAGAATGCCTATAAGGTCTAGTTCACTATAAAATTGATTGCAGTATTTACATAATTGTACAGTTTCTCACATCACATCATTTTCAGTATACATTTTAAAGATAATAATGGCATACAGAGGACTAATAAGTAATCCAGAAAGATATCCAAATGTTTCTGATTGAATTTAATGTAAATGTAGAAAATTGAGGATGGGAAGTGCATGATTTAGCATGCAGTGTCATTACTTAGTCTGAAGATCATGACATCTGACAAAAAGTACACGCAGAAGCAATATAACACGGAACAAGAACAGTAAAATATCAGAATTATAGACAGTTACAGAATTAAATAGGGCAAGTAGAAGATACAGTGAATATTATCTCAGACTACAGCAATTGTGATGAAGTACAACTAAGTTCAATTTGTTTTATTTATTTTTTTTAAACAATAGAGCACCTTCATCATTTCAAACACACATATAGATAGACACATGTAACATCTTAAAAATACTACTATTTCCTTGAAACTTTGTTTTTCATATGTGAGACTGCTTTCTTCTAATGCTGTATATTTAGTAGGGTGTTCACCTCACCACTCTTCATAAACCCCATACACTTCTGCAGTTAGTTGGTCTACTCATCCACTGGAAATTGTATTACTTTGTCTGTTCATGCACTGGCTTTGGCTCTAGGGTGTTGTGTTAGACTGATTATTTATCGACTATTGAAGACAATAACATCAAGGGACAATTTTATTTTTGTCAAAAAGGTATTCCTGACCCTGGAGCCCTGAGAGCAGGACTTTCCGATATGTAGATGATATTGATACTTAGTTTTACTGAACTTTGTGCTAGACTTGTATATTGCCATAGGCAAGCATTGGAATTAGCAAACATCAACTCTTTATAGGATGCAGTCTGTTGCATAAATCCAAAACCAATGGACAGAAATGACTGGGCACTCTGTTTATGTCCTAAGGTAGTTTTATTGAAAATCACAGTAGCCTTCATCAAGCCTAAATGACATGTCTAATGTTGATGTGTAAATACCAATGGATGCAAATGTTAAAACAAAAAATTATATCATGCTAGCTTTATTATTTGTGTATATGTCTTGTACACAAGACTTAGAAATATACAAAGTGCCACATTCAGTTTGAACACATTACATTTAAGGTATAAGAAAGATAATACATGTCATTGTTTGAAAAACAAAACAGTATATTATAACTATGTCAAGTGTCCTTCATATGTTCATAAAAACTTTAAAAAAAAACTAACCACCCTCAATAACCAAGTTTAATAAATGTGAGATGCAACACGCTCTTCAATTTTTAAAGTTACATTTATTCCACAATCCAAGGAGCACAAGGAAAAGTTCAGCCCCGTGAAGGTTTTTGCAGTAATTAAATGTTCTTGCATGGCAAGACCACTTAATGTTATCTCACATATATATTATTATTATTATTATTATTATTAAGTGTTTTTGCATAGCAAGTTACATTTATTCCACAATCCAAGGAGCACAAGGAAAAGTTCAGCCCCGTGAAGGTTTTTGCAGTAATTAAATGTTCTTGCATGGCAAGACCACTTAATGTTTTCTCACATTTATATTATTAAGTGTTCTTGCATAGCAAGACCACTTAATGTTATCTCACATATATATATATATATATATATTATTATTATTATTATTATTATTAAGTGTTCTTGCATAGCAAGACCACTTAATGTTATCTCACATATATATTATTATTATTATTATTATTATTATTACTATTATTAAGTGTTCTTGCATAGCAAGACCACTTACTGTTATCTCACAAATATATTATTATTGTAGCCAAATTTACCACCCTAACTCCTCCCACAGTTTTTACACTACATAGACAGTAATATACCAAAACATGCGGATTGGTGTGCTATTACTTTGTGGAACATTTCGCTGAATGGTTCATGAAATATCGTCGTTTTTGTGGAGAAATTGGTCCCATAGGAATGAATGGCAAAATGTTCAAAACTAGAGTGGGAGCTGACAAAAGCTGAAAAATCAGGACATGATTTCTAAACTGCCACCACTCCCTCATTTTCAAGCCCACCTACACAAATCTTATATCAAAACGTTCAGCTATCCCTACTGCCACTAAACATGTATATAAGGACATAGAAACTTATTACATAATTATTTTTTTTCCATTTTATTTATTTATTTATTTTGAAACACATAGGTAGATAGATAGAGACATAGATACATACATAGACATGTACTTATATTTATATATTTTTTTTATTGATTTCTCTTATTTCCTTGAACATTTTTATAAATTTGCTCTACAGATTTTTTTTTAAAAGCAAACTTAAATGTCATTACGACTCTCCTGTAACTCTGTACAGTAATCCTTTAGACTTTATATTTTAGCAGAATATAACAGCCTGATGGTTTTCATGGCCTGATTTATATAAGGAAAATGAATTTCATTAAGCCTGAAGTCATTAGGTTCCTTTACAGGAATGACACTTTCACTATATAGGTGCTGGTTGTTTCACGGAATATTAACTTTATCCAAGTTAAACTCACAGAGTCCTACTTTCAGCTGAGATATCAACACATTAAATCAATCTATCTACTGAAGAGCTATGTCAAAATAGCTGTCTTCATGCATTTTGTATTGTTATCCCTCACTGAGCTGATGCTCAGGGGTCAGATTAGAGTTCATTCAACCAGAGTTTTAGCTGAGATGATAGCCAGCCTCAGGACACATTTTTTTAAGTTGAGATTTGCAGAAGAGCTACTTGTAGTTCATTTGACATTTTGCAAAATGTTAGTGCTTTAACATTGTTACACAGATAGTAACACAAATTGGTGATGGTATGATAGTTTTTGCTGTCCATGCTTGAGATGTCTATGATGATCTTCACCGCATATCATATATTTTTGTCCTTTAAATTTCATGATGTGACAATTTTATTTCTTAAAATAAGATTATGAAACGTAGTGCAACTCTTAACGTTCTTTACATAATCGTTGGGCTTTTTTTTTAAATTGATGCTCATTCACCAATTTGACGTTTGAGCTTTAAATGCAATATTTAGCAAAATCAAAAAATCGAATTTCATTTCTGCATTTGCTATTGAAATATAACTGTAAAGAAGATTCATAAAGGATGAAATTACTTTTATAATAATTACCAACATATGTCCTATTTAATAGTTTAAAAACAAAATCTGGATTGGTACGTTTTCTTATACCTTCAACAACAATACAGATTTTCAGTACATAACTTTGCCTAAATTATTTATCTCCCTTTTATAGTTCAATCATAGTATATTTAATAAAAAAGGAATGGAATGCGTGCCAACTGAAATTGTTCAAGGTTGATTTACTAAGCATTGATGTCTGTTATTGGAGGTAAACATAGAAAAATAATATATAGTTTGAAAAGGAAAAATCAGAGAGGGCTTTTACTAATGTTAAGTTTTCAGAATAACAATGGGAGCTAGAGAGAGAAAAGCGTTTGTATTCAAACATCAATAGGCATCTAGTATAATAATACCCATTTGTATCTTGGTTGTATTATATGAAAAACAGCCCAAAACACATTAGATAGACAGACAGAGAGACAGACAGACAGAGAGACAGACAAACAGACAGATAGATAGAAAAACACAAAATTGTATTTACTCAACAGCAAAATGCACACTTTAAAAGGATTTTGGGACTAAGATGCCCACAACATCTTCCCTAGTATGAATAAAAGTATCAAGAAGCAAATTATCTTTATAACAATAAAATGGAATGCTAATGGAGTGGTAGGTTTTCACTGCTCAATGATGAATATACAATAAATGTACAATCTATTAGGAGAACATGCTTTTTCACTGTATTTGATCAATGAGGTGAGTCAAGTTGGAAGACATAAGTCTTTTTGATGCAATATCTTATGTACCTTTTAAGTAAGGAAACAAGATATTAATATATGTTTCATATTTTACACTAATTAAGTCAACGATTTAGTATAAGTGTTATTTGAAAGGTACATCAGCAAGACAAAATATTTAATTATATTTGAATGAGATAGTATTAGGTAGATTTAACTTGTATCAAGAAACCCACTGTTACCGCTTATTTCATATTCAGATGTATTAACAGGTATGTGTATCACCACTAAATGGACATCTAGTCAATGGAAGGCCAGTGGTCTATATGTTATAAAAAGGATGGAAAACAGATGATCTGAAATTTGAAAAGCAACAGACAGGCTGTAAGTAATTAAATGAGAGTCTAGTACAAAAGTCTGAAAGATTCAACAATGTAATGGAGTAATCTGAAAACTGCTACTCTATCAGAGATTATATTCTTTGAGAATAGGGATATTGGGGGCTAGGTAACAAAACAGAACTGGAAATAAGCACCTGGTATGATGACTTAGATTTCCTTCTGATAGGAGCTGTATGGTATGGGCAAAGCTATCAGAATGTATGCCTTCACTATGTCTTGTGCCAGTATGGCGATTATAGCAAAATGATGGTGTGGTTTTAGGGGACTGAGTTGTGTTGCATGGGTATCAATTGAGCCTTTAATAAAAGTGGAGTCATGTTTTTTTATCCCCAAGGATACACAATCACCATTTCCAATAAAGTGCATACCTTCATGATAGCAGAGTCTAATCTGCTAATGGAAGTAAGATGATACTTTAGGTGTCATGGTCAATAAATATTTTAAATGACATGACAGTGATTTCAATAAACTGCAATTAATATTATTTTAGTTTCCAGAGCTTAAGCCATATTAGAATATGTTGGAAAAACATGGAACAAATTATTAACAGGAAAAAAAAAATTATCTTAAAGGAAAACACTAACTACAGCAAATCTTTAGTTTTTCTCAAATCCTGCCCTGACCCCTTAGAAAGCAGATTTTATTCTAAAAAATAGAGATTTTAACAGAGAGAAAAATACAGCATAAAGACATTGCCAAAGCCTATTAAATGTACTTATGTTGTACTGGTGTACTTTGATTGTCTCTCTAATGTTTTGTACAATCACTGTGTTCATGTAAAATTATTTGAGTAACTGCTGCTGTGAAATTAATATGGGTTTTGGACACTTTATGGAGTTCAGGTGCTTCCATTTAAATATTTATTTATTTATTTTTATAAAAAAAGTAAGTCACAAATGCCTTGGTTTCCAAAGATGAATATGAAATAAACGGGAACCTCTCAATCTCAGTCCCCATTCAATCAAAATGTGATTATCAAACCTATATCAATTCACTTGAGGCACTAGGGAGAAACTGAAAAAGTGAAGATACCCATTGGCATCTTCATAGAGTTTCGGACTTAAATGATAAACAATCATTTCCTATCCCACAAGAGCATGTTTGGAGGGGTATGGTGAGGGGCGTTGGAAGATTTGTGATAGTTCAAATGTGCAATTATTAAACTGAGGTTCTGTTATCTTTACAGCATTTTATGAAACACACAAATGCCAGAGTATGTAAGTGGTTTTCCACAATCTCACAAAAGGCTCAAAAAACAGTTTACAACTAAAATGTGATGAGATACACAACTTGTATCCTACTATTAGCCCCTTGCAATCTCACTGCTCAATTATCTGCCATTTAGGAGTTTGAACACTTTGTTTATTCATCTCTAGTCACACCTCCCTGCATGTGACTTTCATAGTCTTCCTAACACTTCCTGTAAAGAGATATCTAATGTTTATATTTCCCTTTTTGCTAATTCTGTTTAATTTTTAATTTCTTGTCTCCTGCTCTGTTAATAGCCTTTTAGGCCCACAGGAGTCTCCTGTTTGTGATTAAAGTTCAATTTACAGAGCAGAAGATAAAAAACTTATCAAGCAAGTTAACATCTGATTGGAAATCAAACCACTTTTTTTTCATGTAGGGCATGTGAGTCATGGCCAGGGGAGGTGT
Organism: Pelobates cultripes; assembly: GCA_933207985.1. Lineage (NCBI taxonomy): Eukaryota > Metazoa > Chordata > Amphibia > Anura > Pelobatidae > Pelobates > Pelobates cultripes. The sequence goes on from OW240912.1 coordinate 42,844,113, forward strand.
AGCTAGGGCTGTATCAATACAAATAAAAGTGGTTTACTTCCTATATGGCAGTGAATTGAGCAGTGAGACTGCAGGAGCATGATCTATACACCAAAACTGCTTAATTGAGCTAAAGTTGATTTGGTGAATATAGTGTCCCTTTAAGTCTGTAATGGGAATGTGTCTCGCTTTTAACACTAATAATCATATGTATCTGCAAATAAAAGGTTGTTTCCTTAAAGTATTCCAAATATTCTGCTGAATATGTCCCTAAATACAGTACACTGCAAAGACAAAAGCTGACACATTACAGCTTTTGTGGAATAATAGTAATTTAGTCACTTGTCTTTACAATGCAACTAAATATAGTTTAAAGCAAATGTCTTAAGCATTTTCTATAAATACAATGTAATTGTAGATTTTCTGAAAGTGGTATAAAAAATATAATGTGTACACACTGAATGTAAACTATACGCATTTAACCTGTTACGATCAAAGGCAAACGCTGTAAACTATTACAGAATCAAAATAATCATTAATAATATAATTTATATTTTGGAAGAAGCATCACAAATTTATGTCCGTAAAGTATTTATTTAATGTAATTCCACTGATGTCCAGATTGAAATTGCTCTGAGTAAACTTCTGTTTTGGAATAGATCATGAAAATTTGGGGGGTGGGGAATACAGCTCACCAGTAAGTCACAGGTGAGATTTTGAATATAAACATAATTATTTCAGATAACAACACTAGACTTAATGCAAGTAACATAGAGGCATGTATATCTATTGTCCCAGCAAGTGTGACTGAGAATAGCTACCATAAATCAATATTAATACGTTTATCAGCAGTTGATGAGTTCAGATGTCAGTTAATTCACTAGTTGTAGTCGGGGCTGGGCTGAGACAAAAAATCACGCCTGGAAATTTTTTGTAATACCAGCCCATCATGAATTGTGCCAGTTGTGAGAGATACACAGGTGAAAAAAAAAAAAAGTAAAACTGAAAATGATTTAACTCCTAAGGATGGAGCCAAATGTACACGTTGTGAACAAAACAAAATGTAAACAAAATCTGGCATTTCCCTACATGTCTGTCCAACCGTAATTCACCTCTTTCATATTAAATGCACCCACCCTTATTATATATCATTCTATTCAGGGGAAACAGGGCTTTCATTTAATATCAAACATTTAGCTATGAAACATAATTTAATATGGAAAAAAATGGGAGAAAATACGTTTTTTTTATTTTTTTTAGTTCTACATGACATTTTAACTGTCAATGTCATAATACTGTTTGGTTTTACTGCAATAAAATACACATATTTGTATTCAGCAAAGTCTAATGTATAAGACAGTACCCCCTATGTACAGGTTTTATGGCATTTTGGAAAGTTACAGGGTCAAATATAACACGTTACATTTGAAATTGAAATTTGCCAGATTGGTTACGTTGCCTTTGAGACTTTATAGTAGCCCAGGAATTAAATTTACACCCATAATGGCATACCATTTGCAATAGTAGACAACCCAAGGTATTTCAAATAGGGTACGTCCAGTCTTTTTTAGTAGCCATTTGGTCACAAACACTGGCCAAGGTTAGCGTTAGTATTTGTTTGTGTGTGAAAAATGCAAAAAACGCCAATTTTGGCCAGTGTTTGTGAATAAGTGGCTACTAAAAAAGACTGGAGATACCCCGTTTGCAATACCTTGGGTTGTCTACTATTGCAAATGGTATGCCATCGTAGGGGTAATTTTTATTCTTGGGCTACCATAGGTTCTCAAAGGCAACTTAACCAATCTGGCGAATTTGAATGTGAAAAAAATGAAACACAAGCCTTATATTTTACGCTGTAACTTTTGAAAATACCATAAAACCTGTACATGAGGGATACTGTTGTACTTGGGAGACTTCGCTGAACACAAATATTTGTGTTTCAAAACAGTAAAAAGTATCGCAGCAATAATATTGTCCGTGTAAGTGCTGTTTGTGCGTGAAAAAAGCAAAAAACTTCACTATTACTGGCGATATCGTCGTTGTAATACATTTTACTGTTTTGAAACACTAATATTTGTGTTCAGTGAAGTCTCCCAAGTAGAACAGTACCCCCCATGTACAGATTTTATGGTGTCTTGGAAAATTATAGGGTTAAATATAGTGCTAGCAAAATAAATTCCCTTTGCTTTCGGCATGGGTTGTCAGGCAGGTCCCGCTAATTGTAATTAATTAAGATACCTAATTATGTGAAAATATTACATAAATATATGTAGAATTAATATATGTGTATATATATATATATATATATATATATATATATATATATATAATTTTTTAAAAATATTTTTATTTATATATAGGTGTATATATATATAGTGATATATACGTATATATTTATGTATATAGATATATATATTATTTCGTTCTACGTGTATTTTGATATAAATATATATATATATTAATATCACAATACAGTTAGAACGAAATAACACACATCTATATATTTTTTAATTATTTATTTTACATTATTTTTTTTATTTTATTTTTTTATGTATTTACAGATTTTTTTATATTAAGTATATATATATAGTTACATAGTTACATAGTTACATAGTTACATAGCTGAAAAGAGACTTGCGTCCATCAAGTTCAGCCTTCCTCAGAAATGTTGTTGCTGTTGATCCAAAAGAAGGCAAAAAACCTGGTCTGAAGCACTTCCAATTTTGCCACAAACTAGGAAAAATTCCTTCTTGACCCCAAAATAGCAGTCAGATGTCTCCTTGGATCAAGCAGCTATTACCCCACTAATTAGAAATTATATCCCTGTATGTTATGTTTTTGTAAGTATTTATCCAATTTCAGTTTAAACATCTGTATGGACTCTGACAAAACCACCTCTTCAGGCAGAGAATTCCATATCCTTATTGTTCTTACTGTAAAAAAACCTTTTCTTTGCCTTAGATGAAATCTCCTTTCTTCCAGCCTAAATGTGTGACCTCGTGTCCTATGTATAACCCTGTTTATGAATAGATTTCCAGATAAAGGTTTGTACTGGCCCCGAATATATTTGTATAAAGTTATCATATCCCCTCTCAGGCGCCGTTTTTCCAAACTAAACAGATTTAATTTTTTAACCTTTCTTCATAACTAAAATGCTCCATTCCTTTTATCAATTTTGTAGCTCGTCTCTGGACCCTCTCCAGTGCCATGATATCCTTCTTTAGAACAGGCGCCCAAAATTGCACAGCATATTCAAGGTGTGGTCTTACCAGCGATTTATAAAGAGGCAAAATTATATTTTCATCCCGAGAATTTATGCCCCTATTTATACATGACAAAATCTTACTGGCCTTAGCAACTGCAGATTGACATTGCATATTGCTGCCTAATTTGTTGTCTATAACAATTCCCAAATCCTTCTCGTGTGTGGTTATCCCTAATTCACTACCATTTAGTGTGTAAGTTGCTTGTGCATTCTTAACCCCGAAGTGCATAACTTTGCATTTCTCTATGTTAAATTTCATCTGCCATTTTAGTGCCCAGTCCCCCAATCTATCCAAATCTCTCTGCAGCAAAGCAATATCCTGCTCACATTTTATTACTTTACAAAGTTTTGTGTCATCTGCAAACACTGATACATGGCTTTCAATGCCTATTTCAAGATCATTTATAAATATGTTAAATAGAAGTGGTCCCAAAACAGAACCCTGAGGGACACCACTTACCACTTTTGTCCAGCCTGAAAATTTACCATTAATTACAACTCGTTGTACTCTGTCCTTAAGCCAATGTTCTACCCAAGAACAGGAATATTCATCTAGACCAATTTCTTTTAGTTTGAAGACTAACCTATTGTGAGGAACTGTATCAAATGCCTTGGCAAAGTCCAAGTAGATCACATCCACTGCAACACCCTGATCTATACTTCTACTTACTTCTTCGTAGAATGCAATTAGGTTAGTTTGACATGACCTATGTTTCATAAAACATGCTGATTATTGCTAATAACAAAGTTCTTCCCAATGAATTCCTGAATATTATCCCTTAAAAGCCCTTCAAATATTTTCCCAGTTACAGAAGTTAAGCTCACAGGTCTATAATTTCCAGGCACGGATTTTGAACCCTTTTTAAATATAGGAACAACATCTGCCTTCCTCCAATCCTCCGGTACAACACCTGAAACAAAAGAATCTTGAAAAATTAAATACAGAGGTTCACTTATTTCCCCACTTAGCTCCTTAAGTACTCGTGGGTGAATACAGTCAGGCCCTGGAGCTTTATTTACATTAATTTTCTTTAATAGCTGTAGCACCTTGTCTCGAGTTATCCAATCACAAGTTATTTGCAAGTTTTTTGCAGCAAACATTTGCATATCTCTTACCATAGGATCCTCATTAATATATACTGAAGAAAAATAGTTATTTAAAATTTCTGCTTTTTCCTGGTCTTCATTAGCTAATAAACCCAACTCTGTTTCAAGTGTACCTACACTTTCATTTTTTGTTTTTTTAGAATTGATGTACTTGAAAAAAAATTTGGGGTTGGTTTTGCATTCTTTAGCTATCAATTTCTCATTTTCTAGTTTAGCCACTTTAATTGCCTTTTTGCAAGTGTTATTGGCTTCCTTATATCTTAAATAGGATGCCTTTGATTTGTCTGATTTAAATGCTTTAAATGCCCTTTTCTTATTTTTAATCTCTTGTTTTACTTCTCTACTAAGCCACATTGGTTTTAATTTGTTTCTTTTATATTTATTACCCAATGGTACATACTGAGAAATGTACCTTTCTAATATATGTTTGAATAGTTTCCATTTATCCTCAGTGTTTTTATCACTAAGGAGTTTATGCCAGTCGATATGTTGTAGAGCTGCCCTAATCTTATTTAAATTGGCTTTTTTAAAATGATATGTTTTAGTATACCCCACCTGCTTTTGCTTTTTTGAGTTTATTTCAAAATTTACCATATTGTGATCACTATTTCCCAAATGCTCCCCTACTTGAATGTTGGTTAAAATATCAACATTGTTTGTTATGACAAGATCCAGACAAGCATCCTGTCTAGTTGGTGCTTGTACCAGTTGTGACATAAAGGTGTCATTTAACACATTCAAAAACCTGATTCCCCTTGCTGAAGTACTAGTCCCTCTTTCCCAATTTATGTCTGGATAATTAAAATCTCCAATAATTAATGTGTTACCTCGATTTGCAGCTTTCTCAATTTGCTCTAACAGCTGTTCTTCCTCATTAATATTTACATTAGGTGGTTTATAACATATCCCAACCAATAATTGATTTCCCTTTGTTTTCCCCAAGCAGATATCTACCCATAAAGCCTCCACCTTTTCCTCGTCACACTCCACATGCCTAAGATTTGACTTTAACTCACGGTTGACATATAAACATACCCCACCACCCTTCTTGTTTTTCCTATCCTTCCTAAATAACCTGTACCCATTTAAATGAACTGCCCAGTCATGTGTCTCATCCCACCATGTTTCTGTTATGCCTATTATATCATATTGTTTATGGTATGCTATTGCCTCTAGTTCCCCCATTTTGTTATATAGGCTCCTATATTTAATCAGTATCAGTCTACGTGTAATTTGATATTAATATATATATATATATATATATATATATATATATATATATATATATATATATATATATATATATATATAGTTATATATATATATATATATATTAATAGTAAAATACACCTAGACAGTGTATGAGTGTGTATGTATATGTGTATATATATACTTAGATCATATATATTAATATATATATATATATATATATATATATATATATATGATCTAAGTATATATTTATTTATTTTTTTACACTTTACAATTAATTTTATTTAATTTTATTTCCAGCCAGCAGGGGGACTAACTGTCATTACAGGCAGTCCCCCTGCTGGCAATGCAGCAGGCAGCTAACCCTGCCATGTGATTGTGAGGTCCTCGCAAGGACCTCACTCTCACATGGCCGGGGGGCTGCAGGAGGGAAGATCTGCCGTGGGGGGGCTCCCTGGGAGTCCCCCCAACCGCGATCACCGGCGTGGGACTGACAGCGACCGCCGGCGACCGGGTAAGTAAAGAAAGACCGGAGGGCGTACTATTACGCCCAGCGGCTTTTAGAGCCGCCTAAAATAGGGCGTAATAGTACGCTCTCCAGTCTTAAGGGGTTAACCAACAAGAAGGAGCACACTCAAAGGTGTTCAAAAAAAACAAAAGGGCTGTTTTATTGTAATCAGACATGTAACATCTTACATTCAACATTTCAGTGGCATAATCCTGCCATCCTTTAAAAAGTGCAGTAATGGGAATGAAATGTTGTCTGTATGCTGTTGCATGTGTGATTAAATAAAGAGGTAATTTGTTTAATCTTAATTCCTATGAGTGCAATTTTCGTTGGATTTATTTGGACCTGAAACACACTGGTAGACAGGCAAGCTTTTACACTAAACCAAGGATTTTTGTGAATGGAACTCTAAATTGAAAAATTTAGGCTAAAATAGTCAAGCTGTCATTATAACTGAGTTCTATCTGCTGTTTTGGCCTAAATGATGCAGTTTAAATTTCAGCCAAGATTCACTTCCTAAAATTACAAATTTAGTGAGTAAACCTGCGACAAATGTGAAACCGTTGAATTTTGAATTTGAATTTTACATGTATGTTTGACATTTCTGAGTGTATTATTCATATATATATATATATAGATATACATATATATATATATATATATATATATATATATATATATACAGGGCTGGCCTTAGGGGTGTGTGAGTTGTAGTACCACGCTGGTGATGCCTTCCTCCTCTCCCAGGCTATAACATCATGATCATAGTGGCCTTCATCTCTGTACATTCTGCAGCACCTACCTTCCCCCGCACCTCGCATCTATCAGCTTGAGTCACATAAAAGAAGCAAATTGTGGGCACACTCTAATATAAATGTTGAAATAACCACAGTGAGAGAAACTCTGGTTGTAGGATATCTATATCTTGTGAGAGCTCAGCTTGGAAAGTGACTTACTCCATTTTGCAATGAACTCGTCTAAGCTGAACTTGTCTAAATCCTCTGTTAAATGTATTTGGGAAATTGTACATTTTTATGTTTGCATCTGCTGATAAATCCTTGATTTTAGCACACATATTATTCATTTATGCAGAAGTGGAACTGCAGCTGGTGTGGGGACTAAAAATATATTACATTTAAACGTCTATATGTGTGTGTCAATGTACAAAAGTATCTATGTGTCACTGTTAATCTGTATGTGTATATATGTTTGTGTATGTGTGTATCTGTTTGTATCAGTATGTATGTGTATCTGTGTTTAAGTATGTGTGTGTGTCAGTATGCATCCATATGTGTGTTTGTTTGACAGTGTGTCAGTGTCCATGTGTGTCAGTATGAGTATGTGTGGAAGTGTGTGTTTGGCAGTGTATATGTGCATTCATCTGAGCATTCAAATATACCCCTACATTAAAATACCAACACTTTATGCAAATACACCATTGTAATTAAATAACAATAACAAATAAAAATACATCCCTGCATTCAAACACCAAAACTGCATACAAATACACATCTACATTCACACACACCTGCTTGATACAAAACATCTATCTAAATGTGAAATTCACTTTGAATGCACTTTGAGGTACAGACAATTCTTGCTAAGATTTATAACAGCCTAAATTAAAGACTCCTTGTTTATTTTCTATGTGTTGTATAGTTTGTGATTGGCGCTATCTACTTACAGTGAATAATAGATATTAGTAGTCCTGTGTGAGAAAGAACACATGGCTCTGCATTTTATGCCATGCTACCATCGCCATGCACATAGCGTTCTTAAGCAAATGTAACAGGCAAAAGCTAGGCTACATAATGTAGGGTAATGAGAAGAACATGTAACTAAATTGTTAGACATGGGCACGGTTCTATAAGACATGGGTACTTAATCAAATAATCATCATATTTTCCCACATCTCTGTGCTGCAGGGGATTACATTGGTTTTTATTCAAGTTTAAAATCATTTTAACCATTGGAAAAAATCTGTAGAAAACATCTGTTTTTTTCTGCATAGTATGTTCTTTTTCATGGGAAATTCATCTAATGATCACTGACACATGGTCACGAATTTGATGTCCATTTTGGAAAAATTCACAAGCTCTAAATAAGCCAGGCCACAGATATCTATATCTTTAGGAATCTGACACTTTCAGGGAATTATGAAAGTTGTATGGCTAAAGTTGGTAACTCAGGTTCACTAAACTTTTTTTCACTAAAGTGTGAATTGTTGAAAATTGTCAAGGGAAACGCACAAAAAAAGGCCAAAGAATCTTAATTGGAAAAATTATTGGATCATTTTTTCCCAGTACTATTGCTTAGGCTGAAAATTTTGAATTTCATTTTTAATTCTCACACAGTCCTAGTTCATTGATCAAATCAGCTCTGTCACCCCCACTCCAAAATTAACATTTCATAAAGAAATACTCACTTTGACTGTGTTGGAATTTCACTGAATATCCAATGCAGTCAAAAGATATGCAAAGACAAAGTAGGGGCAAGTATATTCCCCTCCCAAATATATTGACTTACCAAAATTCCACTTTATACCATACCTTATAGCCAATCATAAACATTAACATTCTATTAATTATAATAAAATGCCAAATCTTTGAGTGAATTCAAAGCATTACATTAACATATAGATATAAACTCCACGTCTGTTGTATTAATCCACATCACGCTGTATTAACCCATCATCAACATTAACCCTAAAGTTGAAGCATTAACATAGAACCCACTGCCTTTAAAAACCATGCACCCACAGAAATAACCCCATACTGTGCTGCATAATTGACTTCAAATTTTGAGCATTAAAAACTATCAAAATTCTGTAATTGGAGGTTTTACATCTCTCCGTTTTACAGGGAATTTGGATCTGTCAAAAAAGGTTGAAAAAATCCAATCGATGTTTTTTTAGGGCCCCACCCCGACTTCATCGTTGGTCAGCTTTCCCCTAGCAAACTTTGTAATGTGCTGAGCACATCTCTGAAACACAACTGGTTAAATAAGTTTTAGCATTATCTCATAAATGGGGAAAATAGCTGATATGGTCTGTGATCTCTCTTTAGTGAGAGGTCCATTGAGAGTGATCATATTCATCTTTCATTTAACAGAATGCAAAATTAATCAATAGTATCCCTGCTAACAGAATTGTGTAATGGAACTTCCATAATTCGGTAATGGATTATGGGTTTTCTGAACAGCATCAGTAATGCAATATACTTTTAAAACAGTAGCTCATACAGTACGTATAGATAGTGTGTGACTCTTTTAAACATTCAGTTTCACAATTTTGGATTTTTTAAAATATAAATGTATTGTATATAAATAAATATATATAATTCATTTATATTTGTAAAAAAAAACTATCTATCTGTCTGTCTCACTGTCTGTCTGTCTATCTATCTATCTATCTGCTAGTGCAAAGTGCAATCCCCACATAAACCAGATACATGTTCTTGCTGATCACTCTACTTTGAATATATCCCTTTAAATTTACATTTATAATGAACCTCAACCTCACAGTGTGTGAACAGTGTGTAGTTGGTAAGGTTTGCAGGGACACTCTAAACACCAGACCACTACAGCTGAAGATGGCTATGTCACCTCAAACCTTTGTTTCCTCTTCTCTTCCTCTTTCCCAGTCTGATCTTATTTTCTTCATTTCTGCTCTTTTTCTCTTTAAAACATAAGGCAATTATGACAAAAGGGTGGAGCTTAAGGCAAGCTTTACTTCCTTTGTCATGCTAGCTTTACCACAATACTCACCTCAATCCTATCCTTCCACCATTGCTTTTCAAGGGCCACCCGTGCCCCATTCCATTTTCATCACTCACTGCTTGCTGGTCATGTTTGGTCCTTAAGGGGTTAATGTAGTGCAGGCTGATAATAGTAAACACTGCCTTTTCTGAGAAAAAAAACTGTGCTTTCATATGTCCATAAGGGCACATCTAATAGCTGCTTCTGGCTGTTTCTCAGACAGCCACTAGAGGCCCTTCTTAGTGCAGTCCTGCAATCTTTGAAGGACTGCCTTCGGGTTTCTTCATGCCTGGCATGAAGATACTGAATGCTTCCTATAAAAAATGTGTTGATCTGATTCATCTCTATATAGAGATTCTAATTGGTGATTGCCATGCATAATCTCCCCCTTCCCCCCCACCACCCCTTAATGCTTGCCTGTGGTGAAGCACTTCATTGGCTGAGTTCATCAGTAATGATGATCTCAGCCTTGGTCAGGGCAGTCATAACACTTAATTGTTTTATAGTTACAGGGAAACCTTTAAGTAGATAGGAGGACACTTTAAGGTTGCGTTTCAAATTTAGTGTGTACCTTTAAATGTGGTAGGTGGTTGACTCTATCCCAGGATTTTAACTCAGTTCCCTGACTCTTTGGATTCTGATAATTTATCACCATGTACTCCATAGATTTAAATCTTCATTCTACAAAATTAAAGATGAATGGTTACATCTGTTAGATACAATTCCTCTTCTCCTTAAAGCAGTAAATCTCATTGAAGCATTTTGCAACTGATGCAGGATGATAGAATCTAATGACATCACTCATAGATGCCATCCATTGGACTGCAGCTGTAAACTGGGCACTATACATCAAAATCTACAAAACAGCAAGAGAAATGTTCCCAAAGTGGTGTCAGAGAATGTTCAAATTGTTTATTTATTCTTAAATTATTTAATAATTTACATAAAAATATAATATTTAAAAAAAACGCATCTGCTATGATGAATAAGTATAGCATACCCATTTTTATTAATAAATATGATCTGCTTAATTGTATCAAATTCAAAATTTGATTTACTAAATATTTTCCTTTTTATTCCCACCTTATCCTCCTCCCTCCCTAAATCTTAACTACTAAAAAAAGATTTCTCTTAGCGTTTTCTTTGCTACCAAATTTCTTATTTCACTTACGGTAGAGTTCTTTGTAGTAAGTATTCCCAACTTTCTCTTTCCCCTAATTTGCCCACATCCCAAATTATAAATATATTCTGACTTAAATGTTCTGTCCAATTTTTGATTTTTATTTTTTTTAATCTCTACTTGTATAAGTTTATATATTTATTTTTCTTATCATATTTATTTTTCTCTTAAGCCTTTATATTTTGACCACACCACTCTTGTGATGGTGTTGGTTTCCTATAAAAATAGGTATGAGAACAAGGGTACAGCTTTGTTATGTTTATGGATATCACAGATTTTAGATATTTAATTCTGTTTTTTTACTAATCTGATTGTCATGCTTACCGCAACTTCACTTTCCTAACAAAAACAGATAATACATCTCATATATTTAGCTGATTTGTTCTATTTGGTAATATATAGTCTACACATTATATGGTATTTCTAAACAAAAAAGATACACCCTGGATTTTCACTTACATTTATTTTTGCTAATGAAAATGTATAAGTCCTTACCATCACCAAATCAATAGCAGGACATGCTGACACTTTATAAATAAATTATAACTGTAATTTCCTAGTAATTAAATCATGTCAATGTAAGGCTTGCTGGAATATGTTTAATTGTGTGACAAGCAAACCTAAGTGGGCTTGTAGCAGGGCTATCACTTTCAAAGTGCATTGAAATGAATTTCAAAATAAATCTTTAATTTATACTAGAGATATAAAATCTATTTGAAGTGGCTCTTATAGAAGCACTTCCCTCCTTATTTTACTTCACTGAAGCTCCAAGATCAACCAGCAGAGATTGTGCTTCTTGAGAACGTGGTGAAAGTTGACAGTTCATAGATTTGGTTATATCATGACTCTACATGCAATAAAGACTCTAAGGCAGGGCTGGGCAAACACTACATCCGTAGATGTTCTTGAACTTCAACTACCGTGAAGTGTTGACAACCTTTAGAATGGTATTTGTTGTGGAAGTTGCAGTTCTCAAACAACTGAGGATCTACAATTTGCCCAGTCTATCTCTAAGATTTCAAAATGCCAGTTTCATATCTAGAACCAACCCAAATTCTAGATCCACACATGTAACAATGGAGAATTCTACTCCCACATATGGTGACCATTGGAGAAGTGATGCTCCACTTCACTGAGAGGTACCAAAACTTGCAAAATTCTGAAAGTTCAATATTGCTCCATTTTTGAGCTCACCAAAGGTGAGCTTAGCATTTCTTATGGACAACAAAGAAACATATATATGTACCACCCTCCTCTCTATCGATCTATAATTAATGAGTTGTTCTAAAATTTAGTGCTGAAGGATGACATGAAGTGACATAAAAACATACCCTTGAAAGCCATGGTGAATTTTATTACTCTGAGCTTTAAATGGCTCTGAGGTTGAAATAAATAGAATCTTATCCCCTCTTTTTGACTAGACGTTTGGGCGTAATTTAAAATCCATTATTGGTTGACCAAGCTGTTTCTCTTGTGTTGTAAGAATTCTGTTAATGCAGCATTGACCTTAAATCATATTAAGTGCCTAGGTGTGTGTTTGGCATGAAATTCAATCAATTTGTTAAAATTTTATTTTTGAAATTGGAAGATTCTATTGAGAGAGTGAGAATATATATCTCTATTTATAATGATATCAATTTGTATTATCTTTACAGAGAGTGAATAGTGAAATAAACACATTTTTAAAAGAACACTATAGTGTTAGGAATACATAACTGTAGTCCTAGCTCTATAATGTCCCTCTATTTTCCGCCCTTGCGGCCACCCCCACCTTCACGTAGCAGTTTAAAGGTTAAACAATCCTTTAAACACTTACATGATTCCAGCACCATAGTCCCTTGGTGTTGGCTCCATCTTTCCCTCCTCCAACGTCACTGCTGAGGGGTAACTAATGGGCAGTGAGCACTACACACACATTTGGCCTTCTTGATAGGAAAGTATTGAATTAATGCATTCCTACGGGGGATTTGAAGATGCTGGATGTTTTTGTGCACAGCATGATGATGTCCAGCATGGTTTCATGTTTGGTAGACAGCCACTAGAGGCAGCCTTAACCCGGCAATATAAACATTGCAGTTTCTCTGAAAATGAGATGAAGTGTTCTGGGTATCTATAGTGTCCCTTTAAGATTTAATGGCTGTCTTGACTTTTAATTTGCACTGCAACAATTTAAATTATGGAATGTCATGATTACTTTTATGAGCCTCATCTTATTCTTTTTAAAGGTAAATGTGTGGGGAAGTGACATTATTGTTTTCATTTTGGAGCTGATTGAAACAATTGGAAATAACTTTTTGTCTACAGGTTCAGACCGATCTCAGTGTGAAATGCAAAAGTGGAGTAATATCTTAAATAGTTTCCCATGGTGAAAAAAAGATTTGAAACAACACGTAGATGCTACATCACAATTTTCTTCACTGCATCTCAGTGGAGGAGGCAAAAAAGAAAATATCTCTCCAATGTGTCCGAATAAATCACATATTGGAATTACACTTTCGCAAACACAAATTATTTAATGCATATAATTATTTAAAGAATGATTTTCCTAAAAAATACCAGCATGGGTTATTGTAATTAGTCACATGTATTACTTACACTTATAATTACCTGTTAATATCTATCTATCTATCTATCTATCTATCTATCTGTCTGTCTGTCTATCTATCTATATAATTATGGTTACATAAGTAGCCCATTTTGATGCAAACCTGCAATTCTCATGTTGATTTACTACAATTTCGAGAATAACCCAGATTACTGGCTTTCATTACTGGATTACTGGATTTCCTTCATAGAGAAAGAGTTTACTCTGCTTACAGAATAACAATTCTACCGCTGAAGTTTATGTTAATTTTCTCTTCAGTAAGTAGAGTAAGGGTTTGCAAAATTTATTTTTTGCACTAGTTTGCTGCCTCAGACACTTCTATCCAAGAGACAACTACAACAACTTCAACAATTTATCCATAAAACACATAAATGGATACAGATAAACTGCTATGATTACATTAGGGTTAATCCAGCCTCTAGTTACTGTCTCATTGACAGCCGCTAGAGGCGCTTCCGTGCTTCTCACTGTGAACCGTGAGAAGATGCTGCCGTCCATAGGAAAGCATTGAGAAATGCTTTCCTATGGACTGATTGAGTGCGTATTCGGCGGATGACGTCGGAAGAGGGAGGAGAGTCCCCAGCGCCGAGGGAGCCCGGCGCTGGAGAAAGGTATGTGTTTAACCCCTTAACCCCTCTTGAGCCTGGCGGGAGTGGGACCCAAAGACTCTATGGTGCCAGGAAAATAAGTTTGTTTTTCTGGCACTATAGTGGTCCTTTAATAGGAGTTACACTTCCCAGTAACAGCTGCGGCAGTAAAGTCCTCACCTTAAATTAATGGTATGCTGCAATAAAAGTAGCATGGCTATTCACTCATGTGAGAATTCAAAGTAAATTCACAATGGATTTCAAATTTAAGGTCAAAATAGCCGAACAAAATATTTTAAAAGTCAGACGTGCTTTTCATTCCGCTACTCTGAATAATGCTGTAAATATGAACGTTTACACTATTATTAAATATTAACCCTTATGCTACACTAGTACTCGTAAAAGCTATCTCCTTCATTACCTAACCATTAACCATTATTTTAGCTCTCTAGTGAGAAAGTTTAAAGAAAGTCTATTATTTAAACTGAAATTGGCTGCCTTTGTTTTTGCAACAAGTTCCAAGAGCGCCATTTTTTTGTATCTGTGGATAATCTGCTAAACGTTATACTGGCCTATAACTATCAGTTGTCCTTAAGTGCAAGACTTTGGTATTATGAATAATACCAAAGTCTTGCATGATATAAGATATATACATATATGTATATATATATTATATAGTATATTGTAAAAAACCTAATAATTATTAATGATTCTCTGCTATAATTGTTTTCCCTACTAAAAATAAACCTTGTTAGCTTCCGTTGGTAATGTGTAAACATACCACGATGGATTTGCATAGAGAATTGATATTCCACTTGCTCAAATGACATAGGGGCCTTGTACTTAATTTCACTAAACGGTTTACCGCATCGGGCGTAAATGTGTGGTGGGCAGCATTTCCAGGTAAAACACCACATGAAACTCTAAATGGTGGATAAACACTGTTTACACAGAGATAGTACTGCTGCAAAAAAACCTGATTTTTCATTGTTCATATGTGACTAAAGAAATACATTGTCACTAAGCAATATGTTACATAACTTAAATAATTAATACTGAATAATGACATATTTGAACAACAGTAAAAAAAAAAAAGACTGAAGAGACTTAACCAGTTAAGTATAAAATACTCATTAGAGTGCTTTGGGGTGATTAACAGATTCTAGAGGCACTTCCTGGATGTTATTGTAGGATGTTACATTCCAGGACTGTAAATTATTGCAGTTTTTGGAACATTTCAATGATTACATTGCAGGACTAAAACTGCCTCTAGTGGCGGTCAGTTAGACAGCTATAAGAGGAACTGCCTAGTTGCTAACAGACTTTTGGTTGTCTAAATAATGATGGATGTCCTCATGCTCGTCGTGCATTAGCCTCCACCCACCATCCCCTAACGGATGCTGTCAAAGGACGAAAAGCGCTGACCCAGCACTGATGGACATCGGCACTAAAAAATGTAAGTGACTAAAGGGTTTTAGGGTACTGGAGGGTTTTGTATTGTTATGAATACAGATTTCTATACCTAACACTAAAGAATCCCTTATTTTGGTCGAATTTCCAAACTTCGGAACAAATTGTTTCACAAATTGTTATGCACAAGTCTAGCTGGAAATCAATGCAAATAACTAAACAAACAGTCGCCATCCCTAAATAGCTGCAACACATCTCACAATGCAGCAACTTGCCTCCATTACTCATATTTCTTTTCTTTGTAATAGTGTAATATTTTTTGTACAATTTTGTATCAGTACACTTGGCTTCAGTGGTGTACCAGAATGAACGCAAAGAAAAATAACTCACATTTCCATAATAGTCCTTTAAAAGGTTTTCATACACTTATTGAATACACTTCATACACTTATTGGATACGTTAGTACTCTTATATAAGCAAGTCATGAGACATTAGTTTAATTCTAAAGGGCTAACATAGTCCTAATATTAACCCTTAATATAATTAATGAGTTTGATTTAAAATGCAACATTTTCTTTTGGGTTATTTTCAAATAATAGTAATATTATATGTCTAAAATGTAAATATTATATAGTATTAACAAAATTGTGCAAATTTACCAGCACTGTCTTGTAATAAAGTATTTGGAGCATAGAATAATAAAAAACAAAATGAGTTGTTGATCATGTGTTTGTAGAAGACATTATTATTGGACTACTCTATGGTTCGTAAAACAAAAAGATCTGTCATTCCCTCATATAATTCACTCCTGAACATGCAGTGTGTGTGTGTGTGGTTTTTCTGATATAATTTAGAGTGTGCTCGTCTTTGTGAATCTCTGTATATGTTTTGGTGCTAATTTATTTAACATGCATCATCATTTATTTGGAACTGTTCCTAGCATCTCATCTCATAAAGTAGAACAACCTAGAAATGCATATTCTTCTTAATGGTATTGTTTTATTATGGCCAGAAAGTGGGAGATAATAAAATGAAAAAAAAATCTACATGCAAAGTTAATTAAGCCATCAGTAACCAGGAGACAGCATTCTTTGAGCGAAGCAGAAGAAAGTAATTATGCTGTTATATAAACTATTAAACAGAATATTTATTTTACTAGATACAGCAGGTGGAAAGTTCAAGCACCAGAAGTGGTCAGAAAAAACCCTTTCCATGTTAGATGAGTCTGCGTAAAAATTGTCCTTAAGGAGGCAGGCCAAGCTGGAGTTGAATCCATTTTTTCTTACAAAGTGATAAAAAGCAAAACAATGAAAATGAAAAGAGAACAATAGTCTCTATGTGTTCAATGTTGATAATATAGTTGGAATATATACGGAGGTTGAAAGACATCCTTTATCTTGTCCTCTTCCGATCCAGTTCCTCTTCTTTTTTCCCATCTGTCTTTTTACCCCCTTAAAGGATGGAATAGATTTTATCAGAACATCGAATCACCCTTGAAAGCTAGTAGTTATGCCAGTGAATCTCTGTAAAGTTTATAAAATATTTATTTAGTGTAGACGTTAATAATACATTAGCCATATCTTGGATATAATAAAACAGAAGCCATGGTTCTAGTAAGGAAAACCTCTCCAATTCCAAACCATTTTAGTCATGTTAACTGTGCCTTCTAGTTTATTTTCCTCTATAAATTAGGAATATAAGGCTAATGTAACACACTATTAATGAAAAATTAGAATGCTTTAGAAAAATATCCTACAATTTTGATTTGATTAGAAGTAATGTTTTTAAGTTTCTTTAAGTAGCCCATTTTAGCTACAGTGCCTTGCAAAAGTATTCACCCCCTGTCATGCGGTATCTCTTCCGGGTTCGGCATTCCGCTATGCGAAGCTGGCCCCGCTGCCTTCTGACGCGGATCCTTCTGACACTACTTAGAGAGACCGTGCCAGAGAGAAAGCGCTTGGTGATTGTGGGACCTTCTTCCGGGTATAGACGCCAGCTCCACAAGCTTCTCTCACAAGCCTTCCTAAACCTTTGAAGATAAAAGGATTGTGCTTCATCCGCTAGAGGATTACTGGAGAACGGACACTTTACCATTTAACAAGTGGACTCTAATACTGATCTCTTGGAGGACAACTCACATTAATCTTAAGTATAACTTCCAATTTATTATCTGGAATCTCAGTTATTAATGAACTGTTTCTTGCTTGCTCAAATCATCTCTGCTGCATACACACTAATTACATTGAGGATAACTCCCATCAAGCTTAACCACTATGAACTGTTTCTTGCTTTGCAAATATTCTCTGCTACCTGCATACTATTTCTATTGAAGATTATTCCTATCAATCTAAAGAATATTATTCAATACATCTCTGAGGAAATACTTATTGATGAACTTTGTATTGTTTGCTATAACCAGCAATTTCTTCTTATTGAATTATTACCTATATGCTTTTCACTTAAGTTTATCACAATCATTAAAACTTCGTTTGATTCTCTAATTGCCAGCAATCCTCTCTTTTCTTAAAGCTACAGTATTGATAATTTAAAGATTCTCCATTTCTTCACTATTGTAATTAAGAAGTTCTACAAGCTGCAGTTGAGTTCCAATTCTAAAAACCCTAGTAGCATAACACCCCCCTCATTTCACTTCACCAACTTAGACTATTGTGTTCTGATCCATCACATAAAATTCTGATTAATAACACATTGAACTTAAGGCTGTAATGTAGCAAAATAGGTCAAAGTCAAGGGGGGTGAATACTTTTGCAAGGCACTGTACATATGAGGTGAACCTTTACTACAGAAATAACATTAGCTAATTTCAGCATTGTCCCTAGATCACTGCTAATTTGTTGGTCACCAACTTTTCTGGAATGATAACACAGGGACCTGTGTATTTAATTTAAATGCATACACAAGATCTTTCCAACCATGGTGTTGTGCACCTCTTCTCTGCCCGGACTTCAAATGTACAATGTACATCTCTAATATCTCTTGGTGTCTCACGTATACATAGTGGTGCAAATGCCATGCCATGATTTTGTGGGTATGTTCATAACTACTGGTAACTCTTTTTATAATCTCAGAAGACAGCCCAAAGGAAAATAAGAGCTTTTTTCATGATGGTGTAAAAGAGGTACTTTGTTTCCAAAATGAAGCGTAGAAGAAAACATTAATGAGCTCTCCAGTAATTTCATAAAATATGTTTCTTTACATTTCTTACAGGGCAGAACAAGAATGAGTTCATTACAATAATTCATTAAATGTTAGTAATAATAATAATTACTCATATGGATCACCCAATTTAATAATATTTTGTAAAGTTTTTTTTTAATTAACCTAAATGTATTCCTTGTATTATCTATTCTCACAATCTAAGCACAACGGTTGCTTTTACATGAAATCTGAAAAGGCAATTGTTTTCTTTTTATGTAAGCAATAAAGAATATTGTTTTACAGTATTGATGATTACTGGCTTTGGCCATCTTTCATAATACACAGGAAATGTTGACTTTCCTCGGTATAATGTCCATTGTTACAGTAATAAACATGAAAAAAAAACTCTTAATGGGAAGGAAACACACTAGATAAGGGAATATCTTGTAGATCATTTAATAAAATAGATATTAAAAAAAATTAAATCACTGTAATATAGCTATTCACCAAGTAGCACTGCTCTACTTAAGTTAGATTACTAGGGCTATACACTAACAGGGGTAATATTTACTGTTATTCCAACTTCTCTTTAATGTATTACTGGGGCTGTGTGAATATATCTTCTTCAGCCTTCATAAATAAATTAATGAAAAACCGCAGGAGGAATTAATTTTCTTTTCTTTTTTTATTTCTTACATTCTTTTTTAATTATTATTTTTGCAAATAATATCCTGCAAAAATCACAAAATATAATCGTCCTATTTTCTTTTTTAAAGAGCATAAAAATGTATTTCATTATACAATACAAATAATTAAATTTTGTAATATAATAAAAACATATTTTGCATTGTAATTCCCATTGTGGATGAGTGCACTCAACAGTTACACCCTTGGCCACATATTTGCTACGAAAGTGTACCGATGCAAAGGCCACCACCTGTGTCTGCTTAATATTTTGGTTCTTAATGTTAGTTAAAGCTTAAAACAAAATTGAAGGTAAAACTGCACCTATACTTGTTGATAGAAACAAGGTTTTTTTTAGAAAGCAGAGTAGAAGTTACGGAATTTAAGGTGTCACCATGTCATTATACGTGACGGGTACACCTTAAAGGTTTAGAAAACCATTTCTTCTGAGCACAAATATGCAAAGGAAATTTGCAGATGAAACAATATAAAGCAGTGATAGCATAAATGTGTTTTGCATTGTGAGAGGTCCGTGTCAGCAAACGTCTGCCTGACCCAGATGAAATTTGCTGCGTGACAAAGATAACTGACTTACATACTATTCAAAGCGTAACAGCTGATGACCATAGAGTTCAGTGTAATTGAAATTTCAGTTCTTCTTTTGTCAGCAGTAGTCTTATGACAAATGTCTGTAAGAAAATCTGCAAAACTAGCTAAATTGTTGTAGAGCTAATGCTGTAAACATCATTTTTTTCTGAAAAGGATCATATCTTTTTTTATATTTATATTTGTTTTTTGGTATGGGTTTGACCTGCAAATTTTCATAGTCATAGTTTAATTAAAAACACTGGCTCCAATATTTGTTTTTAATAAAAAGGAACACAACTTGCTAGATAATATATTAGTGATTTTCATCTTGTGTCTAAGCTCCTCGGATATTAGTATAGCTATAAAATATTAAAAAAAATTCACTTCTGAATCAAAACCCTCTGGCAATGAATCTTGAATAACAATATTGAAGTTTTTGTTTTTTTCTTCATATTTTTGCAGCTTTATTGCATCAGCTTTAAAAAACAAAGCAGCAAATGTTCGTATTAGATGAATGTGCTATTTAAAATGCAGGTGCCAACATCTTAAAAAATTATTCCAGTCCATGTAGAATAATTCAAAATTATAATGCAGAAGTTTATTGGCAGGAATCAGAATAAGACCTAAGCAAATTCAGTTATTTTTGCTTACACTACAGGGTTTTGTTCCATAAACAGTGAAAAAAGGTTAAAAACCCTTTTAACACGCAACTATGTTTTTTGGCGCATGATCGTTCTCCTCTCCCAGCGATGTCAATCGTGCATTAGAGATTCCCGATGCTTTCCTGTGGGGAAAGAGATTCCCGATGCTTTCCTGTGGGGATTTTCAAGACATTGAAACTACGTTGGACATTTTCATGCAAAGAGTTAAGCTCTGTTAGAATACAGGCAGCACCTCTAGTGGCTGTCCGGAAGAGAGCCACTAGACTTTGTCTTAACCCTGCAATGTAAACATTGCAGGGTTAAAAGGAAAGGGCACTTCACCCAAACCACTTACATATGACTAAGTGGTCTAGGTGCCTGTAGTGTCCCTTTAAGTCACCTTGCTTATCAACTGCTAAACAACACGAACCAACATGAGCTGGGTGTAGGCTGTGTACATCTTCTTTTGTATGTGTGTATATTCAGAAGGTGTGGGTATATACGCAAACTCAATCTCTTATCCATTGTATCCCACATTTGTACTTTGGCTTGAGAAGATGACACATGTTTGCTCCCATACACATTCAAATACATATGTATGTATATATATATATATATATATATATATATATATATATATTTACATGTACACGCATGCGTGAACCTGAAAGTATTCCTAACATTATTATATACACGTATTACAAGAAAATGAAAATAATACGTAAGATATTGCTCAAAAGCTAGATTTTATCTTTTTATTTTACATCTCTATCAAGATTCTTTTTTTCTCTCTTCTGAGCCTAACCTTATTTCTCAATAAAACATCCCAGCAATGATACCTTAATAGCAGGATGGAACTACACAATTCCTTGAGAACTTTTGTATTTATAAAAAAAAAAGACAATTCCTTGAACTCATGTATTATTACAGTAACAATATTCATGCTCAGGCATAGTTTAACTTATTACTTTAGATCACAATTTGGAATAATTATGTATTTTGTCCTGTTATTCCCAAAAATAATTTCTGTTGAAGAATTTTGATAAATAGCCCAGGTCACAGAAAAAGAGCAAATTCTAACCTGCTTTCTGGCACAACTGTTTAGTAACAGTAGGTTAGACATGTATTCTCCATAGAGTGTTTTGATAATCCCTACACTTGTCCTGGATAGATGTCAATAGCCTTTAATGTAATCCCCCACTGATTTGCTGTTGGTAGGTATTGAAGTCACTGGAGTGAAAAAAAAAAAACAAGCTACAGTGCTTAACCTACTTATCCCACTGTGTCCTAGTGCTTATGTTGTGTGTTATCATATTCTGCAAAGACACTTCTTCATATCGTGCTAAGTAAGCTTGTGTTTAATATTTTTACTTGAACTTTTGGGGGTAGAATTTAAAAAGTTACAGTGAAATCTTCCATATTTCCCACCAGTACCTTTTCTCCAAGGTAAGGATATAATACTGTGCTTTGTCTCACTAGCTATGTTAAGAACGTATGTAGAAATATATAGCAATAGCATATCATACTAAGGTATCAGACACTTACACACTTGTTCTAGCAGACTGACACTGACACACATGCACTGACACATGCCACACACAGACTGACGCGCACACACTGATCCATGCAGACTGACCCACACTCACCCATGCAGACTGACACATACATACTGGTGATACAAAAATATGTAACAGGGTTGATGTTCCAGGAGGGGTAAGCCAAATGGCAAATGATTTAGGTAAACCAGAAAAATGGTTGTGGCAACTGACATTTAATGTGGATAAGTGCAAGATAATGCATCTTGGACGTAAAAACCCAAGGGCAGAGTACAGAATATGTGATAGAGTTCTAACCTCAACATCTGAGGAAAGGGATTTAGGGGTGATTATTTCTGATGACTTAAAGGTAGGCAGACAATGTAATAGAGCAGCAGGAAATGCTAGCAGAATGCTTGGTTTTATAGGGAGAGGTATTAGCAGTAGAAAGAGGGAAGTGCTCATGCCATTGTACAGAACACTGGTGAGACCTCACTTGGAGTATGTACGCAGTATTGGAGACCGTATCTCCAGAAGGATATTGATACTTTAGAGAGAGTTCAGTGAAGGGCTACTAAACTGGTTCATGGATTGCAGGATGCAACTTACAAGGAAAGGTTAAAGGAACTTAACATGTATAGCTGGGAGGAAAGACGAGACAGGGGGGATATGATAGAAACATTTAAATACATAAAGGTAATCAACACAGTAAAGGAGGAACCTATATTTAAATAAAGAAAACTACCACAACAAGAGAAAATAGTCTTAAATTAGAGGGACAAAGGTTTAAAAATAATATCCGGAAGTATTACTTTACTGAGAGGGTAGTGGATGCATGGAATAGGCTTCTAGCTGAAGTGGTAGAGGTTAACACAGCAAAGGTGTTTAAGCATGTGTGGGATAGGCATAAGGCGATCCCAACTATAAGATAAGGCCAGGGACTAATGAAAGTATTTAAAAAAAATTGGGTAGACTAGATGGGCCAAATGGTTCTTATCTGCCGTCACAGTCTATGATTCTATGTTTCTATGAATGCAGACTGATGTGCGCGCACACAGACCCATGCAGAAACACACGTACACACTGACTCATGCAGACACACACACTGACCCATGCAGAAACACACTGACCCATGCAGATACACTCTGACCCATACAGACACACACTAACCCATACAGACACACACTGACCCATACAGGCACACACTGATTCATACAGACACACATACAGACACACACTGACCCATACAGACTGACCCATACAGACACACACTTACCCATACAGCCAAACACTGACCCATACAGACAAACACTGACCCATCACACACTGACCCATACAGACAAACACTGACCCATACAGTCACACACTAACCTATACAGACAAACACTGACCCATACAGACACTGGTCTCAGGGCTGATAGGAAATATCTGTCGCTTCTGGCATAGAGTAAGAGATGTGTGTTAAACAAAAGTGTTGTTGTGAAACATTGAGTATACCTGTACCTTTGTATAAATAAAAGAACACAATTGTGATTTCTACAAATTCCCCTTGTTCCCTCTTATATTGAAATGTGTACATCCCAGGGATGATTCATTGATATTTTGTTCTCTGCAACAATTTTTTAACACATTTTCTATGTAATGCATCAATAAAATAATTATGAATCCACTATAATTTATTCCTTCAAAATAATATCCCTTGATATTACACACACAGACTCCAGTGTAAATTACGCATTATCCTGACAACACAAATGTTACAAACGTTGCAGTGCACAGAATGTGGAGAGACAATGACTTCCTATGATTGTTGTTTAGATACATTTTTTCTTTTTTATTATCCACATTATTAGGTCAATTGATCAATGTGCCCTCCTGCTTGAAGCACATAGCCCTAGTTTTATATCCAATCTTGGTTTGTAGCTGCTGCTTGTGCAGAATTGACAAGTGGTTCTTCGATAAATGGGGAACGTGCCAATACATGTTAGCTGACACTTATTTAATTGTTGCCATGGTTTAGGTAATAAACATCTAACAAATTGAAATATCACAGAGCATGCAAAACTGAATACATTTTAGTGTTATTGTAGTTTTATTATGGTTGTAATCATGTTGCACTCTATTACTTTACATCACGGGTTTTACAGACATATCAGGAGTTATATCATTAAAGGCATGCAGGTGTTCGGTAAATATTGAATGACATTATCTCAAAATATTGCATTTTCTTTATAGCGTCATAACATTTCTAAAATATAGTAGTTTCATAAACATATATCCTATACCATGTTTCAGATATATTTTTTATTACTTCATCTCAGCTTATCTCTGGAATCTTTAGGCCTTAGCATATGTTATGATATATATGATACACATATGATAAAAAGACCACCTATCTTGAAGAAGGAATACTCATATAAAGGAGTCGATAGATAGATAGATAGAGATATATAGATATGTCTTGACTTGGCATGACTGGTGTGCAGATTTTTATTTAACATTGTATTAACTATATATAGATACCCAGGACATACTTGAAAATCCAGGACATACTTGAAAACGAGAGAAATCTCAATATATCTTTCCTGGTAAAATATTTTATAAATAAATAAATACTGGTTTTCCTGGCACTATAGTGCCCTGAGGGTGCCCCCACCCTCAGGGACCCCCTCCCGCCCGGCTCTGGAAAGGGGAAAGAGGTTTAAACTTACATTTTTCCAGCGCTGGGAGGGGAGCTCTCCTCCTCCGATCCTCCTTCTCTCCTCCCCGTCGGCTGAATGCGCACGCGCGGCAAGAGCTGCGCGCGCATTCAGCCGGTCACATAGGAAAGCATTCATAATGCTTTCCTATGGATGCTTGCGTGCTCTCACTGTAAAAATCACAGTGAGAAGAACGCAAGCGCCTCTGGTGGCTGTCAATGAGACAGCCACTAGAGGATTAGGGGGAAGGCTTAACCCATTCTCTGAAACTGCTATGTTTATGAAAAAATGGGTTAACCCTAGCTGGACCTGGCACCCAGACCACTTCATTAAGCTGAAGTGGTCTGGGTGCCTAGAGTGGTCCTTTAAGGAAATTACATAAGATGTATGTAAATGTCCTCAGAACCCCAAGATGACATTATTTTCTTCTGGGCAAAAACAAGGGACACTAGTAGGGATGTGCATGGGCAAAAAATTTGGTTCGGTTCAGCACTTATGAAATTCGTGACTTTGGCAATTCGGGATTTCGTCAATTCGGCACTTTAGCACTTAGGTTCGGCACTTCTAAAATTCGAGACTTTAGCACTTCGACAATTCTCTAAACCTACCCCTAACCCAAGTAACTTAAAGAAGCCTAATAGGGTGAAACGCGTTGTGGCTTTATTACCACTTATTTAAATAAAAGTAATATTTTTAGACAACCTATTTGCTTTGGGGCAGTCTTTTACACTTTTTTTTGTACCTGGCGCAACTTATTTCCCATATACATCAGGTCCATCATCAAAAGTATCCTAGGTGGGGATTGTTCCACCCACGCTGTTACCATAGAGCGGTTTGTCTGCTATCAAAATTGTAAGTATATTTCATTTTACTATTACATATTTGCAAATATGGAGAGCACTATGGGCCTTCTTTTTCCTAAAATTTGGTGTATGTGAACTTTGATGAGTTAAACATGATATATGTTAACCTTTCTGCTTTTTTAAAGTACAATTAAAATAAAGTCAGAAGATAGTGACTAAAGAGGTTAATCACTAATCTGTATTTATGGAAAATGTGCAAGAGAACAGCATATGTTATGCAAAAATAGTTAGATTAAAAAATGTTTCAAGTTTAGCAAATATTCAGAATAAACTACTTATTCTCTAATGCCAAATTTACTCTAATCTAATGTGCCATCGAATCGAATGCGTATTCAAATTTTGAAACGTGGAATCCGAAAAATATTTTTTGCTTGCGAATGTAATGAGTATTTTTTAAAGAAGATACTACTATACAATATATAGGTCGATAAGTGAGAGCCACCCTCAGACTGGGGCAAAATTCGTATTGCGACAAAGATGAGATGTACAGCTTTACTGAAACCAAGTCTTGCATCCCTGTCACAGCGATGTAAATGTGAATTTCACATTTTGGAGACTTTATTTTACCACTAAAGGTGCCCATTAGTTTTGAGTCAAAATGGTATTTTGCTGAACAGGGGATTATGGGATAATATATTTTTCCATATACTAGAATGAGATGGTCCTTATTAGGGTATGTCACCCTTGGATGACAGGAAGGAATGCTTAAACAGTGCACTGATGACAGATTAAGAGTGAATTAACATTTTCTTAATGTCATTTTCTGCCAGTATTTTTTATCACACTATCTATCTATTAAAAAGAAGGGACAAATATGTACTAGGCAATCCCTTAGCGATTAATGCATTTAATATTATAAATATATATATATATATATATATATATATCTGCATAGAAGAGTTTGATCCATCCTATTCTCCATTTACAAAGCATTTCAACAGGTCTTTTAACTTTTTTGTTTATTATTGTTTTATAATTCCAAATGAGTCCTATAGGAATTGACCATAAAGCTTCTTTTTACTTACAGAGCAAAACGAAAGATTAGATATTAAGCAATATGTCTCTGTAATTAATATTTCAGTCATTGGCATTTTCATCCCTTGAAGCTGTAGATAAATGGAATCTGTAGTGCAGAAAATATGAAAGAGGTTCAAAATATTTAGGCCCTTGGATATTCCTGTAGACTAATTTCCCTTTGGACTGTTTGGCTATATGCATGGAACCGGTCAACAGAAACCATCCCCCAGCACTTCTTTAGAAAATTAATTTCCTTTTGTGCACTTCAGAGTGAATTTTTCTACCTATGACTTTCATAATGTGCTTTTCTCCCAGTGCGAATATAATTGCTCCACGATGAGAAAGGTTTTCAGTGATGTAAAATTGATCTTTGCATCTTTTTTTTTTTTTTGAAATTATTCAGTAGTTGTTCCGGATTACTTCAAAAAGTGCAATGCAGTACCATAATGAGTTCTGTGCTTTTATAAAATATCAACTTCACTATTATTTATTAAAATAGCTTTGCAAGATGAAAACTGTTAAGCAGTAACTTAATAAACTCATTAAGCAGCTCGCTAAATGTTGTAGTTTGAAATAAGCCATATATTTCCACGACCACAATTTCACTCTCTTAACATATGTTCTAATGTATGTTGTTTGCATGTACATGCTCTTTATTTACTCCTCTAATTATGGTTCTTAGATATGTTTTTACATTGTAAATATGGTAGTGTCAAGAAGGGTCATTTGTATGGCCAACGAATATGTTGCATTGCCTCTAGCATAGAATTATATATAATGATTATTTACGAAAAAATATATTGTATAGTGTATATCGTATTGTAATGCAAATACACAGCTATTTAATTTGAGTAAACAATATATGGATAGCATGGATCTTTGAGGTGAGAAATAACATGAAGTGGTCTATTTAGTTTGTGGCTCAAGCACGTTGCAGAATTAAAAGGACATTTTAGTTAAATGATTTTCTGAATAGAACCTGTCCATTTGATCCGTCAATGTAAAACATCACAGTTTCAGAAAAATGGTGAGCCAAAACCACACGTCTGGCATCATCATCACATGAGAAACTTTGTATTGGTAAACTAAACTCATTGCTATGCATGTACTCTAGGTCCCCAGGGTAACTCTACGAGAAGCAATGTTTGGGACTGTATTAATCACTTGTGAATTTAAAAGAGGAGGAATGATCACTTGTTGACGTCCATCCTTGGGCTGGATTACCTGTTGTAAAAATTAGTTATTTTACTTTAAATTGTACTTTTAAGTTTTTAGGTGGAGGACCAGTAAACTATACAGTTAAATGGACACACTAAGGTCAAACATAAATAAATGTATTTATAAATGTATATATAATGTATATATAAGAGTGTTCCTGTAAAGTATCAGTCTAAGCAACATCACAACTTTGCATGATTGCAAAGTTGATGATGCAAAGTACCTGCATCTACTCTCAGTTCTGAATGTGGCTCTGAACTGCAGGGATTTGTAAAAATAGCACAGCTCAGAACTGCCTGAGATAAGTTTTGTCCTTTTGCAACTTGGGCTTAGCTTGTTCATCCCTCTGGATAGTTACCTGAGCCATGGACTACACATGGACCTTTACTCTGCTATCTGCATACAATTGGTTCCAATAGGCAGACAGCATCTATAAACTGTGTATTTTAGGAAAAAAATTGTAAGTATGTTTTTTTAATTTTGAATTTTTTAAAATGTTCAACATTCTATATAATGCAATGAAAAATAGAAGTCCACAAAATTGGTGATTGTATCCAAGTCTGCTATTTTAACCTACATTTTTTATGTTGATTCTCAATTCTCCCATACTCACTGTGCAGTAAATAAACCATTAATCAATTCATTGTACTAGAAAATTACTTGAAAATGTGCAAATGAAAACATATAACTACCTAAAATATTCTGTCTGTGTTGTGCATTGATCTGGGGTCCTGCAATGCACATGACTCTCTGGATGTTGCTGAAGCTTACTGATATCTGGAATAAGTTGTGTGCATTGCAAGAATGCTTGTCCCACAGTGCTTGCATTGTTGCAGGTATACATTTTAAAAAATAAGTATATATATAATGGTTTTGAATAAATCACAAATATGGTCACGTATATATAAATAAGACACCAAAATACCAGAGTATGACAGTATGCAATGATACTTTTTTTTTTTTGGATTAGCTCTCGAAAGCTTGTCTTTTAAGTATTGTTAGTCCGATAACAGATATCATTGCATACTGTCATACTTTGGTATTTTGGCATCTTGTCTACTGGACTAATACGGCTAATCCAATCTATAGTCTTTCTCTCTATATATATAGAGAGATATGAATTGCAAAGCAACACATCAGTTCTAGTTCTACATTAACAGAGATTCTACTATTTGGACACCCCTGGTAAAGGTGAATTATCATCTCTACATTGTCATCATACAGTGTACTTTATAGAGCCTTTAAAAAAATCTTGTCAGATGCCATTTCTCCAAGTGCAGAAGCCAGGAAACCTTTGGCAGCATTTCATTCCAATTCTTAAACTGAACATGAAAAATCCGTTTGGAATAAATATTGTGATATCCGAGTAATTTTCATGAAGCTGCAGTGAATACAATGTATATTGATTCTCTGAGCCCATCTAATCTCCAGCAGGTGCTATTGTCTACCTCACTGTAAGCATTATACAGCCACTTCATCCTCGGACAGAGTTCTTGTTATACAATAAATTTCAAGAGATGCTCACACATCAAAATTAATAATATTTTCTGCACCTCTAACTGATCCATACTGCACAGAAAATTACTGTTAGTTTTAAGAAATGCATTATAGAAAAAATATGGAAAACAATGATTAAAATCACTAAAGAATTTAGACATTTCTTTCACTTGTAACTGATAAACTAATTTTAGATATTGTTTTATATTTAACACGTGAAATAATATTATGTATGTGTTCAGTAGTAAACTTTCAATATAGTCTATGGAGAGTACATCAGTAAATATCTCTGAAGATTAACTTAACTAGCCATCTTCACATACATTATTGCAGAGAACTGAGCAGTGATATTTCAGAGGCATGATCTATACACAGAAACTGCTTCA
Organism: Pelobates cultripes; assembly: GCA_933207985.1. Taxonomy (NCBI): domain Eukaryota; kingdom Metazoa; phylum Chordata; class Amphibia; order Anura; family Pelobatidae; genus Pelobates; species Pelobates cultripes. The sequence goes on from OW240912.1 coordinate 42,874,010, forward strand.
TTAAGCTAATGTTGTTTTAGTGACTATAGTGTCCCTTTAAATGAATAATCCAAGCACCACAACCACTGCAGACTGCTGTAATGGTTATGGGTCCAGGAGTAGTCAGGCACCCTCCCAGGTTCTGTCGGGCACTGGTTGCCTCCTCATCTGCTGCTTAAAGCTATGGCACAGAGCTAGGCCAGTGGTGCAGCTCAGCTGACACTCTTAGCTGACACTGTGAGGCAGCTCTTAGCTCAGTGATGCTAACATAAACTCCTAGCTGGAGAACAAGATGCATTCAAATACCTTGTGAAGTTAAACTCAGCTGCTAGCTTTGCAAAAGATAAGGAGAGGATTAAGATTCATCCCACTTAAACAAAATGATGAATACATTCTATGTTTTTCTATTTATAAGCAATATAAAACAGATATTTGAATATATTTAAGAAATTATTTTACATATGCATAGATTCGTTTTAATCAATAAAGAAATGCGCCACTCCACAAGTGAGGGATCTGTCTATAAACAGGTTGCAAAATCTGCAGTTCTTCCCTTTTATCCTCAACACAGTCTGAAAGTGAAAACAATCAATCAGAGGCTTTTCATTGTAAACCACCAGCATGCACACTTCACCATGCACAGTGAGGGGTAAGCCAGGGAGGAAGTTACAGCTGGAAAGACCATACAGAGAGTCCTGTAGACCACGGTGGAGCCCTGTGGACTTGCGCACTCATGGGCTCAATGGCACGGTAGAAGAATGCAGGCGGGCTCTAGCAGTTGTGCACTTGCCACTTCCAACGGAAAGAAGATGACATTTCTTTTTCTTAATCTACTTATAAAAATGCAGACTACACTCAGGAGAGAGGCCTGAACAGGGGTTCTGTAACACTAACACATAACCCAACGACCTTCATCTCAGCTGTTGACACTACTAGGCTAAGCATGAATGAAACGTTGCAACTGTCCAAGATACCCCAGCTGTCTCTTGCAAACTTATTGTATTTAAATCTGCAAACTCACTATGTCATGTGCTCTCTGCATTATTATACTAGTTCAAATGCAACCACTATTAAATGGGAAGGTGGGAATATATATATATATATATATAAACAAAACCAAATGGGGTACATTGACGTTGTGGCAGGCTTATGCAATATATGATCATATAATGTAACTAAACCCCCATTAGTTTTTGCCTAGGTGAGGTGTTTTTGAATAAAACTATTACAATCTCTAAAATTTTGAAAGCATTGTTTAGTGAATAAGCGAGTGCGCTGGATTCTGTATTTTATATATATATATATATATATATATATATATATTAATATAATAATACGAAACAAATTATAAAACTAAATAAAGCATTATAATTAGCCAGGTCCATAGACTTACACCACCACCACAATCTTGCCCAAGTGTCTGGACTATCTCTGTACCACAAAGTGTACCAAAAGCCAGACTTCTTGCCCCTAAAGAGCCTTGACCGGTAGACAGGTGTACCATCCCGACACTACAGGATGCAAATGTTAAGCCGACCTTGCTCTTTGATACCCTGTCTCAATCCTTAGACAACAAACTGCGTATGCACTATGGTTCTAGTCCATTTTGTACCGTTCTAATAGTTGTAATGTCATTTTTGAAAATATGGAAAATAATGATTTTTGTTTTTAAAGTGCAGATTGCACAAAGAAATAGGCATTTTTTATGAAGTGCAGTAAAATAGAATACTCCTTACACATAGAGCACTTCATTAAGTTTTAAGTACTTAATGGGTGTGAAGTTGCCCTTTAATAAAATACATAATAAATATAGTCCATTTTTATTATCATACATGCTGAGTCTTCAATAATATGCTTTTAGAAAATATTTGGTTACATTTACTCTGTATATGTCAAAGTCTTCAGATATTCTGGAAGATCAATATTTTATTTAAAAAAAAATACTTATAAAATCAAGAATTGTTGACATTTCTTTCAAAGCATTGAAAGAACAGACCTGTGTATGACCTTATAATATTACTATTCTGTATTTCTTGAAATGAAGAAATCTAAAATAGCATTCTCTCCTTTTCACTTTACCGTTGTGCGAGAAATCAATATTTTTTGGTATACACATTTTTATCGATATTACATTAAAAAATGTGCATTTATTTCATATTTCTAGTTTACTGTCAACAAATCATGGTTATTTGTGAAGATAAAAATTCAGGCTGTGTATCGCAGCTTGTTTTGTTTTCCCCTGTAGAATTATGTCATTTCAAAGCAAACAATGGGCATCCATCAAAGTTATACTTACAAGGACAACATCTCATTATTTGTAAACATTGTTTATAACCCATAGAAGCCTTCTCAGTTCTTTCCAAAGTGCTTGAAAAGCAAACACGAAAACAATTTATATTCTGTATTCCAACAATATAACATTTTGTGATTCTATCTATGCCAGATCAGCCCAACCCCTTTTGGCTTCTCGTTTAGAGATTAGTAAAAAATAATGTATTACCATATGATTCGTATAATTTGAAGATATGGCAAAATTGCTATATTTTGTTTTGAAACTTTCAACTTGGCAGAATTTCTAGATATTTAGTATGGTATCATGTCCTAGATTATTATAATATTACCTGCAATATTTCTAAAGTTATCCTTAGCAACAGCAGTAGCGTTTCAATAGAACAATTGTATTTAAAGAGGCACTCCAGACGCCATAGCAACTACAGTTATTTGCAGTTGTTTTTAAAAAATAAATTACAAAATCTGTAATCCTATCATTTAACTCCCTGACATTATGTAGTTTTTCATTAAATCATTAGAACTTAAACTCGACCCATTTGTTCCGGAGTACAGCATTCCCATCAATTAGTACAAAAACTTTTATGGCATTAGCAGGCAAATACAATTATAATATTTTTATATAACCAACACATTTTGAATGTACAATAGGTAAACCAAGACAAATGATGAATTGTTACAAAATGTAACGTTGACATACAAAAACGCAGTAGGTACCAAAGCTTTTATGGCATTAGCAGGCAAATACAATTACCATATTTTTAAAGAACCAACACATTTTGCCTGCACAATAGGTAAACCAAGACAAATGATGAACTTTTGCAAAGTGCAACGTTGACATACAGAAACGCAGTAGGTGAAGAGGGCACTTCCTGCTATGCGGCTTACAGGAGATATATATTAACAGCAATCTTCCTTGCCTTTCTTCTTCTTATTATTTTATTATTTATATAGCGACAGCAAATTCCGTAGTGCTGTACAATGGGTGGACTAACAGACACTGTGCTTGAACTGTGCAACTCTTATGCATGCTAGGGTACAGTGTTGTGCACACATGGGTGCTCCTGCAATTTTAAAAGTATATGCTCTCACTGCATAAGCTCTTGGACAGCTTAGAGCAACTTGAGGAAGATATAGTCTCCAGAATGACATATGAAAGAACAGGGTAATAGAGTTTAAATATCAGGGATTTACAAGGAAAATAGCAAAAATGACAGGGATTTAAATGCTGGGACTATACCGATAGCTTTGTTGCACCATAATCTCCACGAAACACTAAGTTTTTACAGAGTTTTAAATGTGTACTGTGGTAATAATGGTTGAACTCTAATCTCTCCTTTTATTCTATGTTATTCTACTGTAAATTTACATTTTATGTAAACAGAAAACAGCATTATAACCCTCTGTCATTGTTAAATGGACACTTCGAGCACTATTACCACTGTATCTTATTGTAATCAGTATGGTGCAAATAGATTATGGGTGCCATGTCCTGATTTTTTTCAGATCATAGTATCTCCTTTTTTTGTCTCCATCTTCCCCCTCATGATGAAAAGTTTGAAAATGTTATTTTCAAATTTATTAGAACATAAATCTTTTTTCTTTTTTTTAATTAAAGTAAACATTCAAAATAACAGACACAGAAAAACAGTATATGGCATTTATGACATCTGAACATTTTAAGAAAATAAGAACAGGCTAGGTAGTATGTTTAGACAAAGATTAAGACCAATGCTTATCAGTGATGTAACCAGGATGTATATTAAAAAAGGGAAATTAGAATGAAGGGCGAAATGTAGAAACAGACAGAGTAATAGAGTTTCAGCAACGCAATGTAACTAGGCTAGGTATGAGGGGAAGTAATGCAAGACAGCATGGGTTCAATTCGCCTATACCAGCTGATGGTAAAACACAGTCCCGCAAGTTGGTGTATTTCCGATGGCTCAGCATCAGGAAAGCCGTCAATATGGAGAAAGGGGGCCTCAGCAGCCTCTCTGACTTCCTGTATGCGCCTCGGCCCCCAGGTCTCGCTTCTCTCAGCTTCAGAGCACACTTGATGCCACTCCAGTCTTGGTTTGTGTTGTCGTGGTGTGCGCCGTCGGATCCGTGTCTTCAGCCACATGTCGCATCTGGAGGTGCCAGGAAAGTCGCACAGGTAAGTGTGAAGGGGGGACAAACTATGTTCCAAAGGAGAGGAACAGAGGTCGCTGGATGACCCTTTTAAAATTAGAGCATGTAACTTTAAAGTGAAAAACCCTAAATAGCAACTTGCATTAAAAAAATAGAAATAGTCTAAAAGACAATCCCATCACATAACCTATGCCGATGTATATGGGGAAAATCCTTTATTAGGTGCTAGGATAAATGTCAAATGGTATGTCTACTAAATGTCTCATGAAAAGGTTAACACACCACCTTTTTAGAAGGTTATAAAAGTAAATCAGAATGTACCTCAGTAACAACTTTGTAAAAATTGGTAGTTAGGAAACAGGGAAACTGCTTCAATAAATGTATCGAGGTAACATCCCCTTCATACTAGCTAGCAATAAAGTAGCAGTGGCAGTGAGCTGTAGAGTAAGCTAGGGATAGCATACGCAGGACAATGATATGAGTTATGAAAGTAGGTCTTGTTACGATCATGCAGACAGCAAGTACAAATAATAAACTGTATCAACACCCAAAATTAATATCCTTCACAGATGAGCGTGGGGTTCTGAAACACTACTTAATATAAGTCCCTCCTGATAGTAAGCTGAAAATAAGCTATTTATATGTCCTGCATAAAAATAGATGAAGTTTGCTAGAATCCTTATATCTAATACAAACTTAGCTAGCTAGTATTGTCTGTCTCAAGAACATAGACTACTGGATAGCTGACAGCCACTAACAGATAACCACTGCCTAAACCTTAACATGCTTCAGTCTAATAACCCAAGTGCTCCATGAAATAAGCCCAAATAAGAACAACAAATATCTAAGTGAGAATAAAGTGCAAAAAATGGCCCAGTGTGCTGGGGGGGCCTGTGAGACAGGGGTGAGGAGCCTGAGGTGCAGCTCCCACCAAAATTCTTGGAAGAGGCTGTCTAACCTCGGCAGAGCTCCAGACCACACTCCCTGCCAATAACTGGGGCACATGGCCTCCACCATGCTAGGCGTGCTGTTCACAGTGTTGTTGCTGGTCATGGCTGGCTGTCTGTTTATAGCGTGATAACTCTTCACTGCAGCTGGAGTAGAAGGTACTGGGAGACTTCATGAGTTGTGTATAATGGCATGTTGAGGGATCGTCTGTGTCCCTCATGTTTGTCGTGAGTAGGCCTCGTGTAGGCCACAAGTTGGCTCCCAAATGAATCTGCCGATCTCGGTCAAAATCACAGGTAGTTCCACCATGGAGGTTCCCCCTGTTTCTGTGAATTAATTAAGTGGTGCAAATTTCAGGCTTAAAACAAGAGATATAGGCTTTTTTAAATTATGTGCTTTGGAGATTTCAAGATGTGCAACCGGTCAGCACAGCTGTCAGGCTTTTCCCTAAATTTATTAGAACATAAATCTTGATAATAAAACTAATCTAAGATTAATTTATATTTTCCTAAAAGAGAGCGAGTGCCATCAAAGTATGACATATTTTATTGTAGCAATGTAGTATATGTTTTCTGTAATGACCTTTAACCTTTAAGAGTCACCGTACAAGAAAGTACTGTCATGTTTTGATCCTTTTTATTTGTTATATGAATCAAGGGCTTAGAACTGATATGGTTTTAACGGTCCTCACAGACAATTAATTTTATTTTATTTGAAAGGGCTAAAACACAGTAGGAAATATTTAAATGAAAAGTGTGATAGCTTTTAATCTGCCAAGCTGATATAGCTAAATCTGTGTCTCTTCAGAGTTCTCTTAAATTACCAATATGATAGGAACTTTAAAAATAATCAAAACTTTAATGGGCTTGAAGTTACTGTCATCTACTTCAAAAAACATAGTAATCATTGCAGTGAAAATGCAATGCTCTTCCATTATCATTGATCGAAGTTGCGCGTCCACTTTGTAGGATGACATATCGCAAAGAAAAATATACGAAGCATGAAACTTTGACTTCAGAAAATAGATGTTCTCCAAAATTCTAATCCAAGTTCTGGAAACCTTCTCCTTAATCAAGTTACTGGCATCCAGAGAGCTCTTCTAGATATACTCAGACTTACTTTACCAATCACTGTCTCGGGATTATTCAAGAGAAAAGCAGGAATAGTGATATTCCACAGTCTGGCAAGCCAAATGTAAAATGAAACAATATTGCTTTATTTTCCTAAGTGCGAGCTTTAGAGTGCCCTAAATAATAGAACGTTCTGCTGATTCAATAAAATTATTCTTCTATTTCCAAAGAATTAAAAATATCCCATATAAGAGCAGGCAAGCTTTGGCATATCAATTCATAGAAACATAGAACTCGCTTGGTTCATGATCAACCTGTTTCATATATTTTTATATGTAGTTTATCAAAATCTGAAAATCCACACAAAACATTTAGTATGGTCATCTCTCATGAAAGTGTAGATCACAGAAACAGCTCACTAGTCATTTCATATTAACCCATTCTTTAACAAGCTTTCACAGTAGTCTAGAGCTGTTAAGTACAGATTAACATGAAACACACCATTTATAGTATCCATGATCTGTGCTTCTGAGATAACTAAGCCAAATATTTTTTATGAATTTTAAAGTTTATTGGGAATTAAAGGACTAAATGGTAATTGTACATTTGACTTGCTACATTTTTGCAGAGGGCTATTGCTGTTTTTATAAAAGTTAAAGGGACCCTCTAAGAACCAAAACAACTTTAGCTTAATGAATACGTTTTAGTGTATAGATCATACCCCTGCAGTCTCATAGCTCCACATTCTGCCATTTAGGAGTTAAATCACTTTGTTTGCATTCTAAGGAATCAGGGAGGGGATAAAGTCATAGGAAGGAGGGAGATCTCAAGTATAAATCAGTACAAAACATTGATTATTTGAAAGCTGCAATACTATGTTGCAAAGCCATGTATAGCATAAATAGTATAGACTACACCTACTCTACATGGATTTAAGGCCAAGATACAGACACTAATTTAACATTCTGTTGGCATTTTTATGTAGCTGTGCTTGCATGTGACAAAAATAATGTTTCTTCTAAGCAAATATTTCAAACCTTCTTTGAAATATTGCAGTATAAGGGATATAATATTTTCTGTAATATTTTTTACTTCCCGAAATTTTTTGTAAGGAATAAACTTTAGTAAAATAAAATTTTAATATATATAACAGTGTGTATATTTTCATAATTTATTTTATGTATCTTTGAGATTTAATCTATATACAATGTCTCCTACATTTATGAGCTAGAAATTCATCCAGTGTATCAAATTCATATTATACTAATACTTTTGAGCCAAGAAGAACTGCAAATGTATTAAACACATCTAAGTGTAACACTTGCTGATCTCTAAAATGGAAAATATAAACACATTCAGAAAGTGTTTTAAATGTGCTGTAGAATTACTATGTTTTGCAACAAGTTTACAAAACATTCATTTTTTATTTGCATATTTGAAAACAACAATACATTAGATTTTGTAAAGATGTTATAAATATTTGGTGATATATTAGTAATTAACTTTGCATTGCAATTTTACATGCACTGCTAAAATACATATTGTGTCATTTTGTGAAAAGAGATATGTATTTTGCATTTGCTGTTTCCAATGTAAATTGAGCCTCAATTTATGTGTTTTTTGTTACATGCCAGAATGTCACTTTGCGTAATTGAAAGTGTCTCAAACATATGTACAGTGGATATCTATAAGCATAATAGCCTGTTTTCAAAAAAGAAATCTAAATTAATTATGCACAGTATGTGCAATTTGCCATCTGATTTTCTGTGAATGCTTTCAAAAATAGAAAGTACCAAATGTCATATAAAAAAATAAAATCCAATAGTTATGCAGGTTCTTTTTGCCCCAATATTTTCTCCCAGCAAACTCTTATTTTAAAACATGTGTTCTTTAAAAAGGTGCTGTGAAATTTGACTTCCATTATGGCATGTATGCAAGGTGGCTCGGCTGCACTAATGGGAGACACCATTCTTAACAACTTGGTTTCCAATGGTTACCTCTGAAATATGTGGCGCTATTCTAAGAGTAATTTCAACTGTGACTGTGTATCACTCTTTTAATTCATATGTCCATTAATGATCTGAAAAGCATTTACTGTATAAATTAGCCCTGTTGTGTACTAATGTACAGGCAGCATAATCTAATTCAGGTAAGTGCTAGTTCTGTGGTTTAAAAAAAAAAAAAAAGAAGAAATGTTTTGTATTATTAAGTTAAAGGAAGAGACATGATGGGTGCGGTGACATACACCCTAATGAATATGTATATGATTCTGTTATAAAAAGTAGCATTTAAGACAAAATCCTAAGTAAAAGTGACATGGTTAGTTCCACAAAACTATTGAGAATAAGAGCCTTATAATGGGAATACATGGACTGGGTATAGCTCTCCCAATAACTAAAAAAAAAAAAAATAGAAACCCTTTTCCCCTACACTGGGAGGTCTCCATCTCATTTAAACATGGAATTTAACTTGGAGTAACAAAGCACCAAGGTTGGATTTGCCTGGTATGATCAAGGTATGGAGGATAGATTTTTTGGCAGTTGCAAAGACTGTTTGAATAAATTTGGAGTGTTTAGGTGTGTTGCTAGAAATAAATACCAAAAATAGTTCCAGGGACTGCAGCACTAGAAATTAGAAAATGCACTCAATATATGTTTGAAGTTCTGTTCAGAATTCCCTCCAAAGTAGCTCCAAAAACAATGGAATAAATACCCCACATTTCAGATACTTAGAACAGTCCATCAAATTCCACCGTCAAATTTAATATTTTGGATAACAGTTCCAAATGATTAAATATTTTTGGATAGATTTTAAAAATGACTTAATATGTATTTTTTTTACATTTTATTATTTTGTAAAAATCCTTTTTAATGTTGGCCAAATATCGTTAATTTATTTAAAAATGTGTTTTTTTTTTTTTAAATATCAAATGAAGTCCTTAGTCAGTATTAGGAGTTAGGTACTAAGTAGGCATGTTTTGTGATAAAATCTAGATCTGCAAGGTTGCTGTCTATTACCATGAAGGTACATATTTCCAAAGAAACATGGACAATCTGGTAGTGGAACTGACAGACACACGTATAATTGTGTATTGCTGAATGGCTATGGAGTACATTGATATTTCTTAATATACATTATTGAGACCCAATAGTTTTACACCTGCGCCCACACATACAGTTGCAAGAAAAAGTATGTGAACCCTTTGGAATGATACGGATTTCTGAACAAATTGGTCATAAAATGTGATCTGATCATCATCTAAGTCACAACAATAGACAATCACAGTCTGCTTAAACTAATAACACACAAAGAATGAAATGTTGCCATATTTTTATTGAACACACCATGTAAACATTCACAGTGCAGGTGGACAAAGTATGTGAACCCCTAGACTAATGACATCTCCAAGAGCTAATTGGAGTGAGATGTCAGCCAACTGGAGTCCAATCAATGAGATGAGATTGGAGGTGTTGGTTACAGCTGCCCTTTTCTTGCAACTGTACATTAAATGTTATAATCAGTGTGCACAGGTGTAGAGTCCTCCAGAGTCTTGTAACTGTGCATAAACCTATTCGGCCACCACTAGTGATGTCGCGAACCCAAAATTTTCGGTTCGCGAACGGCGAACGCGAACTTCCGCAAATGTTCGAACCGCCCGAACCGCCATTGACTTCAATGGGCATGAGAATTTTAAAACACACAGGGACTCTTTCTGGCCACAATAGGGATGGAAAAGTTGTTTCAAGGGGACTAACACCTGGACTGTGGCATGCCGGAGGGGGATCCATGGCAAAACTCCCATGGAAAATTACACAGTTGATACAGAGTCTGGTTTTAATCCATAAAGGGCAGAAATCACCTAACATTCCTAAATCACAATCAATATGGATTGACACCTGACATATGACATATTGACACCTTGACATATGGATTGACACCTGTCCTCAGAGCCCCTGATGCACACGGACACAGAGCAGAATAGAGACTGGTCCCCCTACATAGGGTCACTTGGCAGATATGGATTGACACCTGTCCTAAGGATCCCTGATACACACTGACACAGAGCAGAATAGGGACTGGTCCCCCTACATCGGGTCACTTGGCAGATATGGATTGACACCTTGTTACAAACTGCTATTTGTAACAGGCCCTTTAAATGGCAAATTGCCCTGCTTCCCTGGGTTGTGGAGAAGCCTATTTGCCAGCCTCCTCCACATGACTATGGCCCCTGGGAGATTGTGAAAATGTATGCACTTTTATTTGGTGTGTATGGCCCTTTAAGACTGTCGGTGGGCATATTGGGGCTTATGGACTCTTTATGTGACTGGTGCTGGCCCTTTAAACACCTTTTTGGGGCATCAGGAAGATTGGGACACTGCCCCTTTAAGGCGGTGTCCCCAGACTTGTTTGGGACACTGCCCCTTTAAGACGGTGTCCCCTGTGTCCCCAGACCTGGTGCAAACCCTTTGTGCCTGCCTGGCTAATTCCCACTTGGTTCAGTAAATGGGGCTTACTGAACCAAGTACCACACAGGCAGACCACCAAGAAGTGGAAGTGTGCAGGCAATTTACCTCCCAGAAGCTGCGGTTAACGGCAGCTTAATTGACAATGCTGGGAGGTCTTTGTTCGTTTGCCGAACACGTGGGGGCGGCCATCTTTGATCATTCGACGAGGTCAGCGGTATGTGTAGCCAAATTCATGGAACTAAAATCGGCTACACATTTCCGCGAACACCGCTGAGCTCTACCTTCTCCCCTACTGGTTTTACAACTGCAGAGACTAAGTCCCATTCGGCGATGGGACTTAGTCTTTTTTTCCGCCGTTTTTTTCAGCCTTGTTTCAGCTGCAGAGACTAAGTCCCATTCGCGATGGGACTTAGTCGTTTTTTCAGCCTGAAATAGACCGACCTCACAGCCCATATCTATGAAACTGTTTTGGGCAGGAAAATGTGCTTGCGGTCGGTCATAAAGGGACCTCCAGCTAACTTTTTAACCCCTGGATGGATTTGGCTGATTTTTGGTTATGTTTATGTTTTAAGTGTGCTGATTCCAAATATGTAATTATGAAGATGAGATGTGTAGTTTTAAAGTTACAGTGTATGGCTAAAAACTGTATTTTTACTGCCTGTGTTTAATTATGTTAATCTCTTCCCAAACGTCATTTAGTTCAAAGTGGAGTGAATGTTAAAAAAATATATTTTTGTTCGGAGTGTGAGAAATGCTTTTCAGCCGCTTCCAATCTTAAGCATCATTTGAGGAGCCATACAGGAGAGAAACCTTATTTGTGGTGTGTTTAGTATTGTTCTGATCAGTTTAATACCTTCCGCGTCTCCTATCAGTGGACGTGTATATGGCATTGATTTTTATCTAAGCCATAAACTTTTGCATAGCGAAGTAGATTGAAAAGGAGTGCATGGCGGTGGTGTGGGCCCTCAAAAAGCTGCAACCTACTTGTATGGACAACCGTTTACCTTACTCACAGATCACAACAAATTTGGGGCACTGCGCGTGCAATCTAATGTACCACCAGATAGGAGTGGTGTGTTTAGTACTATTTTTATCAGTTTAATACCTTCCGCGTCTCCTATCAGTGGGCGTGTACACGGCATTGATTTTTGTAACAGGGAGATGGAAGAAGAGGCTTGGTCGGTCCTCTTACTGCAAATTTGGGGCACTGCGCGGTCAAGCTAATGTGACAACAGATAGGAGTGGTGTGTTTAGTACTATTTTTATCAGTTTAATACCTTCCGCGTCTCCTATCAGTGGACGTGTACACGGCATTGATTTTTATCTAAGCCGTAAACTTTTGCATAGCGAAGTAGATTCACTGCCATTGAAAAGGAGTGCATGGCGGTGGTGTGGGCCCTCAAAAAGCTACAACCTACTTGTATGGACAACCGTTTACCTTACTCACAGATCACAACAAATTTGGGGCACTGCGCGTGCAATCTAATGTGCCACCAGATAGGAGTGGTGTGTTTAGTACTATTGTTATCAGTTTAATCACTGTTACGTCCCCTATCCGTTGATGTGGAGCAAGACGCAGCAGCAGAAGAGAACTCAACCGAGGAGGTTATGGAAGAGGATGGAGTAGGAGGAGTAGAGGAGGTGGCAGCGTACTGGCAGAGTACACGCTGTAGGGCTGACACACCTGCTTGAAGATAAGTAACTGCTATTCAATCTATAGTGATGTTTGTTTCTAAATGAAAGTGCCTAAAACATGGTGACGAACCTAGTTGGTGGCGGATAAGTCCGCAAGTCAACGACATTCAAACTAAATACAGCAAGCGTATTGGACCATTTTAGCCCAAGGCAGCTCATCTCATCAGGCCTTTTTGTCCCAATAACACAGTGTCAGTCCCTTGGGATCCATCCCTCATTCATCTTAATAAAGGTGAGGTAATCTAGACTTTTTGACCTGGCGACTTCTCTTCTCGGTGACAATAACCTCCTGCACTGAAGGTCCTTTCTGACAGGACTTGAAATGGGGCAGGCCAGTTCTATGTAAAATTGGGACTAGCTCAGGCCACAGGTCCACACCCAGTAGTCCAAGGGTTCTTCCTCCTCAGGTGTAATATCTGCAGTTAAGGCGAGGTAGTCTGCTACCTGTCGGTCGAGTCGCTCTCTGAGGGTGGATCCCGGAGGGCTGTGGCGATGCGTAGGACTTAAAAAGGTCTGCATGTCCTCCATCAACAACACGTCTCTAAAGCGTCCTGTCCTTGCCGGCGTGGTCATGGGAGGAGAGGATGACTTCCACCTCTCCCCCTGTTAGATTCCCGTTGTGCTGTGACATCACCCTTATACGCTGTGTAAAGCATACTTTTCAATTTATTTTGCAAATGCTGCATCCTTTCATGCTTGTTGTAATTCGGTAACATTTCCGCCACTTTCTGCTTATACCGGGGGTCTAGTAGCGTGGACACCCAGTACAGGTCGTTCTCCTTCAGCCTTTTTATACGAGGGTCCCTCAACAGGCACGACAGCATGAAAGACCCCATTTGCACAAGGTTGGATGCTGAGCTACTCATTTCCGTTCCTCCTCCTCACTGATGTC
>OW240912.1:42887578-42966590 GCA_933207985.1 Pelobates cultripes
CAGATGTAAGTGGTGGCACTGACTGGGGAAATGGGCACAGTATGCACTGTGAGCCTGACACAGAAGCTGGCAGCAGTGGCAGACAACTAAGTGCAATTACATTACATAGAAAAAATAAATAAATAAAAAAGCATACCCTTATCCCTAACCTAGCTATGCTTTTCCCTATCTTATGAACAGCAGCTACACTTTCCCTCCTCTTACTAAGCATGCAGGTTGAGAATGAATCTAAAATGGATGCCTTCCAGGAGGTGGGAGGGTCTGCTAGGGAGGGTGTGCTGCTAATTGGCTGGAATATGTCTGCTGACTGTGAGGTACAGGGTCAAAGTTTACTCAATGATGATGAATAGGGGGCGCGAAAATGCTATGTTCGCCGGGAACCGTTCGCCGGCGAACCGTTCGGTACATCATTAGCCACCACTAACCAATACACACAAGCAGAAAACACTGCATTGGGCAAAAAAATACATGAAGACTCATTTTTAAACAGTCCCGTTCACTGCTGAGTGCCGTGCAACCCTGGATGGTCCAGATGGATGGGGTAGTGGATGGTTGGTGGACGGCCACCCTGTTCCAACAAGGCTGCGACGTCAGCAAGGCGGTGGTGGAGTCATGTTTTGGGCCGGAATCATGGGAAGAGAGCTGGTCGGCCCCTTTTGGGTCCCCAAAGGTGTAAAGATGACCTCTGCAAAGTATGTGGAGTTTCTGACTGACCACTTTCTTCCCTGGTACAGAAGGAAGAACTATGCTTTCCATAATAAAATCATCTTCATGCATGACAATGCACCATCTAATACTGCAAAGAATACCTTTGCATCAATGACTGCTATGGGGATAAAAGGAGAGAAAGTCATGGTGTGGCCTCCATCCTCCCCTGACCTCAATCCTATTGAGAACCTTTGGAGCATCCCCAAGCAAACGATCTATAAGGGCGGGAGGCATTTTACATCCAAACAGCAGCTCTGGGAGGCTGACATCTTGCAAACAAATTCAAGCAGAAACTGTCCAAAAACTGACAAGTTCAATGGATGCAAGACTTGTGAAGCTGCTATCAAATAAGGGATCCAATGCTAAAATGTAACATGACCTGTTAAAAGGTTGTTACAAGTTTGATTGAAATAGCTTTTGATTTCAGTAAATATGCTGCAAACACAACAAATGACAATTTTCAGTTCTTTACAACCTATAAAGTGTTTTGAAACTTACTGTGCGTAATAATTTGGAACAGTGCATTGTAAGTTTTTTATATTTTAAAAAAAATACTGTCATCATTAGGAGATTTGTTCAATAACATTTGAATTGAACTCTTCATAGTTGATAACATGAGAATTATGCTGACTGTTATTTACATCAATTATTTAGGTAAATGAGAAAAATTTAATTTGCATAATAATTTGGAACAGGGTGTAGAAGTTTATCGATTCAAATAATAATAATAATAACTTTGGATGTTCCTGTTTTGACTATATGATTGCTAAACTGTTAAGCCATGATCAGCAAGATAAATTCTTTTCATTCAGCACTTAAATATTTTGAGCAAAAGTGTTAACTTATTAAGCGCTGGTTTTAAAATATATTGTAACCATGTTCAGTTGGTTTTAATTGTGCCTATGCTTTCAGAAAAATCCAATGTTACTAGTGTAATTTCCCTAAAGATGCATATGCATACAGTATATTCTGTTTGTGTGTTTGTGTATGGCCTAGAAGCTTACATAAAAACAGTTCAAATATTATGCTCCTTGACCCCTTGATGCTACACTTCTGATTTATTTTGTAACTAGCAATCATTAAACCAATTAAAGACCCTTGTCCTCGGGCCACTGTAACACAGGTGGAAGCTCCTGATTGCCATTGCTTAATTATGCTGGTACTTGCAAGGAGTCTGAACATCTGATAAAAAAGCAATACAATATACTTCAGTAAGTGACGTTCCCCTACAAGTAAGTAAGTGCATAATTATCATGTCTCAGGTTATTAAATGCTCAGCACTCAGAGATTGTACAGTTTTACAAGTGCCTGCAATGCATTTCGAACTACTCCACGTAATGTGTTGATACAAACATTTAAAACAGAATGCCTATTCTTCAGATGCTCTTAATACCCTTGGTATATTCAATTGCTGCTTAAAAAACAACTTTAGGATTTATGCTTCTCAACTCTTTCAGGTCTGACTTTGCAGAACAGATTGGGAATCTTTGGCCCATTAAACACCTGCAGAGAATTTGGTGTTTTATTTCTCCAGGGTCTAACTGCAGAAACCTAAGTCATGTTAATCATTGTCAGAACCACTTGTTCAAAATGCCAAAATGCAGTGAACCGAGCATTCTCTAACAAATATGACAATATGCTTCAGAATGTCATTTTTGTTGGAGTTCTGATTTATTATAACTAGTGGATCATACTAAAACTAAACGCTTTTTGAAGCACAATTAGTATATCTTGCTTTGACCTTTATAGGTCGGGTTACCATATCCACCATGTTTTCGGGGACACATTTTACATATACACATTGATGGACTGCACATGAAAAGGGTTGCCTTGTAGTATGTAGAATTTAGAAGAAGGTGTGTAAGATTACATAATTAGGCAATGAAGAAACCTGCAGAAAATGCATTATACATGTTGCAGGGCAACTCTTTTTAAGCGTTCATAAATACGACAAAATGATAAGTATCCTTGAAAATATGACTGATATGGCAACCCTAGTTATAGTTAATATAAATTGCCCTTTTATTGTAAAGCACTGCGGAATAAGCTGGAGCTATATAAATACCAATAATAATAATAATCTGAGCATATTCCAAGTCTTTGAAATCTCTCCATAGTGTTGATTTTCTATTGAGGACAATATAAAATATACAGCATATACAACGTTATTTGCTCGTGAATAATCATACTAGTTTTTAAAGCTCCAGAATATAGATGCTAGAAATTAAGTTTTATCACGTGTAGCTGTAGCATGCTTGATATATATATAATCAAATAATATTAAAATAATAATAACAACAGTTTCTGCGTTGTGATCATACAACAACTTGATTTAATGTCTGGGTGAAGACCAAACTAATTCCTTTCTGGAAAAGAAACTCCTGCCGATATACATTATGGGTTTCTCCAACTACCATGACCACTTCTGCTTTTTGAAGTGGTAATGGTGGTTGGAATCTTTGTATGCAGCATTTATGCTGGAAACACTGCAACTGAGGTATTTGTACTTGGGTGCAGGGGCTAGTTACACCCCGAGCACATGTTGCTTAGGCAGCCCAGAACTCTGACATGGAGAGGATCACAATGACCTTCATCCTTGGAGAAACCATTTAAAGTTAAAATAATAGTTATAAATCTTATTTTATAAGAGATCTATTAACTCCTTATACTGTTGGAATAACAGGCCTTTTCCTGATAAAGAGTCTTCTCAGGACATAGACGCATAAACCATAATTCAACCTAAAGCAACAGCTTTAGGTCCAGGAGCTAGATAAGGGCCCTGAAACATGAAGATAAGTGGCCAAGCTGAATGTGGGATCTAAAATAATTTCTTTAAGCACCATAACCAATTCAGTTGATATGTTCATGGTGTCTGAAGTCTGTATATGGAGTGTTTTGCTATGAAATGCTGTATATACAGAGTTAAACTCCTTTGATGCATCATTGGCAGATTTATTTGAAGATGTCACAAGCCATAAAGGACCCGCTGAGCCAAGTGAAGACCGAGGTAAACCATAGCATTTTATTACACTGATAACAATGCTTTCATTTTAATAGATGCTGAGGAAAGTTTTACTATTCCGTACACAATACAGAGATACTCATACAATACAGAGAGCTGTGCATAATACAGTAAAACAAACTGGATGCAACATAAAGATATCTACAAAATACATAGAGCTGTGCATAATACAGTAAAACAAACTGGGCGCAACATAAATATATCTACAAAATACATAGAGCTGAGTACAATACAGAGAGAACCATACCTCAAACAGAGTTGAGACAATAAGGATAATACATGTCTATGTAAAATGGTTTAGCGCGCTCTCTCTCTCTCTATATATATATATATATATATATATATATCTTCCTAGTCCCCTCTTAGCTCTCCCTTACATGATCTCATCTTCAGCAGTGCTCCCGCTATGATAACTATAGCTTTCTATTAAGTATTGCTGCTGTTATGAAACATGTCAGCTACTCCATTAGTTATCAGCACACGGTGTGCACATGGTTAAAGCAGACTCAATTGAAATTCCTTCTTAAATGACATTAGGCATGCACAAACCCTGCTGATACAGGGCAGAATTCAATCCAGCCCCATTTGGCTTTTGCCTAGATTCTCTAAAGCTTTTCAAACAGCTGCAATGATGGGGGGCAGGGCTGCAGAACAGAGACTAAATGTTCCCTATTTTTTGGCTAACTACCCTCCCCTCTAGAAAAAGAATATTAGTGTTTCTAAACTACTGCAAATGTATCTTGTTGCCAATACATTGGTATTTCATGAATCCATCAGCTACAGGTTAGCCTAATGTGTCCATATAAACATGTGCCAGGACATTCCTACATACCTAATAGTTCCGGAACTCATGTATGAAATACACATTTGGGGGATGCATTGACTAGATGTAAGTCTGCAGTCTCTAGCAGAGGTATGCAATATTTAAAAACTGACTCTGGAAAACAAACAATTTATTCAACCTTGCTATAGGAATGTACCTGGGACATGCATTCATGCACAAATGCACAAACTCAGCTTCCAGAACTAGTTGGTTTAATTTCAGGAAATCAGGTGAATCCAAGACTTGAGTGTGCTATCTTTATACTTTTTTTATGCCACAGCTGAAAACTTCCAGTATTTCTAAGGAAGAATTTTCTATTTAAAATATTTGTTTTAACAATATATTATTTCAGCTGCTTGAAAATCCTACTATAACTCAAACAGCAATGATGATAAAATGTGTCCGTACCAACAGCATTGAACACTTTCAAACAATTTAGGGTATTATGCTAACAATCAAGGTTAAAGTAGTTAAAATATCAGAGTTTTTAACAGATACCCTATTGTACCTTTGAGGACAAGTAAAATGAATTATGCTTTATTATAAACTTTATTACTAAAAATGTGCTGAAATCTTTCTAGTTATAATGCTGTGAAAAAAACTTAAGCAATAAGTACCCTAACCTATTTTGACAAATCTTGTGATATTACAACAATAGTACTATCTGTACGTTAATGGGTACGTCAATTTGCTTTCCTCTCTCATTCATTTGTCCATCTGGAAAAGATGAATGTAAAAATGCCAAAAGATGTAAAAATTACATATATGTATAAAATACATGATTCACATAAGTATCTTTTATATTATATGATATTGGGTGTTATTGTAAGGGCCAAGGTGTCAGGATTACAGTATGATCCAGCACGTAGAATTGGGTAACACAGAGGACTGATAGGTAACGTATACCGGACCTTAGAATGGCCGGACTAACGTACCAAAGAATAGCCAGGAATAGCCGAGGTCAAGGGGTACAGAAAGAGACACAACGATAAGGAAAAGCCAGGAGTCAGGGATACCAGAAAACAGGGAAGTCAAAAACAATGCCAAAGTCAAATAACCAGAATTACCAGAATCAATAACGCGCTCTCGGACAACCTCAAGGGAAACCACGACAGGGCGCTGAGCAGGATGAGAACTGGGCCTAGATCTGATAGGCTGTAACCAGCCTTTGACCCCAAAATCAGTTACCAGGTTCCCATTTGCATAATTGCTGCTCAGCATTAACCCTTCTGTGGATTAGGTTGCTGCTCGGCACAACTTTTCCTGTGTGGACAGTAAATGTCATTAACCACATTTTTATAAGCAGATTAATACGTGACACAAGGTAGTGTAGGGGTTAATGATTAGTATGCAAGTACACAGGTGTTCCAGTGCTGTTTTGGATTATTGAGAGTTACAGTCCCAAAAGACAGCTATCCAACTGCCATCTGTAAAATTGGTGATGGTGCTGCTCGGCAATGTAACTCCCACTATCCTCAGGTAGACCAGGATATATAAGTCCCATAAACAGTGACTCCTAACTGCAAGGAAGTGATTTGTGCATTAGTTTTTGTTCAATAAAAAAACACTGCATGCTGTAACTATTTATAGCACCGATGTAACACTAATTCTAAATCAGAAAGCAGTGATCTAATTGAATGATGAATATATATATATATATATATATATATACCCCATTGCTTTAGCTGAGCACTTTATTGCTGCTGCAGTAGTTCAGATATGGCAAAGGACAATTAAATGACATATCTTTGTTTAAAAATGCTTGGTACATTTTACCCTTTTGTAAACCTTCTACCTCTTCACCTTTTCATTATTCGCCAAGGCTTGTATTGTACTTTGCAAACAGCTTGGAATTAATATTTCCCAAAGGGTTGAAATTGGATGCTATAATGGAAAAATGAATCACTGTATGATAAATGGCACAGAAAAAGGCCAAAAGAGCAGGAAAATGGATAGTCATTTTTTTTTCATGTGTTCGTCCATCTTTGACATTTACCAGAATAGAATGTCCCTGACGAATGTAGAAAAGAGTTTCAATTTATTTTTATATTTTTTTTAAACTTTTTTTTTTTATTTCCCTGGGCTTCTCAGTTTCATCACCACGCACTCAGGCACCAATTTGCGCTTTATAGTCCCATTTCCAGGCTGGAGACCGTTGTACATGACAAGAGAGCCAAATACGACCAGCTTTAGTGATAACTGGATCTAGATAGAAAAGCCTTATTTAAAGATGTTTAGTCAACTGCATCATAAAGATTTTGTTGACTGTGATGCTGGGAGGCGAAATTTCATCAACACAAAACAGGAGTTCTTGACCATGGCAGCTATTTGCATTGTGTCACAGCATGTATTGTGTTTCTGTTTTATGTGGATATTATCTACCTTTCAACAGTGCATACAAGCAATGCAATGTATTGCAGTTCTCATCTCCTCGGGGATTTAATGCACCACTTACTGTAGCCTCCATGTGCCTAGTTTTTTTGTTCAACCTTCAATTTTGAAAAGTATATTTGGATGATGGAAGCTGATACAATTTGATCCAAAGATGAAAATTACAGAAGTGAAGTACTCTTCAGAAATTCTTATCTCCAGCTGGGTGCAAATAGTGTTATTCTCTACATTGACAAACACTTATAACATTTATTTTCTCAACTCTGTCCTGAAATATTGTACCTTTGGATGAACTTTTTGTTCAACTCTGCCTTTAGATATTGTACCTTCCTGTGAACTTTTAAAATATGGAAACTCGAGAAGTCACAAAACCATTCCGCTACATATACTTTTTTCTTTAAAATACTTTCTGATCGTTAGAAAATATACAAGTCAATTTTGCTTACATAGAAAACATACAGAATTAATATATGTGTATATTATGGCAATTGAATGTAAATATCATATCTAGTAAAGATCATGCAATGTGCATATTTAACCTTTGCGTACCAGAACAGTATGATGTTAAACTCTATACTGATTTAAAATCGGTTGCTCATTTATCAGACATCCATTGACTCAAAAGCATATATTTAAATATTTTAAAGGTAATGCATTTAACATGCATTACCTTTTAAATCTAATTTAATTCCTTATTACTAATTCTTTGATGTTGGTTTATAAACATGAGAACAAAAATGGTATTTTAGACACATATGCTATGCAGCTTATTATATATCTAGCATTATTTTTGCACATAGAATTGCATTATTTTATTACTTATTTATCATTCAAATATTTTCAATAAATTAGCACAATTAAATCTGTGTGCTAAATAAAAACAATTGTAGAAATACAGTGATGACATGTTTATGAAAATGTATTTGCAATGTAAAAAGATTAATTATTTATAAGCCTTAATTATTTTAGCTAACTGCCTTTCCCACCCACGCTACTCCTTGGTTTATTACATGCTCATAAACATTATTGTGATTGTAAAGCTTGCAGGAGGTGCCCCTGTCTGTATTCTCAAGTAATAAGTAATAAGTATATAACTTCTCTGTTCTCCTTGCAACCAAATCACATGGTGATAAATCAGGAAGCATCTAGGTTCATTAACCTGATTCATCAGAGATATTTTGTAAATGGTCATATCTCTAGGGACCTACAAGCACAGATTGGGAGAAGAGCAAGGTATTGGGGAATAAATACCTATGCCTTTTGAAGGTACAGATGTTCTATATTTTATTTGCCCATGCATTTGCTACCTTGCAAGATGACTATGGACCTTGACTTAGTCACCACAACTTAATGTAGTTTTTCTGGTGAGTACATCAAGTCCTGCAGGCTATTTGCAGTAAACACTGCCTTTTACTGTGCAGTGTCTCCACTCTCTGCATGCAGACACTGAACTTCCCTAATAGAGATGCATTGATTCAATATATCTCTATGAGTAGATGCTGATGGTCCAAGGTAGTGTTAGGCTTTGCCCCTCTCCCCCGCCCCACCCCCACACCCTGGCCTGCCTCCTTGCCTGAGATCATCAGATTTTAAAATTTCAGCCAATCCAATTTCCTTTAGGAAAGCATTGTGATTGGCTGAGATCATCACTTCTAACTATGTCAGCTGACAAGGCAGATCAGGGGCAGAGCCAGCACCGGCAGACTAGAATAAAGACAAGATATGACTATATTTAGGGGAGGCCAGGGGGGCTAGATAGTGTTTTTAACATGGAATAACAGGAATACATGTTTGTGATCCTGACCCAATAGTGTTACTTTAAGGCAATTTACTATAACTGTCCTTACATTGTTTACATAATTTATATAACAATATAATACTAACATATATTTCAAAGAATTTACTTTCTTGTAGTACATGTGGATTATTCTCTTTCATTGTGTATATGTGCATTGGATATGATATACATTTTCAACTCACAAAATATAGAAGAGACAGGCTTGTAGGAAACGGCCTCCATCGCTTAATTGTGCTCTTTTTTTGCACCTATAGTAAACTTTAGTGTAATACTCAGCACCTCTACAAACAATATGTCAAGTAATCCTAATATCCTAATGCGTGTTGAAACACCTAGTGCTAGCTAGCAATACATTAACAATAAAGAAGAAAATGGCACCTAACATCTTGTAATTCAGTCAAATTAACTCCAGGAAAAATGTCACATCTCAGTCTGTCTAAACAAAAGATGCAGGACTAAGATTACTACTAAATACGAATATATGAGACAGAAGCAGATATAAGCAGAATCAAAAAAATGAACTTTAATCACATAGAGAACACTGGTACGTCACTGTTTCAGGACTTTATTGAGAACATTTCTGCTTTGGTCTGTGGTCTTCCAATATATGCAGAATTTATGAACATGTGAATAGGCCTTAACCACCAATTAAATATAACCCCATATAATATATGAACATCTTACAGAGATTTGTTAATTCTTTCACTGGCAAAGCATTCCCTCTTCAGTGGAATCACCTTTTCCCCAGATTTAAATGTTTGCCCCCAAAATGCTTTTTACCCTGTTTTTATTATATTTTTTGTTATCTTTATTTTTCATTTCATGTATTTTTATTATATCCAACTCCTGTCCATGCTCCTTACTCCAAGAATGCCTTTTTATTGTATTTCCATCATGTATGTTCTATATTGCAGGCAGTACAAAGCCGGCCTGTGATTATATATGATATATACTTATTTCCTCAAAGAAAAGCATCATAATACTGGGTAGATCCAAATTTTCCTTTTAAATTTGGCATGGGCCTTTGCAAGGTGTAAAATTTGTTATACAAGATTCCTGACACCTATTGATGTCCCCCAAGTGCGCCAAGGTGACCAGAAACAGATCATTACTCCTAATAGCCTATTCCATCTCATTCCACAGATGTTCTTTTGTATTGAGAAATGGTGGCTGGGATGGCCTAAACAACCGCTGAATTTGGTGTTCACTGCCATGTTCTTGGAAGCATCTCTAAACTCTGCTAATGTGGCATAGAGAAATGTGCACTGCTGCAATGTGGCATTTAAATGTAGCTTCTATTTTCTCAAGGGTAAAATGCTTGTGATGAAAACATGCTCATGCATTCAGACCTCCATCAAGGTCTGAAATATAGACATATAGCACAGTAGATATGAATATATGCTTTGTTCTAATAACTCAACTGCTCCAAACAGCAGGAACTTAAATACAACTGAGGCAATATGTTCCTATTAATTTATGGGCTTTTTTTTCCTATGGCTGACAGTAAACTCGGTTACTGTATTTTTACCAAAGTTATGGAACTTTGTTCATTGGTTACCATATGCCATTCATACTGTGGTACTACAAGTTATTTTCTTTATACATTCTTTTCTAGGTCTTTAATCACCAGTATCCTATTAGTTGTTCGGTATAGTTCATATCAGACTCCTATGACCTGGTTTATTCTTGATACAGTGAAGACTACTGAGTATGAAAACCCTAGCATCATAGCTCATTCAAACTTGGGCATTTTATATGTTACCTATATGAACATACTTCAATATTTTGTCTTGTGTGTTTACCACTTTGTAGGAAATCTAAATAGTCTATTACTTGATTGTGTTGAAGCTTTCAAATGCCTCAAACATCTATCTCTGCTTCTTCATCTACGTGGATTTAAATGGATTTACAAAGTCCAGTTTAATAATATTCATACAAATGTGGATGGATGGATCTACGGATGGATGGGTGGATGGATTGATATATATATATATATTTGTGTGCATATGTAGCAAGACACAGTCTGCAAATGTACTAACCTTCTATATCTGCTATTGCGATCATCAGTCTAAATATCTGCAACAAGGTTAAGCATTCCTTTGAATAATAACATCAAAATGTAGTTTACAGTTAGAGGAAAATTCCATAGAGTGTACAGAATAATGCCTGATGAAATCCCTGGTGATGATAAAATAGTACAATTGCCCCTTGTTTTCAGTTTCTGTTTTCAAATATTTTTTATTAAAGGTTTTAGTTTTTTACATAAATATATGCAATACTTTTATAATGAATACATATAAAACTTATTTTCAGTTTTTCTGATATGTTTTGATATATACATTTCACCTATGTTATAGTTATCCGTTGAGCCCTGCTTGACAATGAAAGAGTTAAATGTATTCCATAATGCAAAAAATATTTGAGCTGGTAGCCTTCTCTTATACCAAGTAGTTTATACATTTAAGGCAGTTATGACTCATGTTATAAATCTAAAACTATCGGAAGCTTTGACACTAAGGCTACTCTGCCCTTCATGGACCAATAGGTTTTGATAATCCAATTACATTTACAATGCTGGAAAGCTGAACAGATCACAAATATCAGGCATATAAGGGAAAAAAAGTTTTTGCAAAACATAATTTTGGATACCGTTCTATTTTCACGTAATGTTTCTAAAGCCTCGTACTGTCAGAGAGGGTATTTATTTTAAAACATATGTTTCTTTTTGTCATTTAATAATCTAACTTTTTTATCATTGCTAGACGTTGACAATTCACCTGCATTGTTCAGAAAGTGCCTTACAATCGAAAGTGCTTTGTCTATCCATGACCTCTTCACCATGAACTCTTAGCTGTAATATTGTATACAAGTAAGAGTATTTGTGTTCGGAGAAGAGCTTTTAATCATTGTAACAGTGATCAAATAACAGATACTAAAATTAAGGTGACATTTGTTTGCAGGGAATGATTACTCTTTCAAAGGGCATTGAATCCCCGTAGGGGCACATGTTGACATACTTGTATCCTGTTAAGTTAATCAAGTTTGGAACTTTAGAAAATATCAAAACTGTATTTTTGAGTATTGTTTATAGAATGACATTTTGTTTTGTATAAAATGTACTTATCTAAATTCTAAATATGTTGAACTTTTTGCCTTTGTACAGTTTGTTTTACAACTATATATACATGATAACTTACTTTTGCCATGAGTAACCTTGTATTATAATATATGCCAATCGGATTGGTGGTGCTTCCATTTATACTCTGTAAGAAGTTGTGCATTTGTATTTTTTCAAAAGTAAATATGAAAAAATATTTGTCTAACTGTTTTTGTCAGTTTGTAATGACAATAGGAGTAATGCATCATGATTTGTCAAACAAAACTAGAAGCGGCCCAGTTGCTTGGAATTGACAAGAGAATGTAAAAACTTTTATTAAAACATTTTCTAACTTGAGACTTTTGCCCTAAAATTGTATTGCCCTAGCACTGTGTAAATAAATAAATAAATAAACAAACAAATACATAAATAAATACAAACAACAACAATACAGAGATGGAATCAGAAACATAATACAGGTCAACACTGAATTTAATGTCAATTAAAAGAGATCGATTTTTTAATAACTTTGTGTTTCTGGTTCCGTATATGGCATCCGTTTTTCTAGATTGGCTCTATTTTTTTAAGATAATAGCTTCCTTAATAGAAAAACAAAAACAATGCAAAACGTTTTATTATTATTATTTTATTATTTATATAGCACCATCAGATTCTGTAGCGGGGTACAATGTTTGATGATCAGTCATACCTTAAAAAATGGGAAAACACTGTTTGTATGTTTTCTTTTAAAACCTCCTATCTTGTCCGATAAGCTGCTATTTTTAACTTCTGGATTCAGACAGTTTTTGTATTTTAGCTTGGATGCTAAAACTTAAAATGCTTGCCTTAACAGATTGAGGTCTTGTATCAAATCAATGAGTTATTTTTGAGAGAACTGCTGAGGTGTTGAAAAGCTTCCTTCGTATTCATTTCTACTGCTTCCACCTGTGGCATTAGTCCAAATCTTGCATTTCTTCAACGTCTGACAATGGAAGATCAAGCAGTGTGGAAAACACTGGTATGGGAATGCCTTGCTAATTCCAAATCAAGATATTCCCACTCATGTTTCTTGTAGCCGTTCACATAACAATAATCGCTGTGGTGGTTTTGCAGCTCTCTCTCCAAACCATAGGCTCACCAAAGTTTAAACTTTTCCTTTGTCTTTTTTTTTCAAATGGTTGTAGACACTCTACACAGGTTTTGCAAATTTTATGAGGACCCCAAGACTTATCTTGAACTCCAAGCTTCACTCCAAAATAAACTAGATATGCTAGTCTTAGATTAAAGACTACTTTAGATAAAAAAAAAAAAAAAACA
This sequence comes from Pelobates cultripes, assembly GCA_933207985.1. Lineage (NCBI taxonomy): Eukaryota > Metazoa > Chordata > Amphibia > Anura > Pelobatidae > Pelobates > Pelobates cultripes. Next base: position 42,900,735 of record OW240912.1, read on the forward strand.
ATTACAAAGAGTAAAATGACAGACCAAACCATGCTGAATATGTCAGCAGCCACAGGTCATACTGGGGTAAAATCAGAATGTTATACTGGGTCAATAAAATATACACTGAATGAAAAACAAAATGACATGACAACTCTACTTTTGTATTGTTCTTATTTTGGTAAACTATGTATTCTCTCTAATCTGAAACATTTCACAAATACAGGAACACTAATTCTTTTTTTTTTTTATAAATACGTGTATATTTAGAGAATATACCAAAAATCATCTTGTAACTTGGATTAAAAGCAAGGATGTTCATTAGATCCACATCTTTCCGTTGGTAAATGTTTTCCTCCCCTATAAAATCTAAAAGTACAATTATGTCTGCAGTAAAAATCTGACAAATTACGTAACTTTTTGTTTTTACATGTTAATGTTTATAGTTTTCCCAGTTTAGATTGTGTTTGTTGTTTAGTTATAGCTGCTTGTTTATTGGAGCTCTAAGCTTTTCATGGTGGCTGCCTGTGTTCCCATGATAGTAGAATTAGGAACTGTAAATTTATTTAATGTTGTTTATCATTAGTGACAGAGTTTGCAAAGGACCTTGTGTGGATCTTATTTTTTACCTTGCCAACAAACTAGATAAGCTTTGTGATTTAGACATGGGTGATACTTAAAAAAAAGTCATTTGTTATTTGCTTTGATTTCATTTTCATACAAAACAACTTGTACTAATTGTAGATAACTATAGTTACATTAATATTTTGAGCAATTATTCATCTATGCAGCTAACGTGTAACAATTTGGCCCGGCCATGTTAACCTATGTGCCATGTAGACATATGCTTAGTGACCATCATCAATGGTATGAAAATATAAAGGGACACTAAAGTCAGCAAAACAATTTTAAATTAACAAAGCAGTTTTGGTGTATAGATTATGCTCCTGCAAACTCACTGCTCAATTCTCTGCCATTTAGGAGTTAAATCACTTTGCTTGTACATCTATAGTTGAACTTCCCTGCATGTGAGTTACACAGCCTTCATTCTTCCTGTAAAGAAGTATTGCAAATTCTGTTTAATTTAGAATTTCTTATCCTAAGCTCTGTTAATAGCTTGCTAGGCCCTGCAGATGCCTCCTGTATGTGATTATATGTTTCTACACTATTTGTAAGTGTATATTTTATACCTTGTGCAATGATTTGAGCTAGAAATAATAATTATTAAATATTTATATTACCATCTGTTTGCCTAAACTATTACTTTATAATCACGTTATCACAGGATTACTACACAAGTCATTGTGAGCGACTTGTTTATAAAGGTTTACAAAGGAGGGTAGCCATAGGCTTAGTTCAGTTTAATCTCATTGTTTGTGGTTATCGATCAGTGGAAACTTGTGTTCTCTCCTCAAATTGACAGCTTTATCACTTATTTTCAATTTTGAAAAAAAAAAAACCTCAAAACCTTGTGGGTGAATTTATTTGAAATTTGGTGTTTTCATAAAACTGTTTTATGGAAAATGTAAATGTGATGCTTGGTTTGGGGAAAGCTTAACATGTTCTTAAAATCTACAATTTAAAAAAAAAAATGGTTTTAATAACTATTGTGAGAAATAGCTCTCTTTCCTAATGAATACTGAGCTATATTTACAATTAAGTACAATAGAAAAAGTATATTGTAATAGGTAACTATCTTTAGTTCAATACTTATATTATTTTCTATCTTGAAAGAAGAGCAATCTCTAAGGAGAATACAAAGGAGAGTACCAAATCAATAGCCTAGGGACTGAATGTTTCTAATGTTTTAATATGAATTTATGCTCAAGTGGATATTAAAGGCCATCTTTTTATAGGTTTAACATTTACCCAACTTGACAAAAAAGTCTTTATGAGGGGTGCAAATATTATATGAAATAGATGTTCATTCTTTTGAAACAGATTATCTGGAAAACAGTTTATCAAACTGTAAAGGGGAATAAGCAAGATTGTGTATTTTTTTTTTTATGTACTTCTTTATTTTTGTGGTGCAAATATTTAACATGCATTCTTGCTATGCCCCAACAGCAGTAGCAAGGATTATAAGATACATATTTTAACAAGTACGAGGCATAAAAGATTACTGCACACATTTTCAGGTTAGGTAGCAAAGTCACAGGCTAGTCAAACATGTCCGAAGTATAAAGAGAAACAAACTATGGAGTCAGCGTGAACTATCATGTAAGTGGTCATAAGAAAAAGTGTTATAAAACATGATTATAAGACAGGAGTATGAGAGAAGGATAGTTAAAAATAATGGTGAGGTATTATAAGAAGGAACCCGTAATGAGTATATAACGCAAGCTATCATGTAAATCTAGTCTAGCAGTAGACCTCAGAGTACATTAACCCCTTAAGGACCAAACTTCTGGAATAAAAGGGAATCATGACATGTCAAGGGGTTAAGCAAGTGTTAACTAGACATGTGTGGGTTAATTACCACTGAACGTTTACACATAAATGGATTGCCATCAGCGGAAAGTTTACGAGCACATCAAACACTAGTGCAGGTGAGGATGGGTTGCTGCTAGGCAAGCTGACAGTGGCTACAATCGCTATTTAGAACCAAGCAGCCATACCAGCAAGCACGTAAGTCCCAGGAGGTAAGTTGTGGAGCTGTCCTCTAAAGCAAGTCAGCAGTCAGCCTATGCCCAAAAACAGAAAGCATGGGGTTGGCAAGGGCAGGGACCTATTCGGACCGCTGTCCCATGGACTGGGCCAGACGGGACGCAGGTGAGGGAACATCTCCATACTGAGAGTGCTGCTTCTCCACGGAATGGGAATGTCCAGGCTCTGTAGGCATGCTTGTGAGCGGGTGGTCGGTTCCGTGTGAAACACCCAGGTCCCGTGTTTTCACCTTCGGGCACCCGAGGGTGACAACTCTGCATGTCCATGGATCCTCACACTTAGAGTAGGTTGCTCATGGGTTTCTGGGGTCTCCACATGCCGGGTAGCCCCATGAGTGTAAGAGTTTTGGACTGGTAGCTTCTCCATGTGTGCCCCCAGTCCAAGAGGTAAACGGGCTGTTGCGTCAATGGCTTGCGGTAGCTCTGCAGCAGTAGGAGGGTGTGGAGTAGCTCGTTGAGCAACGCAGTGCCAGAATTTGTGGCAGATGGCATTAGACCAAGCCTCAAAGAGGAGTCTTCACTGCTGGCCCGGGCTTGGTCACGTTTTGGACCATCTTGGTCATGCCTAGGTTTGCGGTATGCAGTGCTTCAGGCTTCAAGCACTCTGTGTGAGGTCCACCTGGTGCAGTGGTGTCCAGGATATTTCCCCCGCCAGTCCAAAGATGTGGGTAATGGGGCGCTTGCTTTCAAAGAGGTGAGCACAGTGTCGACAGATCAGCTGTTTCCACCAACCTTCGGTGTGCACGCTTTCATAGGCCTCAGTCTCGGACATGTCAGGTATGGCACTGAACACCCAGGATTGGGTTCAATAAGATGCGCTGGGCTATGTATTCACCAATGTGTAGCTTAGTTTGTCCAAGTGTTAAAGTTTCAGCCATAAATAACTTAAAGTTGTCAGAGTCCTAAGGGAGCTACTGAGAGACACGTCCGGTCATGTTGGATACCAGGCCCCGCCCGCTGTGTATTTTTTTTTCTGCCAATAGCCTTTATATAGTAACATAGAATGTGATAGCAGATGAGAACCATTCGGCCCATCTAGTCTGCCCAATTTATTTATTTATTCCAATTTTAATTATTTAAATAATTGATAAACTTTAACAGGTTAACAGAAACAATTTTTTGCAAGCCTTCTCTCCCCCAAATGACTGATGGATTAATCAAATTCTTAACAAAAGCAACATGTTTTGTGCTAATTGCTAGCTTAATAATGTGAGTGTAAACCTCTGTTTTGACATAAAAAAAATAAAAAGTAGTTTGTTAATCTGTGAATATCACTCAAATTACCGATAATACATGTATTTCAATAATGTCTCTTATAATGATAAATAAAATTACAAATAGCATAGTTTTTTGTTTCAAAAATATATAATGTATAAAAAACATAATATAGGAGGTTAAGTCATATACAATCACATTCTTAAAAGAGCTCTCTAACCATGGTGTTAACTAAAGTCAGAAATCAAAGGTAATTTCAAATTTAAGGCAAGGGTAGCAAATTCAAGGCATTGCAGACTTAGAGAAAGTTTCCAATTTGGCTCTTTCGACATTAACTATGAAATCCATTTTAAATTCACATTGAATGCTCACTGTAGTGAATAACTTTGAAAGTGTCATAAACTCTGTAACAACAGCTAATTCAAGTGGTTATGGTAATCAAAGCCTATGGCCATTGACTTCCATTTTTTTTTGTCAAATGATTTGTATAGGCTTGCCAAAATAAGGGCCACTGTTACTCAAAGATTACTCGCATCTTAGCCCTATGGATAATGTATTAATTGCACTTCCAAATTATCAAATGTGATTGCCCTGTGCTCTTAGCCTTTGTTTGCAATCCAGGTTCGATGGATTTACGTATGGTAATACAGACTATTTGCTGTATTAATGACATACTGTCTGCAAAATAATTGCTGCTGAAGAGGGGTAGGCTACAGGTGTGGAGAGAGCAATGTTTTATTCTATCATTCTAAACTGTTTGGCAATAACACAGGGGGTGACAACCACAGAGCCATAACCTCTACAATAAATAGTGGTTATGGTGCTTAGAGTAATCATTTAAGCGCATACATTACTTTTTAAGAAAGGCACTTTTCTTTTAGAAAGCTCAAATAAATTATTTTTTTATTGAGAATTGTAAGTGATACAGTATGTAAAGGAGAAAAATAATCAAAATAGTGTAGTTCTGTTAAAGAAGTAGTTTTAGCGCCAAGAAAATTAAAAATCCTAATCCTATATAAATATATGTAAAAGTATTTTCACGTCCATGTTTTGAGATCCTTCTTCCATACCCTCCTATCTCTAATCGCCAGTACTCTAAAATCAGCTATAGAAGTTGTTATGATGAAATACATAGTGGAGGCAGTAGCACGGTTTAGATGGTCCCATTAATGCTACCAGAAGGAAGGTCTAGAATAGATAGAAGTGAAAAGAAAGCAAGATCTGCTAAAATAATGTGTTACAGAACAGCAGCTCTGAAGAATTAAATATTAATTTGAGTAGGGGTAGCCTAAGGTAAATGTCTGCATGTTTGAGAAGCACAATTCACGTAATGTTTTGCCAGCCTTTGGAAGTGTAGCTTTGCACCATTTATTATAAAAGTTGCTACTTTTTACAATGTAATTGCATAATGTTTATTATATAGTAAACTTTTCAACGTTTGCTTTAAACAAAATAATTTAGATGTATAAACAGCTTAGTTTTCTAGACCACCTTTGATTTCCTTAACAATTTAAATTAATTGAGCTTGTCAGGGATATGCAAATAAACTTGTTCCATGTAATCACGTGTCTGCTTGTTGCATCTGTTTTTCTATTATAAACATTATATAGGTGAGCATAGTATGTAATTGGTGTCATAACTTTGCATAATAGCAGAGATTTTGGGGAAATCTAATGGCTTGGTTCATTTTAGAGTACAAAAGCTTCAATAAAAGTAAATGCTGTATGAAATCTATGTCTGCATCCATCTGTTGAAAAATTCATTATTTTAGGATGGTATAGCAGAATCAACTGGTTCATTGGGCCGGCTAGACAAGTTTCTTGCTGTATAATATTTTAGTAAGTAGTTCATGTGTCTGTGCTGCTAGTGAGTTATTGATCTCACATGAGTAAGTATCGTTTGAATATTTTTGGAGAATTTTATACTAAATGGCGGAAATATCTCACCTTCCTCTTAGCAAGGGGTAAAGGGTGATTATGTACCATCAGATTAACTCCTAAATATTTATGGGATTGTTCTACAAGGTAATTGCCTACTGAAAATGTAGTGGTAGTTTTTGTCTGTATCTCCATTTGAATAAAAACGGGAAATAGGAAATACATAAATCCTGGACTGTTGGTGATCCATAAAGACTGGGTTTGTGACCACCAATATAAATTGTAGTATACTGAGTAATGAGCTGGCATAGATCTTGGATGAGTTTATTAGTGCAGTTAAAGTTAGTTTTAAAAAACATCTGGGAGATATGATTTCTACTGTTGCTTAATACAATTCTGCCCAAAATTATTTCCTAAAACTATGTTGTAAACAGTGTTTTTGTTAAATCCTGGGGCTTATATAAAACTTTATCATGGATTAATATATGAACCTACAGTCGATTTAAAATTTCTGTAAAACAATCTTAAAATTATCTTTTGTGTGATGGGCAAAATAAGGCCATATAGGAATTAAAGGGTAAATAAGTTGGCTGAGGTGTGGCGGAACCGACGTCGTGGCAGGCCTGTAATAAAAGAGGGCCCACCCATGAGGTGTAATGAAAGTATAGATAGAGGGAGTGGACGGTGGGGACATGTGAGTCGCTAAAAAACATATGGGAAGGAGGAAGGTGAGTAGGGGGGTTTAAATAGGGTAACATGCCCCTCCCACAACTGCAGGCCAAGCCTTTACATTTGTGTGAGGGGCAAAATAAGGACGTATAGGAATTAAAGGGGAAATAAGTCGGTTGAGGTGTGCCGGAACCGACGTCGTGGTAGGCCTGTAATATAAGAGGGCAAAAATTGGATACTTGTCAGAAACGAAAAAGAATCAACAAAACCTAATTGCCTAGCTATATTGTAAATGCCAAGCGAGTGAATAGTTGCCCGGCACTTTAACCAGGACTCTTAATTGTGCAAGGGGAAGTAAGGTATGTTAAACATGTTTGCCCTCTAGGGTAGACTAAGTGTGGGGGCAGAGAAGGTAAACATTAGACTGCATGAATAGGTGAGACTTCGTGAGATAATGCTACAAGAAGGACGTGGTGGCTGTGGGAATGTATGTGATATCCAAGAAACTGTGGAAGCAGGTATAGCGGCTCAAAAACTAGATTACATAGGTGAAGTGACTAGTTCCCACCAAGTACAGCCTTACTGACATTTGTGTTTAAAAACGGTTGATCCAAAAGAAGGTGAAAAACCCAGTTTGAAGCGCTACCAATTTGCAACAAGCTGGGAAAAAATTCCTTCTTGACCCCATAATGGCAGTCAGATTTCCTTGGATCAAGCAGTTATTGCCCTACATTTAAAGTTGATGCCCGGTTCATAGTGTCAGGCATTTAATAAGTCTGATAGTGGTTGAGATACTTGGATGTTAATGTGAAAACTGTAAATTTGAAATTTCCCAGAACCTAAAAAGCCTTGAGTTTGGTATGAGGACATGAAACTGCATATGAATGGTAAACCTGTACAACATGTGGAGTCACAAACCGGATAGGTAGAGTTGATGCAAATTAGAGATGGCAAAACCAAAACGCAGACAACATAGCAACAGAAACAGTATCGGTATACGTGAAGAAGGAGCCTCAATGGGGAAGAAGGCCCTAACACAGGTACCGCGAGCGTGGAAAAAAGAGCCAGACATGAAAAAAGATGACGACCACAAACTAACAAGGCTGGCAGCCCGTGGTCGGGCCCTAAAACGCAGGGAAACGGCGGCAGCTACGGAAGAGTAGGAGTAACCGAAAACCCCACAGCACGATGAGTACCAGACCTAGCCAGAGAGCACAGGCGGAGAAAACAGCCAATCGCCTAGCAGCAGAGACCTAATAGAAAACGAGACGAATAAACAGCGCATAATGGACTCAATGTGCGCGTGTGTGTGAATGTGTGTGTGCGTGCTGGCGTACTAGCTAATGCCAAAAAAGCGAAACAATTAAAACTAGATTTGGTGACAGGTGAGGCCCTGCTAGATGCCAAGCGGCGTGAGAGGCTCTATCAAAGCGTTAGCGCGAGGGGGTAACGTGGAAACTGAACGTTGTGGCGGGATGTTGGAAAACTATGAAGGACTATGGCAGGTGGCCTCACAGTATAACTTGCCAGCATAACAGCATGCACCATGAGCAGTGACCAGCATGTGGCGCCATAGAGAACAATGACGAGTCCCATAATCCTCAGCCAGCAATTGCGAGGAAATATGAAAAAAAAAAAAAAATAACAGAAATGCGGTGTATGAGTAGCGTGCAGTAAGATGGTGCACACAATATCCCTGGCACAGATAATAGGCAGCCACCCTGTGCCACCTTGTGAAATACACGTGCAAAACGAGTACCATTTAATAATGTAACGTTAATAGTTAACTAAACACCCATAAATAACCCGTCAGCCGAGTTTAGAACATACCAATCCTCAGAAATTATCTTGGTGTCATTCTTCTTTTTATTTTCTTGGTTATTTCTCTGGTACCTAATTCTCAGAGACACAAAAGTCTAAAATCAGGACTGTTTTGCTGGATTTGGGCCATTTGGCAGATATGAAGGAACACGAAGAGCCAAAATAATATGCACGTGTATCTCTATTTACACTACTCCTGTCTAGAATGTAATTAAACATATATGTATTTGTAGAAGGTCTTCATGACAGATTCTTTTGGACAAAAGGCTGACAACAGTTGGTTTGTTGGAAGAGATAATTGAATGCATCAATCTGAGGTTTGGAAAAATTAAAATACATCCTGTTAGTGAGATTTGTCATGTTCCTTCTGTTGAAATAGTTGTGATTGATGGATTTCTTTCTCCCGCGGGATCATTTCTTTAACAGACAAGAAAATGACCATACAAAATGTATATCCCCCCTCCCCTCCCTAACTGCATGCTCCTACCATGAGATTAATGGTGTATACGGAGTGTCTGCTTGTACATGGATTGCCAGATCGACAGCATGCACATGGACCAAAGTAAAACGGGGAAACCCGGACATTAAAAACAGAAGGACGTTCACGGGAAAAACAGGCGAACGTCAGATACCCATGAACCCCAACGCGAACCACGCGGGCAACGTGAACCAGGCGAGTAAGGAAAAACTCCTGAACGGAGAGCCCAACGCGTTCGGGAGTTGTAACAGAAAGACATGAGGAAACGAAAAACTACACACGAAAAGGGACGAATAGACCCAGACCGTTACGCCGCCGTGGGACTGCGACCGTTGCGCGACGGTAGGGTAAGTAACTCGCAACAGCAGAAAAGCAAAACCAGACAAACCAGCCGACCAGAGCAGACCCCAGAATGGACCGCGAATGAACAAAAACAGCGGGGGAACAGTAGGCCAGGTAAGAAGCACCACGAGGAACCTGGCAAGGAAGAGATGGCGACCAGACAAAGCAACATGCGAGTCGCTAAAAAACCTATGGGATGGGTTTAAATAGGGTAACATGCCCCTCCCACAACTGCAGGCCAAGCCTTTACATTTATCATTAGGGGTGTTTTTGGCTTTATATGTTTTTCTTATGTTGTGGTTAACATACAATTTAGACATTTACTGTACATAATCTGTTCTCATAACAAAACGCCTTAGCAAGGGAAATACTGCAGACTGTGGGTAGTTTAAGATTAATTACCTTTCAAAATAAATCAATTATTTTATGTCTTTATGAAAGTTCACTGTTTATATTTCTAGAATAAATCCCACCGGGATTCATGTATGAACTGTATGAACTCATTAGATTGCTGTTTAAAGACTTATGAGAACCAAACAGAAAACATGCACCATGACAGGTGTTTTATTTATTTATTTTTAATATACTCAGTGCCCAACAGTTAATATTGAATATTTTATATATGTAATTATAATACAAAAAACTGCATAAGGAAACATTTTGAGATGTTACTTTTTATGCTCAGGACAGAACTAGAAATACGCTGCACTTGGTAAATAGCATAAACATGTAAAGTTAAATAATTGCATAAATATAATAAAATATTTTGTGCACCTAAACTGAAATAACTACAGTTAAAAAAGAAATGTATTTTTTCCCCCCAAATAATTAAATATATCAGTGACTGATGTGGAATAACAGGAATGGAATGGGTTAATATGTATTTGCTTTGTGTGTGTATTTGAGTTAAGCACGCATTAAGATGTGAATGCAATAAGGCACAACCATGAGAACATAAAGCACAATGATTTGTAACCAACCATGCTATCAGTGTGTTTGCGGTACACTTTGAGGTAGCCCAAAGCTATGGCAAACTGGTTAAAAACCACTGTGCTAAATATTAATGCATATTCTGTATGTTAAAATTCATCAACTATAATACAATAATGGCACAATAATGTCTTTGAAATGTGTTTATGCCAGACATAGAACATTTAATACATTTTTCTGTAGCACATTAAAAGGATATCTATAACTAGTTGTTTGTAAACTCAGATGTGGGCTTTTGTATAATTTTCTGAAACTTCTAATGTACCAGTTCTTCAGATTGGAAATTTTACACCAGATTATTTTTGTCTGTATTTTTAATCTATGAGCCATACATTAAAAAGTATTTTGGAAGCAATGGGATTTTATTTGCAAGAAATTTAAATATTAATGAATGCAGAATCTAAGGGGAGTTCCCAAGGGTCAAATGGAACTGTGAGGACGCTCATGGCTGCCTCCCCATCCCACAGACCATACACTGAAGTGTGAAGGCTAAAATAGAGAACAATGTAACCTCGAACCTTATAGTAACCAGATCAGGCACATGGTCCCGACTCTTATTATTCTCTTTGTAGATTTGTTTGGGCTAATACTTCCTTCAGCTCTTGTCAACATTCAGTATATGCTAACCTCAACAAATAATTGTCATAAATGTAACAATTCCAACATTTCTGTGCCATTCCCCATTTAATGAGAGAGCCCAAGGGATGTACCTAAAATGTATTTGAGTGTGTTGAAAGATATATGTGATTAACGGTCAGACCCTGAGAAATAAGAGCATTAAAAATCAAGTTAAATCCCTATTTGCATTCATGCTTCAAATATTTAAATGTGCTGAAAAAACTGTTGTCTATTCCTAACAAATACAAAAATTCACAAACAAAATTAATCCACAGAGCCTTTTGACTAAATAAAAGTGATCATATAGCTTTAAAAATGAAGAGCGAAAACTACCAGTAAAATCAAAAATATTTGAAGGCCTGTTATTTTTGACTATCCCAGTTCAAAAAGCTTGAAGTTGTCTCATAAGACTCCATTTTGATTTCCAAATACATGGAAGGCTGTGTGGTTTTCATTACAGTTTTTTGGCTTCTTTCATGAGCAGTAATTCAATTTTCGGAAAATGAAAAAACGTGCTCCTTGCTCCAGTGCCCACAATCTATCAACTGGCACCTGTCTAGATACATGCTTCCAATGCTCACTTGTGGCCGAATAACATACACAAATAGCAGGCCTCCAAGAATATTGCTAATTTCCCACTTATAAACAGTAGTCCCTGATGTTTTTTCAGCCTAAAAGGCAGTAATGCTTTTTTATCAGAACTTGTTATTTCAGTGTCATAGCCACGATAAGGGAATTGGTATGCAAATTTCAGATGGGATAAAAACTGTATAAGTTAGGAAATAACTGGAGTTTCTTTAGCTGATAATAATAATAATAGAATGTTCAGACATATTTGAACTACCTATTTAATGCTAGCAAATAAATATGTATTTGCATTGCTTTATATTAAATGTGATAATATTCACACCATGGAAAAAAATTATATATAAGATTAGCTATGTAGTCTAGGAAGCAGAAATAAATTGTATTAGCGGAATGCATAGAGAGATTGTGAATGGTTTATTTATGAATAAGAGGATACAGACACCTTGTTTATTTTAGCATGGTTATAGGGAAAAAAAATAAAAATGTAATCTATAAGTAAAAATTTTTTTAAAAATGAAGAATAAATGATAGGATTGTGACTCTAGTGAAAGGCGTCAGAGGATGCAAAGATGGAAATATTGAAATTGAAAGTATTTAAATTGTTTTCCTAACAATATATCAGTAAATGGCAAAGAGCCAATGAGTTCTTATTTCCCCAGGGTTACCTGAAACAAATATAGTGCAAGATTAAATAGGAAAACATTAAACAGTTTAAGACAGAATATGTGATGAATAATGACCCTTTAACATTTTAAGTCTTAGAGGAGGGTATTCAATGCATCTCACAGCAATCATTAAGCCGCAATAAACAGTCAACACAACAGGAGACTTTTGAGCTCAGTAATGGACCTTGGCATCAGACATTCATTCAAATTTCTTTTGACAGCTACATTTCATTCTTAATGTTTTGACTTGTTTTCTTTATTTCTTTATTTCTTTTTTCGATGAAAGGATTGCTCTAAATCTAGGCCATAAACTGTGCTGACCTGCTAGCTTTGAATCAACAGATCAAAATTTCCAATTATTCTATCACCATCACCAACACCTGGCTGTCTAGATAGTTTGTTTAGACAAAGTGCATTCAGGGAGAAACAGGTCTTGGAAACTCTGCAGAATATTAATTTAGGTAGCATTTTATTTAGTAGGATTGCTCAAACACACATAAAACACACGCACACATAGATTTTATTGACATGCATAACAGAATAAAGACTTTAAAATGGTTTCAAAGATGAAATAGCAGTTGTAGGAAACCCAAGTAAAATACATTTAAGATGGTTGATTAGTCAAAGATATGCTATAAATATTGCTAATTTTACTATGAAGTATGAAAGAAAAACACAACTATTTTATAGCATTCCTATTCTTTTCTAATATTTCCTATTTCCTGGTTTGTGCCATCGGGAACACCTAGGGTTAAATATTTCCCTTTGATGTCCATATGCATACTCATACAGTGATGTCACTTTCAAATGTCTTTTATCCAGTGAAATCTCTGTGTCTCCAACAGTTATAATCCTTTCACCATATTCACCAAGAGATATTCAATTTCTTATGTTTCTCTCTAGCCACATTTCCTCACTAATCTCAATCACATTTTTTACATTACACCCAATGAGTCCTCTTTCTGCTTTAACTAGCTACTTCCCTTCTTACCATTAAAGCCACATTTCTCCATCATTCATCTTAGCCCCTGCTCCATATTTTCATATCTCATTAAATGAGATGATTTCCTGTGACCTCTCAGTCATTTCCTTCTCTATGTCACATATCCAACTGCTCATAATCTAATTACATTTTCTTAATCAACCAACCTGTGTCTTATTTTCTTTCTTACCACTGTCAATCACATATTTTCTCTTCTTGAGTACCTGAGTCACATTTTGTCCTTAATTCCTTCCTTTGATTATGATGGAGAGTGCATAAGACTGTAATGTTCTAGCACCTGACACTTCTGTAAAGGGACACTGTAGGCACTCAGACCACTTCAGCTCTGGGTGCAATATCCCATGCCCCTTAACCCTACAATGGTAATTATTGCAGTTTTTGCAATAATTACCTCTGAGGGTTAAGTCCTCCTCTATTGGCTGTCTTCCAGACAGCCACTAGAGGGACTTCCAGAATTAAAACGGACATTTGGACCGTTATCTGACGCTGGACGTCTTCACGTTATGCATGAAGACCTCCAGCGTCAGATCTTTCCCCATAGGAAAGCATTGAAAAATGCTTTCCAATGGGAAATCCTAATGAGAGCACTGCTGGAGTCTGGCCCAGTGCTGAGGGACATCGACGCTGGATTCAAGTAAGTAACTGAAAGGGTTTTAACCCCTTGAGCTATGCGGGAGTGGGGGTGTGACTGATGGGGGCACTGTAGGATTCTGCTTTGTTTTCTGGCACTATAGGATCCCTTTGAGGTATGTATGTGCCAATGCTTATCGAAGCAGAACATTTATGACTTTTTTCCCGTCTTTAGTCTTCTGCAATCAATAATTACCTAAACCCATATATCATCTATCGATCGTATATATATTTAATTTACCTAATTTACAACCACACTTTGCCAATAACTATAACCTATATAAATTATTTTGAAATGGTTTCCATTTTTATTCTAAAAAAACTTTCTTTGGTTGAGGCAGGAACCAATCACGTCATTTTACAAGTAAAAATCAGATAACAAGTGATTAAATTACTTATACGACCTGTGGTGCTTTTTACATTTACACACATGGTTTCTTTACCGCGAAAGTATCTCTATTCATAGTTATTTTACTGTTTAACATAATACCGTCCCTTTTCCTGGTAAATATGTATGGAGTCTCTTATTATTAAAAGCAGGTTAATTTCATGTTGTTATTGTAATACTTTTATTTTGTTTCTGTACCAATAGGCATGACTTGGTCTCATTAAGATGTAGACAAACTGATACTGTTCAATGTAACTTCTCCCAATCAAGATACTGTAAGCTTCCAGAGCGGTTCTGAATTAAATCAAGAGGTTTTATGTCAGGAAGATTATTCACAGAAGACAGCAATACACAGTGTTACAGAAATAAACACATTAACTTGATGTTTTAGTTGTAATCCTCTAACCCACATCATTCCTCACTGAAACGAGTTCTGAATGATTTGTAGTAAAATGACAGACAAAAACAAATACAGCATTACCTGATACATTTTATTCAACTTTATGCATTTTATACAACAATTTTTATTATGAATGATTTCACTAATTAATGACTAAATAAACATTTATTTTTATAGAACTTTATTTATTTTCTAAACTATTAATTGTACTATATTGAGAGTAGATTATAAAACAAAACAGCAAACTTAATAATTTTTTTAAATTCCAAAATTACATTTTATCTATGGTACTAAATGTCTCTTATTAGATTAAAATACCCAGCCTTTGTAACCACTGTATTAATGTTTAAAGACACCAGGAAATAGCTGACATCTCTAAGCCAATTCTTGTGTTCCAATTGATGTGAATATGAAATGTGTCCTTAATTGTCCAGTATTTTGCTTTTCAGGCAAACATTATATGCTATTAACAATGCTATTTTCTTTCTTTATTTCCTAGGTGAGTAAATTCCAATCTATATTTTAATTAACGATTGTAACAGGGTAAGTAGTGAATTATGAAAGGAGTATGTTTTTTTTTTAATGTTACTATTAATATGCTACTTTACAAAGAGTTCTTTAGCTTGCAAATTATTAGATTGTTGTATAGCAATACATTTTTGGTATGTATACCTGAAATCCAACAATAAAATGTGCAGTAAAGAAATATTACATGTGACACAAAAAGGGAGATATGTTCACAGTGCACAATTTTCTTACTAAGCATAATTAATTTGGTCTTTTTAGGAGCAATGGGACATGAATGAAGTTAAATTTTGATAATATCTATGTAAATAATCTAAATGGCCAACAATGTCCTCAATTTAATATTGCTGGACCGGCTTTCCGAATTATTTAATATTTTAAGAAAAAAATTAAAATTATATATAGTAAATATTTTTTATAAACCGTGTATAATACATTTTTTTTTATAAATTTTAATATGTTGAAAACTCATTTCAAAAATGTATCCAAAACTTGTTAAATCATTTGGAATGCTTACCCAACAATATCAAAATGAGGCCAATGTTTTTTTGCAGTTTGATAATGTCTGAAATGTCAAATGGCTCTAATCATTATAACAACTACAACGTATTACATGGTATTATTATTATTGTTATTATTATTATTATTATTATTATTATTATTGTGCATGGAGACTTTGATAAAGCCTAGTGATGTCATACTTTCATTGCCATCCAAGGTTGGACAGGTTGTAGCCTGATAATTCATTATATAAGCGACAGGTCAGATGCTTTGAGTATTGAGAGAGTCCTGCTTTTTATCAGAAAATGTATATACAGCACCTAAAAACTGCATGTCTTATAACCATATATAGAAGAGTGCAGCCACAATATTACCTCCCATTCATATTATATAAGGCATTGAATAGGTTACATTTTATTTTTCTCTGAAGAAAGGAGATATTTTGACCCTATATTTAGATTTTGTGAAATAACAAATGCTATTGAATACTTTTGTATATTCCTATTAAATCTCCTGTCTATAACGTATTTTTGATCTAACCTTTTCACATTTGTTTATTGTCGTGATAGAGCAAACTATGAAACTTTGCTTTTGTTTATTTGTCAAAGACTGGATGAAGGTTTTAGTGTCTCAAATGAACTCTCGGTGCCCAGTTTGCTACGTGGTTATTTAACATTCAAAACTTAGGGGTCTTGCTAAGTGAAAATATAAAGTTTTATAAAACAGCCAGAAAGGTCATAATTATGGACATTTGCTCAGTGTAAATCTCTTTAAGGTTCAGTTAATAACATCATGCCCTGTGGTTTTACTACAGGGGCTGTTATGACCTTTCAAGGTGAAAAGGATTAAAGAGGATTTATGCGCCCATCTGTTTGGACAATGGGTGGTGGTTACTTAAGTATATAATTGAAGAGTTCAGTCCAGGTCTTTTTTTTTCTTGAATCTATCTTTAAGATATCACCTTTAGGATATCATTAGAAGGAAGAATTTGTTCCATTTTATTGCTCCTATATCAAAATATATTTAACCAATTAATAATAGATGCATAAAAATACAATTTAAGTGACATAGATTTAGAAATCATGGAAAATGAACATTCCAAAATGGGCTTCATTTGCTATTAACATTAGTAGTAAAATTGAAGAGGAAATAACATTTTTGTAGAAAAGTATTCAGGGAATTGGATTTTTTATGGTAAGTTACATTTCTAGTGAAAAGTTGGAAATCTTCTACACTTAAAAAAGTCTGTTGATAATGTAATACGTATTGTTCCCCTTCACTATTTTTCTTTTTTACAAATATGTTTTATTGATTTTACAGTGAAACAAATATAGAAAACAGGTTATGAGTGGGTATTGACTAAATATTTTACAATTTAAGAGTAATAATACAATGCTCACTTCACAAAAAAAAGTATGTATTTTTTTGTGCATAAAAATTGTTTTAGATTAATTCTCCATTCCTTGCTATGTCCATTAGAAATATTATTGTACGTAGTTTATTTCATGAGCAAAAGAATGAGCTAACCCTACCAATATAACCTAGTAACATTCAACCAAAATCAGTGTATACCCAGATATAGGATCCTTGTGCTCTGTGCTGCTTGTTTTCAGATGAATTTGCATCAGTGCACATCCCCAATGCAAGTACTCCTTAACCTTTCTAACATTAATAAAAGAGTATGGTAGAAGCTTTGCAAACTATTATTTAATTGTACAAATAGATAAGAGCTTTGTTTTTTATTGTAATACATTTTTTTATAATAAAACATTTCAATGTCATTATATTAAAGGGTACCTGTCATGAACCAAAAAAAAAAAACCAAAACACTCTTTTGAAAGAGATTTGCTAACATATTTATAGCTTGGAAGTAAACTCTATTTAAAATAGGTCTTTCTCCCACTTCTCAGTCAAATCTTGACTCTAGAAAGAGTCATAGGCAAGTGAGTGCTGAAAAGACCTTCCACAGGAGGTCTTTCTGCTTTTCCTAGCATGGTAACCAGATGTGCTGTGGTTGCTTTAGGAACAGAGTGACTGACATCACGCAAATAAAGCCAGTGTGTCAACATCATGCCCTGGAGATTTGCCCTGCTCATGGAAGCATTCCTTAGCAGGGTGAGTGAAAGAAGACCAATAGAGGAGCAGAGGATGGACCAGAGGTGGATGTTACACAAAGAGTAATGCCCATAAAGCTCTGTAGATGGAACCAATGCGAGGTGAGTATATCTCAATATTTTACAATGAATACACTATGTATCTGTATGAAATATTATGTATTCAATGTATTTGGGGTGATTTAGGGTGTTACTCTTTCATAACAGGCTACCTTTAAGGAATTTATAGGCTAAATACCTTCATTATAATGTTCAATACTAAAGAATTTATATTGAGCAGTTAAAGTAACACTATAGAATTGAGAATAAAAACTTTATGCCTATTGTTATAGTGCCCTAGTCCATTATTAGGTTGTTGCGCCATACGTTCTCTCATTTGCACTAAACATATATTAAAAAAGTAGGATTTTACTTACCTTTTCGAACCTGATTGCATTGGGGACCTTATGCATATACATGGCGAGTACTGCATGCGTCTCCAGTGTTTCACATAGGGAAATTATCTGGAAAACCTCAGAAGTAAATGTGTATTACATAGCTATGCAACAAATGTGTGTTATTTTACACTTTGGGTGACCTCAACTTCTTTAACTAATTTTTTTGCTTGTCACTATTTCAATTCATGCAGGTTTTTGTTTTATATTGGGCAGTTACCGGAGACATGATGAATGATGAATAACATTTTCATTATTTTGAAAAACAGACATCAAAGAATATGATGCTCTCAACGTGCATATGGCAACAAAATCATTGTGCTTTTCATGGTGTAGGCATGGACATTTCGTGCAAAATTGTATGTATTCACAAACTAAGATTCCCAAATTGTCTGACTTTCAAAAACAGCTTGTGGGCAAAATTAGACATCTCCTGATTTTACAAAAGCAGACAAACAAAACAAGAAACCAACAGAAACAACAAGCCATTTTATGATCTCAACAGATTAGTTAACAGCTCAGTACAGACTACAAGAATGCTTTTTGTGTTTTTAAATGCACAACTTCAACTTAAAGATCAATTCCTTAGGCTAAATACAACACGAAATGTATTGGTCTTGCGTTCCTCTTATAATGGCAAACCAGTGCCTAATCTGCATTGGGTTAAAAGCTTGGCAGTTGACAATATTTCTACAAATGTTAAACCTAACCGACAGACTTTCTTTTGAAGTTTATATTTTGTGAGGTTTCCTTCGTAACAAATCCAGCACTTGCCTAATGAAGCAGACAAGCTCTTGACTTCCTTCCTCAACCATTCCAGGTGTCTATCGAGTATTTAACATTGAAACATTAAGTAAGAACTCATTTATATTTCATTCTCCTCCTCCTGATCCCCTGCTTAATACTATGCTGTGCACCTACATTTCGATTAAACACATAAGCTTCTCTATGCAGAGATTTCAATTCCAGTGGTTTTATTGCATTACATTGCACTCATTTTATTTAATTTCTTTTCCATGCCTATTTTCACTTGGTGTAACACATGCTCACTATTTTATGCTAACACAATAAAAAAATATATATAAAAAATACATATAATGGTTTCACTAACAATATTTTAATTCACACATGCATGCATCTGCCAGTATTACTCCATTAAACTGCCAAAGCTTCCCCCTCCTTTATCCTAGTAAGTTGTTAAGCAGCTTTCAAATCCTGATTATTGTATTTAGGATGAAGTAATCTCTTATGTTTTTTAATCATTTAAAAAATGAGTACTAGTTTTAGCAAAAAGTTTAAAAAGTGAAATTCACCAATGAGTTGAGTATGTAGGTTTTTGCATTTAGCACAGAAATGTCTTGCATGATAGACATAGAACTGCCTTGGGCGATCTGTGTTCTGGCCCAGAGCTTTTTGTAATGTCAGAAAGTGAAGATATGAGAGGTCATTTTACTACACACAGCTGCAATACACTGGGATTTATTTATTTTAGAACCATTAGTGTTTGCTATGCGAAGCAGAGTGCTAAAGGTTCTAAACTGTATAAGTACACAATGGAGCAGTGCAGATTCCAGAAAACCTATGTGATTTCCCTAAATACATCTACTTCTCATGGGCAAATGTTGATAGCTGTCATACCTAAAAATACTGCATTACTCTACATACAGTGCCTTGCAAAAGTATTCACCCCCTTGGCATTTTTTGTGTTTTGTTGCCTCACAACCTGGAATTAACATGGATTGTTTGAGGATTTGCATAATTTAATTTATTTATTATTATTGTGAAACAAACAACAAATAGGACAAAATAACAGAAAAAGTCAATGTGCATAACTATTCACCCCCCTAAAGTCAATACTTTGTAGAGCCACCTTTTGCAGCAATCACAGCTCCAAGTTGCTCTGGATAAGTCTCTATGAGCATCTTACTATTTTAACTATCTTACCACTGGGACCTTTGCCCATTCCTCCTTGCAAAACTGCTCCGGCTCCTTCAAGTTGGATGGTTTGCGCTTGTGAACAGCAATCTTTAAGTCTAACCACAGATTTTCTATTGGATTGAGGTCTGGGCTTTGATTAGGCCATTCCAACACATTTACATGTTTCCCCTTAAACCACTCAAGTGTTGCTTTAGCAGTGTGTTTGGGATCATTGTCCTGCTGGAAGGTGAACCTCCGTCCTAGCCTCAAATCACGCACAGAGTGGTACAGGTTTTGCTCATGAATATCCCTGTATTTAGCACCATTCATCTTTCCCTCAACTCTGACTGGTTTTCCAGTCCCGGCTGCAGAAAAACATCCCAACAGTATGATGCTGCCACCACCATGTTTCACTGTGGGGATGGTGTTCTTTGGGTGATATGTTGGGTTTGCACCAGACATAGAATTTTCTTTGATGGCTGAAAAGTTAAATTTTAGTCTCATCAGACCAGAGCACCTTCCTCCATACATTTTGGGAGTCTCCCACATGCCTTTTCGCAAACTCAAAACGTGCCATTTTGTTTTTTGCTGAAAGTAATGGCTTTCTTCTGGCCACTCTGCCATAAAGCCCAACTCTATGGAGCATACGGCTTATTGTCGTCCTATGTACAGATACTCCAGTCTCTGCTGTGGAACTCTGCAGCTCCTCCAGGGTTACCTTAGGTCTCTGTTCTGCCTCCCTGATTAATGCCCTCCTTGTCTGGTCCGTGAGTTTTGGTGGGTGGCCGTCTCTTGGCAGGTTTGCTGTTGTGCCATGTTCTTTCCATTTGGTTATGATAGATTTGATGGTGCTCCTGGGGATCATCAAAGATTTGGATATTTTTTTATAACCTAACCCTGATTTGTACTTCTCAACAACATTGTCCCTTACTTGTTTGGAGAGTTCCTTGGTCTTCATGGCAGTGTTAGTGGTGCCTCTTGCTTTGGTGTCACAGCTTCTGGGGCCTTTCAAAAAAGGTGTGTATAATGTAATGACAGATCATGTGACACTTAGATTGGACACAGGTGGACATAATTCCACTAATTATGTGACTTCTGAAGGTAATTGGTTGCACCAGAGCTTTTTATGGGCTTCATAACAAAGGGGGTGAATACATACGCACATGCCAATTTTTTGTTTTCTATTTCTAAACAATAGTTTTAAGTATATATTTTTCTCATTTCACTTCACCAAGTTAGGCTATTGTGTTCTGATCCATCACATAAAATTCAGATTAATAAAACATTGAACTTAAGGCTGTAATGTAACAAAATAGGAAAAAAGTCAAGGGGGTGAATACTTTTGCAAGGCACTGTACATGGTACTGGCAGTTGTGTTGTGAAATAAAATATTTAGACTCACATTTAGGTGAATGTGACACCACTGGAATTGTAGTATCATTGCTATGATGGAGGGCAACATAGTTCTTCAAGCCACCTATGAACTTTAACCATTAGGAATGGTGCCTTACTTTGTCTACCTTGGGGCAATATATCCTGAAACCTGGAATAATATTTGAAATGGTATGTAATGTTATATATTACTTGATCTGTGGTAGGATAAAATATCAAAAATTCAGCCTTGGTATGCCTGTTTACACCCTCATTGATAGTATAAAAGTGATGCCTTAAATAACCTAATAGTGCTCATAACTAACTAATAAGTTGTTCATGGTCCTACTCAAACATTTTATGATCCAACCAAAAGCTCTAAACTTTATATCAGAAGATATAAATTCAACTTCAACCTCTAGTTTTAAGTGTATATTTATGCAGAAAGAGGTAGGTCTTTACCTCTTGCCATAATAGAGTTGCAACCAGTTGTCTCCTGTAAGTAATAGTCTGAGATGACAATTTCTGAGTGTAAAGTGACCAATTCCAAAACGATCATCGTAGAGTATTCATTTGTTAAATAATAAGTCACTGGATCTCTGAGTTCTCGGGGGCCTAATCACACTTAGCATGGTCACTTATGAAGGTTCCAAGGAAGTTATTGTCAGCTGCTAAACTACCTAGACCTTTTCAGCACATACAACAACATTGGGTAATGGAATAAGACTTAATGTATTCAGTGTTTCATAGTATTAAAGACAGCAGTCATTAAAAGGCCCCAATTTTATTTTTCATCACGAACAAGGTCCTCTTGACATTGCTATGATCCTAGGATACTCTTATTCTATCACTGACTCCCACTGCATTTAAAAAGCTTGTGGAGAGTTATTTATGAAATTAAGCTAGTAATTGTTTTCATAGCAGATTTACATGAGATCAAATGTATTTTATGTGTACAGTATAGAAAGTATCAAAGGCATTTTATATCCTAATTGCACACATTCTACTGAACAATACATATGCATGAAAGAGATTCAGACATTTAAAATATTTGTGTCAGTGAATATATGAATCCTTTTATGTTCACTTCATTCATCTTATAACGGCGCATCTGTTGTTTCAGGAAGTAGTCTGTTTATCTCTCTTACATCTGCAGTCTATGGTTCCCTGTTCCAATAAAACCACTATACTTATTTATTGTTTGGTGATGACAGCTATAGTTTTGTTATTATTGAGTGCTAACATTAGCAGTCTAATTATTGCACACAAGTGACATCACACAAGATAACTCTGACAACCATAACTGTCATGTGTAATAAAAAGATGATGTGTTGAAACATCTGCCAATTAATACTATGTGTACCATCTGTAGCATGTGGCAAAATGAACAACCTTGCCGTTTATTCGCTACGCCTGCCTCTTTCTTAACTGGCATGTAACCATAAATATTTTTTTTTTCCTATTTTAAAAATGATTGGTAACTATTAATACTAAAATATATGCATATGTTAATCAATACATTCTTTTTTTAATCGTTCTGTTGTATTTTGCACACAATAAAACAGTACAAAACCTATTCCATTGTGAACAATGTCTGATAAAACAGCAAGGCAACAAGTTATGGCAGGTGCGGATTTAATAGAAGAGATGATTGACAGTTGTGTTTGATGATCTGCTGACTCCCTTTCAATAATTTGATTTCCATGGAGAGAAGCTGTCCAATGGCCATTCCATTGCCTCTACCCTAGCACAATCAATGAGGATTAATTAAAAAAAACAGAAAACAATGAATCCCCTGTAAAAAAAAAAAAGGATGGAGCCTCTGGCTCGTGTTAGTACCATTCATGGAAATGTCCTCTTCCCTGGTATTTCAGAGAATATGTTTATTCCATAAAGAAAGAAGCCTAATTTATAATGTAAATTATCTTTGAATGATCAAACATATATGCAAGTATCTACAAGACTAAATGTCATATGCTATTTCTATAATAGGCTGCATCTATGCATCCGAGAGGACTATACTTCCAAAGATCTTATATTTGTTCACAATGTTACCTTTCTCAATAGAGAAGCCTCACATTGATACATTCCAATCCCTCATCTTTAAATTCATCTGGCATCAAAGAGAAACCACAGCTTTCCTGTGAAACCAGGTTTAGATCTAAGCCATTGGGAGTTGGTTTTCTAAAGCCTGTTGAATTATTAAAGTGGGGCACAATTGGCATTTACACTGCAATGGAATGGGAGCTTGAAACATCCCCTGGGGATCAGTTTCTGGATTTAACACTTTCATCAACTTTCTTTCTAATTAATTTCCACACCTTCAAAGTTTGGAACACCAGGCATTACACAGGGCTTACCCTTGATATTATCTTCAAGTATTTGCTGTCTTAAGCTAGTTCTAGACCTCCTAGCCAATCTTTCACATGGTGGACTAAGATCAGACATTTGGACATTTTGATAAAACATTATCTAACAGCCAAACAGACAATTATGCAAACTATATGAAAAAAGGAGGAACTTTAGAGAGTTGTTTTAGACAGTCACGTGTACCTCCAGCCATAATAGCATTTTTAAATACTGATCACACGCAAGGGACGTTTTTCAAAAATATATTAAAAAGAGGATAAGCACAAAATCCTTGAGAGATGTCGTAAAATGACAACCTATACAGATTAGGAGAACTTCTACAAGTCAATCAACAGATGGTACTTGGATCACATGTGACTTAATCAGGTATGTCCAGGGGCTACACTAATATGTTTTGTTGTGGGGAGCAGGATAACTATTCTATGATAAGTGATATTAATCTTCAGTAAATATATGGTTGTGGATGGAGAATATTTTCCCCCACTTCCCCCTTTTTTTCTTGTGTACCCTTTACCTTTATTAGTTTTCCCCTTTTAAATTCCTATGGCCACCAGTAGAAGTATAGAAAGATTTCATATGGTATCTATTAGGGATGTTGATGGGCAAAACGTTCAGTTTGGTTCAACACTTTAGAAAATTCGGGACTTAGTAAATTCAGGACTTCGGCAATTCGGCACTTCCGAAATTCTGGACTTCGCAATTCAGGAATTTGGGAATTCGGCATTTCAGGACTTTGGGAATTTGGGAATTAGGGAATTTGGGACTTTGGCAATTCCCTAACCCTACCCTTAACCCTACCCCCAACCCCTAACTCTACCACTAACCATAACCCTAACCCCTCTCCTGTTTTGCCACTTTTCAGAAATCCAAAGTACTTTGGCACTTCCAAAATTCGACACTTTGGCCATTCGGTTTGGTTCTGCACTTCCGAAATTCTTCACTTCATCACTTTGGCAATTCGGTTCAGTTTTGCACTTCCGAAATTCGTCACTTTGGCAATTCGGTTCAGTTTGGCACTTCTGAAATTCTGCACTCCCGAAATTCGGCAATTCAGCAATTCGAACATTCGGAAGCATCTGAATTGCCAATTTGCCGAAATTCGTCCATCTAGTATCTAGAAAACCACTATAGATCTGTGTCTGTGATCTAATAGTGATTGTCATCGTTTTTTGAAACAAACAAGAACGGACTTGTCTGCTTAAAATAGCCCTCTACCATACTGGTTACATTATATCAGCTTTGGATACATTGTAGCTGCTGTCAATTATTTTGGCAAACAGCATTTTGTACCAGCTGTGATACTGTCATCATTTAACTGTCTGCTACATTTGGACTCTATTTTTAGAGACTTTTATTGGACATTGTTTATATTTTCAGCTTAAGGGGGTGATAATACTTATTAATACCACTCAAGAACTTATATTATTTATTTTTTTCATCTTTTATTCCAACCCACTACTTAGGTAATCATCCCCTTGGAAACAATTTCATTTTCGTTTTTCATTCTAACTTCGATGGATTAATATTCAGATGTAAAGAACAAGATTGTAATTCAGACTTTTGATATATATTTTGTTTCACTTGTGCAGAGTGATAACTCTCTTGTTCTATTTATTATTTGCACTTCGTTTACCTCATTCCTCTTTCTATATTTATAGTTAGAGTGTGCACTATTCATCCTCCTTCAAATTAATTTAAGAGTGTTTTGAGGGATTTGGTAGAAGATCTCCTAGTATGTGTAGGACTCTGTACCTATAAATATTTACTCATCTATAAAACAGTGCTTGTTAACTACAAACAAATTTATTTGTGAAATGGAACCCTTGACAGCAAAAAATTCACAATTTTGAAAAAGACAAATATTCAACATATTCTGCAAAATATGACAAAATATGTACTGTAGTATTTCTATAACTTTTTATATATATGTTTTGTTGACTATTTGTTTTGAGGAGCTCTTTTAATATATGTATGTTGTGCTATTTCCTATTTTTCCATTTATTAAAAGTATTATCAAATATCTAGGTTTTGTTTTTCATTATGTTATATAATGCTGTGTTAGGTGCAAAAATATTGATGTGAGTATAACGATAAATACACTCACTCATTCAAAACTCAATGTACCCCATTACTGGCAGGTCCTACTCCAACAACCTAATGTATGTATTAACTCATTTACTTGGCTAACTTGTGTGTTGTAAGAATTCACCCCAGCAGCACCCCATTTATGCATATTCAGGTGAATGTAGCCCCCTATATATATATATATATGTATTTGAGAGACTAGACCTACTCCTTGGTTATGCACCCCTCCCTGTCACAGGTTCCTCATTCCAGGGCCCTATTTAACCTTGTACTGCAGAGAGCCCAGATGTTTTTTCCCCCAAGTAAGATATTAAATTGTTAGAGTAAGATCTGCCAAAAATGGGGTACATTGACGTTGTGGCAGACTTATGCAATGTATGATCATATACTGTAACTAAAATTATTTTTGCCTAGATAAGTGTATTGTATCTTGTGTATTGTATTATTTGGCCACATCAGCACCCCATTTATGCATTTTCTGTTGAGTGAAGCCCCTGTTTGCATATATATATATATATATATATATATATATGTTTATGTAATCCTGGAAAGTCCCGCACTCAATTTGCCGGTCTTGTACTTGCCTCGGTGCTACCTCAGCCGTAATGAATATCGAAGAAAAACGAGTGCACTCCAGAGGTCTTCTTTTAGAAAAATAACATTAAGTTTATTGCAAAAACGTGTAGTAATACAACATGATCTAGTCGACGTTTCAGTCCACGAAGGACTTTTATCAAGACCTTGATAAAAGTCCTTCGTGGACTGAAACGTCGACTAGATCATGTTGTATTACTACACGTTTTTGCAATAAACTTAATGTTATTTTTCTAAAAGAAGACCTCTGGAGTGCACTCGTTTTTCTTCGATATATATATGTTTATATATATATATTTATTGTATATATATATATATATATATATATATATATATATGTGTGTGTGTGTGTGCATATTTAAACAAATGACAATGACAAGTTAAGTTTAGAAAGTATTTCATTAATATTTATACAAAGTTTTCACAATTTTCGATGTACGCAACAACACCAATTTTCTTGATGTAGAAGTCCCATAAATTATATACATATGTTTTTAATTGCACTTGAGGGTACCCTTATCACAGCATCTCCTTAACTTTGAACAGATCCCAAAATGTTTGGGTAATAAATTAGACACTGAGCATGCAGAGTAAAAGTCCCAAAGAAAGCAGCTCAAAAATATGATATGATAAATTATTCAAATAAATATTTTTGAAAACTTCTTGCTTGAAATATTTTTAACAAAATCTAACTTGTTCTAAACAAACAAATATAGTTTACACTCATGTTAAAACGATGTAAATGAGTATATCTACTACATGCACACAGATACACATGTACTGAACAGAAAAAGAGAATGCACACATTAACTGCATTATGTCTTGGAGACATCACAGACCAACCATGATTACCATTTTATAAATACATGTTTTAATGTTATATATCTTTAATGTTACATAGGAAAAGGATACTATGGTCTATATAAATAATGAAAAACATGTCGTAGTGTCTTTGCGTACAAATGCTTGGATGAGGAGGGGGAAGCATAAATGGCCACTTGTGTACTCTATGAAAGAAGGATTGTAGTGTCAGGGAAAAGACCTGAATAATATACTTCAAGGTTTCCAAATTAGACAATATGGAGCGCTCGGGATATCAGACACGAAGACACAGGTTGTCAGTGTAAGTTGATTTCTACCATTTAATGGAAGAGCAAAGGTTTTTATGCAAAAACAAAACAATGTCTATGTAATTAATAACTGGTGATCGAGAGCATAACGTAACAGCTAGCATATTCTTCTTATCTATGAGCATCGGTGGCATTGCGGTCAGAGTGTTTTTAAACACAAGACATTTGGTACATAACAATTCCCGAGAAAAGTATGTTAAAAGACCATTCCACAAATAATAAATTGCAGTTTAATTAAAAGTTCTAAAACGTTATTCAGGGATTATCAGAAAAATATATGTTTCAGTAAGTAGTCCTTCACAGTAGCCATTTTATTATGCTATTTGAACTGACATGATGAATGGAGATCTCCTTGCCCCATTACAAGTGCAAGGGACATTAGTTGTTATGGTTGCTGGGGAGGGTCTTAAAAATGGAATATGCAAGGCTTTAGAAACCAAATATAAAATGCATTTCACATGCCTTTGACTATGTATATAAAATAGAGTGGGAAATGTATTGCTTTATTGTAATAGCAAATTGCAGAATTCAAGAGAAACCATGTAAAATACAAGTGAATGCCACCCAATGAATAAGCAGGTTTATTATTAAAGTTCTAAGAAATTGAAGCCTGTACAGATCAGCCTTGAAATACAATAGATGTTATAAGAAATTAACTTTAAACTTTAACTATGAATTTTCCCCCTGTTACAACTGGAACAATGCGTTCTGATAGAACAGGAAAACAATAAATATATTTCTTAGCAGACACTGATTTTCTTACTAGGACAGTAGAATACAGGAAAGGAATGAGATTTACATGTACATATTTAGACAGAATTCCCAGCAGTCCATGACATTGGCGAATCTTGAAAAGTAAGATTCTGAATGTTTCATGGAAAAAATTATATTCCAACAATTGGATGCAATGCATGCATAAAACACGATTTGAAATACAAAGAACCAGAATGACATGAAAAAGCGAGTGTGGCATAAATCATTTGCTAACCTCGAGTGAAAAGTTGTGAAGAAACAGTAACCACGTAATCGAACGATTCAAAACTTAAAGCTAATCTACCGCTGGGTTCGGTAATAGGTGTCTCAAATTGAAATGAAAACTAAACTATAAACATAAAGCATTGAACACTTTGAAATTTGGGAGCTATGAAAAAAAAAACATTTTTAAAAAGAAATGTAAGGAAAAGTACAAGCGAAGCGATAATGAAAATAAAAGATTGGTGGAATGTCCAGCAGAGATTAACTATTACAAAGTGTTCCTGCATGTGGAGATGGATATCAAGGTGTAATGCATCATGCAGTTGTTGGAATAATCAGAGTAATGATAGATATGCCGGCTTTCCTATTGAAACCTATTACCCTTTTCAATGTGTGAATTACATGGTTGTGCTCAGTAAAATTATATAAAAGTATCTAAATGTGCTATAAACATGTGCTTAAAATACTCCTCGGCTATATATTACATTTGTTAATACTTGATCATTTACTCATTTATTTTTTCAATGGAAATAGTCAACCCAATCATCATGCTAGCAGTTGCAATTGAGAATGATGATGGATTTTACAAATGAATTGATAGAAATAGAACATTATGAAGAATAGTATAAATGGCTAGATACCTGTAAGAGTAATCAAATAAATACAATATTTAAACTCTCTTCTAGCAGTAAAAGTTTACATAAAGGAACCACGATGTTGCCACGGAATCATTATAGTATACTGACTTGCTGCGTTTTTTTTCTACCAGTGGGATTGATATCCTATCTGTCCCTGTTTGCAGAGTCTGTTTATCCATCCATCCGTCCATTATTAATCTCCATTTACATACATTTGTTATGTTTGAATTACTATTATGTATTATTTAAATTTGTCACTGCCTAAAATCATTGCTTAAAATACACACAATGAATTTTTAGCAGTATAAATGGAAGGTAGAGAGAAGTCATATTTTACATTCTCTGATGCTTATTGGTATGGGTTTGTCATTTTAGTGATGTGTTTGACAGTGATATTCTGTGTCTAATGTCATAATCAATGTCATCAGGTGTTAGTTCAATGACATTTAAAATATTGACTGCATGTTATACATTAAACAGTATTTATACATCTAAAAATAATTATAATGTACATAATTTTGAGTAGATTCACATAGGTGTTTATATTCTGCTACCTGTAAATGTAATGTTTTAACATGAGTTTCCCATTGTTTTATTTCAGATGTATTCTGCCTAAACCCTATATAATATATATTACCCCCTATTGTCTCATCCCCCTATAATCATAGTTCTTAATCCTATACTTGAAGCATCCCTCTTTTCAAAATGAAGACTATACTATTACCCTTTCAAGTTGTCTTCATTCTTTCGAATCATCTAAATTATTAGTGGCAGAGCGCATTGATGTTGAATCAGTTCATTAATTTGAAACTCTTGGCACAGGTTGTGTTTTGTTTGTGGCCCAGCGAAAGTGTGAATGGAAGAATAATGGAAACTTTTAGCTAGTAGAAGAATAATAAATATAATCCCCAGCATGTTGCTTTTAAAGCCAAGCATGTTTACCAAGATTTAGAGCAAGTCAACTGTTCTTGATAAGATCAACTTTTAGTTCTTTATTTTTGCTTTTGTTCACAATGTTGACTGAAGCAATAAGCCATAATTAGATACATTTGGCTCAGTAGATTGTGGATCGCGTTTAATATTTACTTTCATTCTACTGTTTAATTCATGTTCAAATGAAATAGTACAAACTTTGTTATAATTTTAGTTGAATGGTTTATCATAGTTTAAAGCAATTGAAAAAATATAGAAATGATAACTAGAGACATCATTTGGCTGTTGGTACAAAATGAATTTCTGTTCAGAGTAAACAATTACTATAAAATAATAGAAAATGTAATATGATTGTTGCCTACACTATGATGTTTGTTATTCTTTTCAAGTTATATGTGTCCATCATGCGACCAATGCTAGTGTCTGATTTTTATAACTTAGTGTTTTCTCTTTTTGTGTAATTTACCAATTGCTTCTATTCAGTGTGATTTATTATAGTGAGCTAACATTGTGGCTAAAATGAAAATGAACTCCGCTTCAGACAGGAAAAAAAACTTGTTTTGAGAAAAGAAGTGGATTCCATTTCAGCATTTTTAATAAGAAGGGACATAAATCATTCAGAAGGATAGATCAAGTTGAAGGAATCTGTCACATTAATGATGTAAAACAATGTTTTTTCTAGACAAACTGAATACTATAGGAAAGTGCTTGATGACCATTGGCATGACTCACTACTTTGCCAATTCTACTTTTGTTTAAATTTGCAAACCAGCAAGTAAGCCACATTTATATTTATTCAATTAAGAAATGAAATAAGATTCAACAAAAAGTCTGGAACTGCATTCTGAGCATTGGCACAATACCATAACTTATACTGTTATCATAAAATCTTACTAAAGAACAGAAATAAACAATGCATAAAATAATCAACGTTTGTGATTATTTTGAGTTGTTGATGAGTTACTGGTCTTTGTTTGTAGTTAAGCATCAATTGAAAAGTAATTATATATCTAATAAGTCTGTAGTTGTAGAGCAAAAAACATTGTGTTTCTTTTGTAAACAACCAACACAATAGATTGCTGAAAGGATCATTTGTAGTATTTACTTTAGATGAGCACTTTAGGCACCATAACTACTACAGCCCACTGTATTAGTTATAGTGCCAGTACTGCCCTGGAGCCCTCCCAGAGTTAGTAGTTAACCATTTAAAGCAGATCTGTCAGTTTTTTTTTTTTGTTTTTTTTAACTAGGCATGTCCTGAATCCCTCATTGTCTGCCCCATTTTTCCTCAAATGGCCCTTTTTTGCAAAGTTATACATAAGGTAAAGTAGTGACTAAAGTTGACAAAGTTTGGTACATTATTAAAGTTCCACAGCCTTTGTTAACTTTGTCATTGGCTCTGGATATATATACTCACCTACCTCTAGTGTCACGTCACATCTTAAAAAGGCGCATCACAAATCCCAGTGTGGACTCTCGTGTGAGAGTTAGCACAGGTCCATAGGAAGCTGCTGTAGGTCATGGTCATGAACATAATTTCAAGCGCAGAGCCAGAAAAGGGCAGGAGATAGTATTTCCTAGCGCTGCCATCTTAAAAACTGGTATTTCCACATAAGTTCCATATATTGGCACTGATATTGTTGGCCCCTATTACAAAATTAATTATTTTTTTGGGGGGAAGAGTTTGTTGTGTTTTGCATACTGTCTACACTTCAGATATTTTTTTATTGGATTGGCCTTTATTTAACATAAAGCAAATTTTTTGTGATCTTGGACAACAGCCAACAAAGATAACTTCCATACAAAGAAAGTCGGTAGTGTTGTGCCAAAATTGACTTACGGGCAAGCACAGGCGAGCTTGAAAAAAAATGCATGTAAGGGAAGATATAGTCTAAGAGGAATTATTAATGTATTAATGTAAGGGAAAGGTGAAAGGTATAAATTGTACCACAATGGCACCTTCCACTAGGGCATATGTGTAGGCTACACTCTGATCCTTTTCATTTCTGAAATAGGCTAAAGATGATAGCCTCATCCCTCCTCCCACAATACATCATTTTTTTAACACAGTAGAGGAAGTTTCAAAGAACAAACCTTTGTTGGAGCATCCTAGATTCAGTGATAGAGTAGGAGTGACTAAGCTATACATTAAGCTATACAAAGATTAATGGAGGTTCCTATAACATTTAGTAACATTTAATAACTTTTTACATTTATGTATTTTACAACTAGATGATTTAACAGTACTTATATAAAGTACGCTCAAATGACATTTTTACATTCTGGTGCCATATGAGGAATCTGTATTGATAATAATAGCAACAGTGTCCTTACAAGTACCTATTATCAGCACATTTAACCATTTTTATCTATCTATTTTATTATATTCACTGTATTTTTCAATAAATGAAAATTCTAAGTGAATTTCAAAGTTAAGTCATAATAGCCAAACATGCAATGTTTTCCATATAGCTACTCTGGTGTTAAATTTGAAATTCACTTTGAATTCTCACTTTTCTAAACAGCCCTGAATATATATATATATATATATATATATCATAGATGGGTTATTTTTGAGTCTATGAAAACATTTCACAATCTCTGCAAAATATTACAAGAAAGGGGTGCTATGCACAGTCTAAAATCCATTTTAAAAAAGCACACACAGAAATCAAATTGTAGTAAAGGGCTTAAAATATTACTTTGGCAAAACTCAAAACCAAAGTAGTTTTATTTGTAATTTATTGAGTGTCTGTAAATTTATGCAGACATGCAATTTGGCCCTAGTGAGTAGAAAATTATTTATTTAATTTGTATTATCACTGTGCAAAAAATTGAGGATAAAATGCTGCAACACACTTGCCAAGTTTGAACAAATAAAATACTAGTCATTGTGGTAAGCATCCAGCTGGCATCAGAAGGGTTAAAGGAACACCAGTACATCATATTAGAGCTGTTCTTCTTAGACAGTTCCAATATAAGCTGCATCTACCATCTGCTGCATGCTCTTATATCCTGTCAGTATAGATCTACCACCTTAAATTCCTTTTTTTAAATTCCATTCAAGAATAAGCCAGAAATCGAAGCTATACATTGTTTGTTATATAAACGTAATGGAAAATTTGAAGAATGGCTAGTCAAGATTAATTCTTTATAAGAAAGGAGATATGGCTCAAGCCGTACTATTTATATCTTTTATTATTTAAATAAAATGATCAGTTCACATAGCAAACTCATTGTAGATGGTATAATTTATGATTTGTTATATAATTGTCAAGTCAATGTTTAAGTGTCTTTTCTTTTAAGCGTCATTGTTACTGTCTGTTCTCCCTAAAAACTAGCATATGAATTTATTCTGTTGGATCTATGGAGATGCTGGGCACTCTCCTTCTTGCACTGTGGCCAGGAGACTCAATATTGTGTCCTGTGTCACCAATTGGCATCACTATTCTAGTATTTTTAAGGTCCATAAAGGATACGTCTAGTTTGAACACCCCCAGATCTTGTCCTCCAATTGCTCCTTGTATCACTTTGATGTTTAAAAGGTTGGTATGAATAACTTAGTTCTAAAACAAAAGTGTGATATAACCATTGTTTAACAAGCTGTTATTATTCTGTTCCAACACCATGTATACACAAGTTAACATACATTTTCAACAAAAATAGAGAATATGGGAACTCTGAGAGTGGACAAAAGCTTAGAGGAACTATGTAGCTTGCTCAATTGTGCCATTTGGGGGCTCAATAGTGAGGTGTAGCTGATACCCCTCTAGACACAGTGAGCACAGGGTCCACGTCTTGATTACCCTTTTAACTTGGGGAGAGCAAAGTGTGCCTTTCAACAAAACCATATAATATGAGAACTCTGATAGACAAAAGCTTTGAGGAACTCAGTAGCTTGCCCTTTGGTAAATCCCCGCTCAGGTCTCAAAATATGTTTTGCTTACTTGTGCCATTACAGAGAGAACCAATTCCAACGCATATCAGACTAATCCCACCCAAAATGTCAGTCCTGAACAGAAATGCCAGCAAGTTCTCTCTGCACAAAAGTTACAGCAATCCTGGACTATCATGTTGGCCTTCTTTGGGCCTCTTTAGTGAGGTGCAACTGATACCGCTCTAGCTACAGTGAGCATAGGGTCATCATCTAGATTACCCTTTTAAGCCAAGTGTAACATTCATTTTCTAGAGCCACACAATGCAAAATATAAATTTTACCTTCTTAAACCCAATTATCCATAAGAAAACCAAATGCTCAAGTTTGTCTCTTTCCTTCTTCCCAAATTGCAGCAAATGTATGTGAAAGGTCCTGGCTACTTTCTAGCACCTGGAGAATGGCACTTAGTACTAAACACAGTCTGCAATTCTATGTATATCATGCAATGTGTACTTGTATAGTAAATAAGCTTGATACACTTGCACTTACAATGTGCATGTATTGTCTTCATGTTCTAGTGGTGTTATTTGGAGGCTGCATTACTATAATTATTAAGAACAAAAACAGTTGCTGTACAAATGCTGATAAGTGGTGTCTGATCATGTAATTTGTCTATATTTGTCAAACTTGTTAGATGGAAATTAAAATCACGACAAAAATTTCTCTCATTTTCTAGATGTATTAGGATGTTCTTCTTGTTCACTAAATATTTATTATTCAATAAAACTATCAGTGAACCAAGAGTGGTCAGAAAAGATGGCTTTGAATGAAAGTCCTTTTTGTGCAGACACAAATGGAGGGTGTTTAGGTTTTATGGTAAATAAACAATGCAACATTTTATCTGCACACCTATTTTTTATGCCATTTGAATTTGCAATTTATGTTTAATTCATACTTATTCAACTTGCACACAGGAAAAAAAAAACATACTTCTGTACCTGACAGTTTATATTTTTTAATGAATTGTAATAGTTTGAATTTGATTTAATATGCAAATGTGGACTTAGAAATTCCCTTACAAACATGTAAAAATAAAAATAAAATACCATGAAATGTATTGCAAATTGAAGCACATTTAATATTATTTATTCATCTAGATGTCACAGCATGATATATAGTGCTAAGTAGATCTACTGTAATAATCTACTGTTAAGTAATTTGTGATATTACTTGATATAGCATATAGCTGGAAAAATAACTCCCTGATTCAGCTACATTAATTACATAATTCTTGCTTTTAAGTATTTTTAAAGACATACTAGTATATCATAAGACCTAATAGTCAATACATAAAAGTATACTGAAATTTTATTACAATAAGGACTTACTGTATGTAACATACTGGTGAGTCTATAGTTAATTATAACATTACAATGGACTGTGTTTTATTATATAATAACAAAAAGAGTGGTCTAAAATTCAGAGTAGGATTTGACAGGTAAATAACGTATTTGTTAGTAGTTAAACTTTTTTAGTTGCAAGTACATATAGTCTTGGGAGATTGATCATGGATCATTTCACAAAGGAATAATGAGTAAAAATAGTGGAATTTTATTTTCAAAATGGCACGTCCGTTATTTTGACGCAAAGAAAAAATTTTTATGAAATGTGTGGTTTTTGCACAATGGGGCTAGTGCACATACAGCCAGCCACAATAGACCTACTGGGGCAACTGTTTGGCAAGCAGATAATTTGCAGTAATTCCAAAATGAATTGGTCGCCACACTCTGATCTTTCAGCTCCCAATTACTTATTTTGGGAATGTCTTGAGGAGCAGATGTGCATGAACAAATGGCGTACACGTGAGCTGCTCAACGAGAATATCTGTGCAGAAATTTGTGTGCTAGAGCCTCAAACAATAACTAATTCTATGTACAATGCAATCAAAAGAGTCAGACTTTGCGAGGTAGCATTTAAAAGATGTAATCTTCGGTACCTAGTCAAAAAATCTCCATACGTTAAGCATTTATTATATGTAATATCATTGAAATATCATTAATAAAAATGGTATTGACGTCTCATTGACGTCTGAATTTTGGCCCACCCTGTATTCTCTCTCTCTCTCTCTCTCTCTCTCTCTCTCTCTCTCTCTCTATATATATATATATATATATATATATATATTTATATATATATAATGAAAATTAGATAAAAATAACTAATGAACTATAACCTGGATTGTCCTTGTAGACGGCTCTACAACATCTGCAACAAATATCTGAGTTTTCTTGTATTTTTGGACATTATCTAATTAAAATTAGATGACATATTTAATCACATTCAGCTTTATGTATATATAAAGTCTGTGTAGTATTTGAGTCGCTGTGAAAATAATTGAAACATATCTGGGGTCGCAGACAGCTCAGCTTTAACAAGACCCAGAGTTCCAAAAGTCCCTTATGTGATGAACTCCCCTGGAGTTTTTACATGAAACTTCAATAGATATGAGTGATTAGTCACACCAAATACCTTCTATCATTGGAGATTATAAACACAAAGAATAAAGAATCTAGACTAGATATCTGTGCTTTCTGCACAGATCATTTACTGGTGATGCTCTCATTATTTTTCAGAGTGACTGAGTGCATCAAGGCATTACATTAAAGCTCTAAGGTCATTCATCAATGTGAAAATTAGGAGCTATGCCAAAGAAATCTGTGCAATCAAAGACATAATATCTTGTCTACTAGACCACTAAGTATTATATATCATGTACCAATAATGTAAGAAACATTGACATTTTTATGTTGACAACACAGAGAGATCTAGTGGGTCCAAACATGTATGCGATTGGTCCAAATATGTATGTTTATACTTGACTATTGATGGTGGAGAAAAAAAAATACATTTATTTGTCTATCAACAATGTTTCATATCTAACAAATGTTCACCTAGCTCGATGAATATACTAAAGCAATATGTAGGAGAACTAGTATACTAACATTCCATTGCATTGACAAAATGTGCTGTTGGACGATAGTGCTATTTATTTGCACATGAGCATTAGTTATTTTATTGATGAATGCCCATGACACTATATCAGAACATTGTTTGGGACAGCCAACAGGCAGGATGCAGGTTCTGCTACTGGCTCTGTATATAATACAAAATAACAAACACTTTTTGCCCTTAAAACAAAAAAGTAAATATATAGCACTTATCTCAATAGACAGTGGTAACAGCTTCCTCCAGGGACATCCCAGCAATAATCCCTCCAATACAGAATAGATATATACAAAAATGAGGATGCAGCTGTAGATCTACAAAAAACAAAATAAAACAATAATGCAACACTGTATAATAAAGTATAAGTGTGCTGTGTAGAATATAACTCACAAGATTGATGAATGGTTAGCACCCAATGGTGCCTCCCCTGATGTAGATGGGGGGCATTAACACGCTCCTGCTCCAAGGAAGGCTAAATATGACTCAGGATGTGGAGTAAAAAAAAAAGAAAAAAAGAAAGGTCTCAATGCTGAAATAGATATCATGTGTTTTCTTTAATGTAAATGGGAGTTCCATATTCCTACCAGAAGAAACTGAAAGAAATAATGTGTATATATATATATATATATATATATATATATATATATATAATATTTTTTTTTCATTTTTTTATTTAATTTTATTTTAATTTTTAAATTTTATTTTTAAATTTTATTTTTATATTTATTTATCTATTTTTTATTTCATTTTTATATTCATATTTATTTTATTTATATTTATATTTTTATTTTTACTTTCATTTCATTTATATTTTTTATTTTTATTTTCATTTTATTTTATCATTTTATATTTATTTATTTTCATATTTATATTTATTTTTATCTTTTTATTTATTTTCACTCTTATTTTCATTTATTTTTATTTTCATTTTCATTTTTATTTTATTTTTATATTTACATTTATTTATACATTATTTTTTTATTTTGATATGTATAATTAAAAAAAATATTTTTCCATTGATTCAGATGTGGGGAAGTGGCATTCCCATATTTCAAACTAAAGATGTATGTACTGAAAGCAGGCATAACAATCTAGAGGTCTCATAATCTGTTCACATGGAAGTGACTGGCACTCAACACATAGCATTATTGCCATTAATTATTTACATGCCTAATAATCATAAGCATTGATCCATTAGCCATATGGGCAAAACACTCAACCTTCCATGTATTAATTTAGACCCTAATGAGTAAGATCTCTGTGTGTTTTTTTGGTTTTCAAAATCTTATACTTTGAAAATAAATGTTACGTTTTTCATTTGCCTATAAGTTTGATTTTGTTTACTTTTTGAGCCTCAAAGGCTCCCATCATTAATCTATCCATCACAGGAAGCTACTGGTGCAACACGTGTTTCCCTGTGGTGAAACGCATACGTCCACTTTGATCATAGGAACGAATCGCCGAACCAGAAGTGACGTGGCGCAACTGCCGAAAAACCGGAAGTGACATCACAAAATCGGCAAAACCCTGGAAATTCAAT
The DNA here is from genome assembly GCA_933207985.1 of Pelobates cultripes. Classification (NCBI taxonomy): domain Eukaryota; kingdom Metazoa; phylum Chordata; class Amphibia; order Anura; family Pelobatidae; genus Pelobates; species Pelobates cultripes. Next base: position 42,939,074 of record OW240912.1, read on the forward strand.
TAAAGACAGATGCATCAAAGAACAGACGCCCAGTGAAGCACCAATGAGGAGTAACAACCTTCAGTATAAAAGAAAGGACTCAGGGGGAGGGATTTTATTTTTCATTTGTATTTGTTTTATTGCTGTTACGTATCTGCATACCAGGAGGTCCTTGAGGAAGTCCATCGGACGAAACGCGTAGGACCTGAAGAAACCTTTTTTTTTACTCCACATCCTGAGTCGTATTTTGCCTTCCTTGGAGCAGGAACAGTGTTAATGCCCCCCCCCATCTACATCAGGGGAGGCACCCTAGGGCGTTAACCATTCATCAATCTTGTGAGTTATATTCTACACAGCACACTTATACTTTATTATACAGTGTTACACTATTGTTTTATTTTGTTTTTTTGTAGATCTACAGCTGCATCCTCATTTTTGTATATATCTATTCTGCTACTGGCTCTGTCTCAAATTAATTCTTCTAAACCATACCGTTGATGGATATTGACAGACTTGAACTATGATTCTAGAGCAAACATTAAACTTATATAACTTGAGGCTGAACCTCAGCCATGTTTTCAGTTAACAGATTTTTTTTGTCCATGACTCAAATGTTTGTTTAGTAGATTTTTATTTTTTTTCTTTTCTCTTTAAATTTCAAAAGGAATGGCAATTCTTTGCTCACGTTAATGGTTAATGGAAAGCTAATCATTCATCAGTCAGAGATTTTTCTTTTTGCATAACTGTTACTTTTGAAAATAAAAACTATCCTTTGTTTATGCAACCCTATGCATGGGGTATCTTATTTCCCATGTGAGAACTCAGCAGAGAACTGCGGTGCTCTTTCCCTTTTGATGTGAAAGTGACACACAACCAGAGGGAATATGAGTACTATCAGCTGTAACGTGATTTGTAAGATATCCGTGTATTATATATTTTATCACCATTTTTTTATTGACTATCTTCTTTCATTGGTGTATGTGTTTATGTACGTTTTTATCCGCTCATATCTTATCTTTTAATGCTCACATTAACTTATATTACTAAATAAATCTATTTAAACTTTTTGCAAAAATAAAGAATTGTGGTAAAAATACATTACATATAATTTTGAGTAGTCTAAATATTCCAATGAAAATAAAAAGTACAAACTAATAGTTCATAAAACAATATAACTATATAAATAGTATAATATAAGTAGGTGAGAATATATTGGTTCTAACTACCAACTGAAAGAGTGAGATAGAAAAAAACACTCACTCAAAAGTGAATGGGATTCAATCTCACTCTAGAAGATTACCTCCTAAAGTAAACGTAACAAAGAAAACAGTAATAACCTTTATTGAACTAAAATTAAGCAAAGAAAATATATATAATAGGTATAAATCTTACCCTGGATAGAAACTCCATCGAAAGTTGTGTTATTGAAAATCACATAAAGGTGAGGAATTAAAAGGGATATGTTACTTAATCTCATAGAAAATGATATATATATTGTACGTGCACATACGTATAGAGTCCGTTAAAATAAATAGTAGTAAGGCCTCTAAAGAGGACCAAGTAAGACTATAGGGACATCCGATATGTGGACTAATATATAAGAGAAACGGAACATAAGTACAGACTGCTCTGTACAAAAGATGAAAATTAAATAAACTAAGTCGCGCAAAAACGGTAAAATCCGTAAGTGAAATATGTAGCTGGGATCGTGGTACCTAGTGGTACCCCTACCTTGGGGTTCTGACGTTGGCCAGTCCAACATCACCATTCCTATCTCATATTTATATATTGGTTCTAGTGCAGATTGACACAATTACAGCTTATATAATGAATGTTCAGGCCCAGAACTTGCTAAATCTTTGTTAGGTCTAGATTTAACGAACGACTGTACAATATTAGGAGATATTTCATGTCAAATTAAAATGGAAATTAACATCAGCAAAACCCTGGCATGTAGATCCAAAACAACCAAAATATGGAAAGTATGGGCAAATAAATTAGATATAGAAAACATTAATCAACCCTGAACTTTGAAAAACTTTTTGAAATCTTAAAATAGATTAAGAATAATAACAACCAGAGGGAATATGAGTAATATGAGTTGTAATAGAATGTTCTAATTACAACTCCTGGGAACGCTCCTCCTCGGCAGCGGATTGATTTTGTTTTAAATAAAAAGTCCTGTATTTTTGTTTAATATGTATATTGTACTGTGTAATAATTATTTATATGTAAGTCATTAATATTCCTATTATGGATTTGTCGATGATGAAATGAGTTAACAATGGTTAATGTAGATATAAATATTCTCAGATATAATCAACAGAAAACAATAAGGAAAGATTATATATAAAGAAAGAGGGAAAGAAAGATGAAAGAGAAGGAAAAAGTGAAGGAAAGGGGAAAAAGAGATTAGAATTTATATATATTTTTCCTTTTTTTAATTGTAACACTAATAATTATGAAAACAGGCTTAATATGTTTTATAAGAAATTGTGCAATATTGTATGTATTGTGTGTCTTGTTAGTAGATCTTTTGAATCTATGTTATGATCAAAACCTAATAAATAATATATAACAAAAAAATAAACTAGACAGGGTTTCATAAACTAGACAGGGTTTCATAAACTGTAGGACAGGCAAGTAATCTCAGGACTTACAGCAAGCAATGGACTTATCAGAGGAATTTGCATATGTCATACTCCAAATACTGTTTAGCAGATATAGAAACTCATCAGTTCACGGCCTTTGGTTCCCTCCAACAACTGGCAAAGTATCCAGACAGTAAAGAAAAACAGACAGTTCAGCATTCATCAATGTTTAATAATTCCATTTATTGTGAACTCACACAGCAGCAATACTTTGACCCAATGTTGCATTTTTAGCAAGCCTCCTAGTCTTTCAATGAAAAGGAATAGTGCTGTTTTTGCCATGAAACACATTTAATAATGTTGTTGTTATTCATATGAAAATAGTAGTACAGAGTTTGCTTATATAGAAGATTTTGAAGCAGCATATATAAAATTCTGACATTATAGAAACATAGAATGTGACGGCAGATAAGAACCATTCGGCCCATCTAGTCTGCCCAATTGGTAAGGGTACCATATTACTTATCTCAATGGTATTAAGTAACATGTATATAACATAAGTACAAAGAAAAACACCACAGCATTTAAATAAATAGCACAGAAATGAGCTTGGCACCATTTGAGTCACCACAAAAGAATCTAAAGTAGCCACATAAGGCTCAGGACTTAGACAGGTGCCTGGGAACCATGAAGATACTTGGCCATGCTTGACCATGATCAAACTGGTATCCTGTCCAGGGTCCTGTGGGATCTTAATCCTTCTGTGCAACTAGAGTAATAAATCACATGCTAATAATTAAGCTATCAAAAAGCCCTTAGATCTCACCCACAATTAGATGTCAGGACTTTCCATAATGTAAAAAGGAAAGTGTGCATTGTTTGACAATTAAGATTTTTTTTTTTTTGCTCCTCTTTCCTTTGTCTTCAGATATCTTAAATGTGACTTCTTCTAAACATGCATAGAGTTACTTGTTTATTTCTAATTATAGGGGTTTATTCACCAAACTGGAAATTGCAAAGAATTAACAAAATAATTAAAAATTTTAAGGCAATAACAACTGAGCTGAAGGTAAAGTCTTGTTGTTTATTGTTTAATTAGGACTACTATTAGTTGTAGTGAGTTAAAAAATAATTACAAATAGTAGGTCAAAATAGGTTAAACAAAGTTTCAAAGTGCCTGTTTTTCTTTTTCTACTATTTTAGCTTACATTTTAAAATTGGTTTCAACCAGACACAGCTCAATGGTTAGTGAATAAATCCCTTGATGTAAAGGTCTCTGGATTAAATCCAAATTCAATCCAAATCTAAATTAATCCAAAAAGAAAGAAAAGTAACGGGGCAGAGCCTAGCTTCTGAGCAGAGCAGACATGGGGAAGCTGAGCTCTGGCATCTTGAGCTCATTTTGGGGTAATAAACCTGGCAAACCGACAAAAAAAAAACACCCCAGGGCACCACCTAAATCCAAGCGACCAGCTGCATAATCCAACACTTTACTCAATCCTGTAACCTGAAGGAAACCTGGGCACCTCTGCTGCGGCCTGTCGGGAATGAGACAAGGGAGAGGCAACCGATATCCTTATTTCCAGACCTGGGGCCGGTTCGCACAGCTACCCCCCTCTTTGGACTGGCGGGGGATATCCAGGTCCCCACTGGCACATCTTGGCTGCCTTTCTCTGCATTTACTGTGCCTCTCTTATCTCAGAGCTCTGAGCCCGCCTAACATGCCTTATCCTATGTCTTTGGGGAATTCAACGAACTCTTTAAGAACTTCTGGGAACGACTGCAAGACTGGGCACAAGCTGCAATAATGAAGCACAGCGTAGCCAATTCAGGAACCAACCTGTTAATGCCAAACAGCTCTCCTGGAGACAATTACACAACACCCGCTCCTGCTAAAGTCAGTGGCGAGAGCCCCCAGAGGCAACAATCCATCAAACTAACCACAAAAGACAGACTTGCCTATGTATACTCACCCTGCTGTTCACCGACCAAGGCCAAGAGGCCCCCAAGGCACTACCTCACTGAGCCAGCCGCAGCTGAAGAGGAATCACCGCCAACAGCGGCACGCACCACCCAGACCCCCTGCTCACACTGAAAGGGGTAAGAATGTAAAGAAAGAAAAGTAACTAATACAAAATATGTTGGTGTTTTAGTTGTTTTGTAACAATCACATTTCAATATGTGAAATACATTTTGGTTTCATGTATATTTGGGTTCATCCATTGCTGTACACATTTTATCAACAAAAATGAAGCATACACATCATTCTGTATAGTGTGCGGGGATAGGCAACTCCATCTGTTGGAATAAAGATTCTATCACAATCAGATACAAATAGCTGGCTGAACAAGTTTTATTTCAATGACACCTTGTGGCCCAGACTTGCATATCTCTGCATGTATATGCAATTTATACCTCCCTAGTTGCTTGGTGGATGGGCTAATACTATAGAACAAATATAAAATCAGCAAGTCAAAATGCATTTTTACTTTCTGCTTTGAGCTTGGTTGCTCACCAAAGGCCCTATTTAGGACCAATTCATCTTAAAATGCTCACTGTCTTAGAAGTAATGCCAAATGACATGAATGCCTCTACCAGTAGCTATGATCAAAAACTGTACATTTCTTGCCGCCATGTACAGTATGAAGCAATCAATCTCAATCCTTTGGGATGCGAACTTTGAAAAAAATGTGTTTTGCACACAGGGAAGATGTAGTAAATCAGTGTAAAAGTGATGTATTGTCAAAGGGAAAAAGTGTTATGCAGTTCCTTTTAACAAAGCAGCAAAATACTACATATCATAATGATTTGTAAGCGATACATATCACAAATTAACATTTCACTTTCCAAAGCAGAGAGTTTCAGGATGATTGCAGACATATTAGCAAGAAAGATAGACATATAAGGTGTTATTTTAACTTTACCTGTGATCTTGAATATTTTTATTCAACATTCTAATATTGTGGCTCCCCGTCTTTTATAAGTTTGGGTTTTGCAACTTGAAGTGCAAAACAAAGCCTTGGAAACAAATTAAGACCATAAGTCACTGTTTGGATGGGATATATATTGGGTATAGGGTGGACAACTGGGAGACCCTACTTGGCTGAAATCTATAGTAGTTTAAATGCACTGCGTGTCCCAGAATGATTTGTTCCAGAAGCCCATTTGTCATCAGATTGCTCTGGTTCCCTAGCATGTGATGCAGACCTTGTAAATCCAGGTGACATCTGGGCCGGCATGACTCTCTTGGTTTGTGTTACTCTTATATTATTGAGATGGGCAGGCTATATGTTGCTAGGTTTCATTCCCAAGGACACTTACTGGTGTAGAGGTCCCTGGGCAGGTTGGGATTTGAGTGGTCAGGCTGGAATTCCTGGTTCTAAGGTAGTGGAATTCCTGGTTCTAACATTACCATTCTTATAACCAGTTGATATTATACCCTTAAGGATGGCAGGTGTGCTATGCCGGCCTTGTGGACCCACCTCTAAACGCCAGCGAGCAGCATTGCATGTCCACGTCGTCGATGGGACTTGCCTACTTGCTGGTGATCCCACACCGGCGATCGCAATGGGGGGACTTACATAGCACCCCATGGAGTCCCCCTGCTGCTGATCCAGCCCTCCTGGACCATGTGATTGTGAGGTCCTTGCGAGGACTTTATGATCACATGGACACAATAGCCATCCATAGCAGTGCCAGCAGGGGGAGTGCCGGGAATGATAGGTAGTCCTCCTACTGCCGGTAAAATGTTAAATAGAGGTTAAAAACAGTTTATGATAAAATAATATATACTTAGATCATTTATATATATGATCTAAGTATATATGTATGTATATATATATATATATATATATATATATATATATACTCACTTACACATACATACACATACACTGTCTGAGTTTATTTTATTATTGTACTATATATAGTTTTTTATATATATATATTAATATCAGAATACACATAGAATGATATTAATTAGATATTTAAATGTCACAAAACTGAAACACAAGCCTTATATTTGACTCTGTAACTTTTGAAAACACCATAAAACCTGAACATGAGGGATACTATTATACTCAGGAGACTTCGCTGAATACAAGTATTAGTGTTTCAAAACCGTAAAACGTATAACAACAATTATATAATCAATATTTGTGTTCAGCGACATCTCCCGAGTAAATCAATAACCCCCATGCACAGGTTTTATGGTGTCTTGGAAATTTATAGGGTTAAATATAGTGCTAGCAAATTAAATTCCATATACTTTCGGCCTGAGTTGTCAGGCAGGTCCCGCAAATTGTAAATAATAAAATAACCTAATTATGTAAAATTATTACATAAATATATATGTATAATTATATATATATATATATATATATATATATATATATATATATACATATACGTGTGTGTATATTTATGTATATATAGTTATATGTATATCTTTTTTTAAAATTCTTTTTATTTATATATATAGGTATATATATAGTGATATATACGTATATATTTATGTATATAGATATATATTATTTTATTCTACGTGTATTTTGATATCACTATATATATATATATATATTAATATCAAAATACAGTTAAAATGAAATTACACACATGTATATATTTTTTATTATTTTTTTTTTAATTTTTAATTTATTTTTTAGGTATTTAGATTTTTTCCTATTATATATAAATATATATATATATATATATATATATATATATAAATGTAATTGTGTGTATATATATAGATATATAAGTAGAGATTGTAGCCGTATTAGTCCAGTGATGTAGATGTAAAAAAACAGATAAAATTCTTATCTTGTAATACCTTTTTTATTGGACTAACAGAGTTTTTTAATGACAAGCTTTCGGGAGAACCTCCCTTTCTCAAGTCTGAAGCATTTCTGAGCAAAACGACCCATAGAATTCAAAGTTGAGTTGTGATACAGGGGTTAAAGCGACATGAGTGTAGATAAGACACAGGTTTGTTAGAAAATAGACACCATCTTAGCAGAGGGTCATAAATATCTTGTTGAAGAGAAGAGTAGGGGGGAGAGAGAGAAAAGAAAAACAAACAAGCAGACAGTCAACAGGATGATACACTTTATACATGCACACACACAGAAATATGTATATGTGAACGCATAAACACATGTATATATACATATACATAAACACATATACATACATGCACATGGACTCATATACACAAATATAAATGCACAGTAATATATATATAAGCATTCATGCATACGAGTATGGGAAAGCATAGGTCTACACATGGTACTTTGTATATAGATAGAATAAGCATATAGGAATGCATTTTAAAGTGTTGGTACACATGAACACTGGGAGAGTGTTCATGTAAAGTGTTGGTAGTGGGACAGGAATCCCAAATCAATATTTAGTCCTCTCTTCTTGCTGTTAAACCATTTAATCATTCTGGCTTCAAAGGCTTTTCTTTCCTGGGTATTTTAAAAACCCCCTTTCAGTACTTTGATTTTTAGGTCCTTCAGTGAGTGGCCAGGCTGGGTAAAGTGGTGTCCCACAGGAGTGCAGTATGATTCTTCTTTGTGGTGTTTAATAGAGTGTCTGTGCATGTTCATTCTGCCATTTAATGGCTGGGTGGTTTCCCCAATGTAGCATCCTAGGTGGCATTTTATGCATTGAATCATGTATACCACATTGCTGGATGTGCAGGAGTATGAACCTTTAATGCTGTAGGCTTTATTGTTGTGTGTGGCTGTGTTGTCTGTGCATATGTGCTGACACAGTTTGCAGCGAGGTTTTTTGCATTGACTGGTCCCGTTTTCTTCGTTCTTACCATCAGTGGGCAGCCTCCTGTTGATTAATTTTTGTTGGAGGTTTGGTGGTTGTCTGAAGGCCAAAATGGGTGTTTCAGGGAAAATGTTTTTCAGAGTCTCATCTTCTGTTAATATTAGTTGTAGGTCTTTGATGATTTTCCGTATTTCCTCAAGAGCAGGGTTGTAGGTGACCACAAGTGGCACTCGTGTGCATATTTTTTTCTCTCTGTATTGTAGCAGGCGCATACGTGGCGTTTTTACAGCAGAGTTGATTTGTTTGGTAATAGTCTTTGGTTTGTTTCCTTTCTGTCTCATAGATTGGGAGAGTACATTTAGATGGGAATTACGGTCATTAGGATCAGAGCATATGCGATGGTACCTAGTGGCTTGGCTGTAGATGATGCCCTGTTTAGTATGAGAGGGGTGGAAGCTGGAGCTGTGTAGGTAACTGCACCTGTCTGTGGGTTTTCTGTAAACCGAGGTGTGGATTGTGCCATTATTACATGTCACAGTGGTGTCCAGAAAATTCACAGATCTAGTGGAATATTCCATTTTTAGTTTGATTGATGGATGGAATGTGTTGAAAGAGTCATGGAACTGTATCAGTTTTTCTTCGCTTTCAGTCCAAACTATGAAGATATCATCGATATAGTGATAATATTTATATGGTTTGGTGTGTTGGATTTCTAGGAATCTCTGTTCAAGATCTGCCATAAACAGATTAGCATATTGGGGTGCCATCGTAGTGCCCATAGCAGTGCCCATGGTTTGTAGGTAAACCTCATTGTTGAAACAGAAGTAGTTATGTGTGAGGATAAACAGTGCCAGTTCTGTGATAATTCGGGGGCTGTATTTTTGGTTGTTTACATGAGAGAGAAAATGGTAGCAAGCATTGATGCCATCTGTATGTGGAATGTTGCTGTACAGAGATTCCACATCCATGGTTACAAGGATGGTGTTAGCAGGGAGATTAGTGATTTGGCTGAGTTTGTTGAGGAAGTCGGCTGTGTCTTTTATGAAGCTGTTAGTGTTGGTGACTAGAGGTTTTAGGGTATTTTCTACCAGTCCTGAGATCTGTTCTGTGAGAGTTCCCATTCCTGGAATTATGGGTCTTCCAGGATTACCTGTTTGTGAATTTTGGGAAGCATATAGAAAGTGCCCATGCAGGGACTAGTTGGTATGAGTGATTGCAGTTCTAGGTGTAAGTTCTCAGGGAAGGATTTAATGAGCTCCCTAAGTTGTGATGTATATTCCTTGGTGGGGTCTTCATTTAGTTTTCTATAGTATTTGTCATCTGACAATTGCCTGTCACCCTCTTTTATGTAGCCCTTGGTGTTCATTATCACTACTGCTCCTCCCTTGTCTGCTGGTTTGATGGTGATAGCATGATTATTTTTCAGGTCATTTATAGCCATTTGTTCCTGTACTGAGAGATTATGAAACATTTTCTTTTGGTTTTGCTTGGTTGTCAAGGATACTGTTCTTAGACGGAAACTTTCAATGTAACTGTCCAGTTTGGCATTTCGTCCTGGTGCTGGACTGAAATCTGGCAAGAGAAATCTGGTATTGTTAACATTTCGGATTACAAACTATCTGACCCAGAAACATCAGTTCTCTCCAAAGGACTATCATTTTGCCCTAGCACAAAACTTGATGACATTGGGCTCTACTCTGATGTGGAAGAATTTTTCAGAAGGATGCGACTTAAGGAATACTTCCATGACAAAGAGAGCACTGAAACCACAATGGATTACAACAACCGGAAAAAAAACACTAATTTCAGTCCTGCACCAGGACGAAATGCCAAACTGGACAGTTACATTGAAAGTTTCCGTCTAAGAACAGTATCCTTGACAACCAAGCAAAACCAAAAGAAAATGTTTCATAATCTCTCAGTACAGGAACAAATGGCTATAAATGACCTGAAAAATAATCATGCTATCACCATCAAACCAGCAGACAAGGGAGGAGCAGTAGTGATAATGAACACCCAGGACTACATAAAAGAGGGTGACAGGCAATTGTCAGATGACAAATACTATAGAAAACTAAATGAAGACCCCACCAAGGAATATACATCACAACTTAGGGAGCTCATTAAATCCTTCCCTGAGAACTTACACCTAGAACTGCAATCACTCATACCAACTAGTCCCTGCATGGGCACTTTCTATATGCTTCCCAAAATTCACAAAGCCGGTAATCCTGGAAGACCCATAATTACAGGAATGGGAACTCTCACAGAACAGATCTCAGGACTGGTAGAAAATACCCTAAAACCTCTAGTCACCAACACTAACAGCTTCATAAAAGACACAACCGACTTCCTCAACAAACTCAGCCAAATCACCAATCTCCCTGCTAACACCATCCTTGTAACCATGGATGTGGAATCTCTGTACAGCAACATTCCACATACAGATGGCATCAATGCTTGCTTCCATTTTCTCTCATGTCAACAACCAAAAATACAGCCCCCGAATTATCACAGAACTGGCACTATTTATCCTCACACATAACTACTTCAGTTTCAACAATGAGGTTTACCTACAAACCATGGGCACTGCTATGGGCACTAAGATGGCACCCCAATATGCTAATCTGTTTATGGCAGATCTTGAACAGAGATTCCTAGAAAACCAACACACCAAACCATACAAATATTATCGCTACATCGATGATATCTTCATAATTTGGACTGAAAGCAAAGAAAAACTGATACAGTTCCATGACTCTTTCAACACATTCCATCCATCAATCAAACTAAAAATGGAATATTCCACCAGATCTGTGAATTTTCTGGACACAACTGTGACATGTGATAATGGCACAATCCACACCTCGGTTTACAGAAAACCCACAGACAGGTGCAGTTACCTACACAGCTCCAGCTTCCACCCCTCTCATACTAAACAGGGCATCATCTACAGCATATGCTCTGATCCTAATGACCGTAATTCCCATCTAAATGTACTCTCCCAATCTATGAGACAGAAAGGCTACAAACCAAAGACTATTACCAAACAAATCAACTCTGCTGTAAAAACGCCACGCACGCGCCTGCTACAATACAGAGAGAAAAAAATATGCACACGAGTGCCACTTGTGGTCACCTACAACCCTGCTCTTGAGGAAATACGGAAAATCATCAAAGACCTACAACCAATATTAACAGAAGATGAGACTCTGAAAAACATTTTCCCTGAAACACCCATTTTGGCCTTCAGACAACCACCAAACCTCCAACAAAAATTAATCAACAGGAGGCTGCCCACTGATGGTAAGAACAAGGAAAACGGGACCAGTCAATGCAAAAAACCTCGCTGCAAACTGTGTCAGCACATATGCACAGACAACACAGCCACACACAACAATAAAACCTACAGCATTAAAGGTTCATACTCCTGCACATCCAGCAATGTGGTATACATGATTAAATGCATAAAATGCCACCTAGGATGCTACATTGGGGAAACCACCCAGCCATTAAATGGCAGAATGAACATGCACAGACACTCTATTAAACACCACAAAGAAGAATCATACTGCACTCCTGTGGGACACCACTTTACCCAGCCTGGCCACTCACTGAAGGACCTAAAAATCAAAGTACTGAAAGGGGGTTTTAAAAATACCCAGGAAAGAAAAGCCTTTGAAGCCAGAATGATTAAATGGTTTAACAGCAAGAAGAGAGGACTAAATATTGATTTGGGATTCCTGTCCCACTACCAACACTTTACATGAACACTCTCCCAGTGTTCATGTGTACCAACACTTTAAAATGCATTCCTATATGCTTATTCTATCTATATACAAAGTACCATGTGTAGACCTATGCTTTCCCATACTCGTATGCATGAATGCTTATATATATTACTGTGCATTTATATTTGTGTATATGAGTCCATGTGCATGTATGTATATGTGTTTATGTATATGTATATATACATGTGTTTATGCGTTCACATATACATATTTCTGTGTGTGTGCATGTATAAAGTGTATCATCCTGTGCACTGTCTGCTTGTTTGTTTTTCTTTTCCCTCTCTCCCCCCTACTCTTCTCTTCAACAAGATATTTATGACCCTCTGCTAAGATGGTGTCTATTTTCTAACAAACCTGTGTCTTATCTACACTCATGTCGCTTTAACCCCTGTATCACAACTCAACTTTGAATTCTATGTGTCGTTTTGCTCAGAAATGCTTCAGACTTGAGAAAGGGAGGTTCTCCCGAAAGCTTGTCATTAAAAAACTCTGTTAGTCCAATAAAAAAGGTATTACAAGATAAGAATTTTATCTGTTTTTTTACATCTATAGATATATATATATATATATATATATATATATATATTTAATCAATATCATTCTACATGTATTTTGATATTAATATATATTATTTACAGTTTATTGTGATCAAAACGTGTACATTTGGCTCAGTCCTTAAGGGGTTATATGCGTATGTATATATATTTTTGTTTTGTTTATATTTTCATTTAAATTTTACTGTAGCACCAGAACCAAAATATGGACAATTAGTAAGAAAATGTGGGCCTCATTTACATATGCAAGATCAATAGACAATAAGGGAAGCACATCTCCCACAGGGCCAATAGAAGGCATGGCAATCAATAGAAGCTTTGCAGGTGGTGCATTGCACAATTATAAATCAGCATCAGCTAATCACAATACTGCTAAAACTATTAAAAATGGGTGGGGATCTGAGCTCAGAGAGAGAGATTTTCACAGTAATGCAGTAAAACAAAACACTCTCCCAATCATTCCTATAGGAAGAGAGGAAATAGTGTCAGATATTCAGAACGCACTCAGTGGAAAACACCAGAAAATAGGAAACAATACAACTGGACAAAGGTAGAACTGAAAAATAAATATCAACCTAATAGAAATAGACAGTGTAGGAGTCCCCCATATGTACAGCAAAGAAAAGATATTGAACTAAGAAATCGTTTTGAAATCCTTTCAGATGATAATGTACAGTCAGAACAAAAAGATTTTTTAGGGGAGAGAAGAGGAAGGGTGACTTTCTCACCTCGGAAAAGAAGAAGGTACAGGGATACAGAGGATGTAGAGGAGGATGAGAGTTACAGTATAGGAAAAAGAGGAAGGACATCAAATTGGAGGGAATAATAAATCTCTCTAAGTATAATCAAACTAAAGATGAAATTAGGATTTTGAATAAAGGTCTCAAATTTGCCCCCAATGTGGGTTTTAATTCATTTTCTGCATATGTGGATATGCTAAAGTATTCCAGGAACTTGACACTAAAAAGGTTTTTCTCTATAAATAAATGTGATAATAAGATAGAAGATAAAAATCATACTAGCCTAAGAAATAGATCTATGTTTTTTTTTTCCAGTCCGTCTTTATTTAATTGTTTTCTGAAAAAATCCTGACGTTACAGAACTAAATTGAAATGCATTTAATACCCCACTCTTTACATTTTGACCAAAAAAAATAAACAGGACAAACTTTTATAAAACTAAAATCTGTATCAGCAGGTTTTAACAGCTGGAGGAAAACCAAAACAATTTAAAAATTGTCATTTTGATAAAAAAAGAAAAAAAAAAACATTGAGTGGTCGAGTGGATGAGGGAAAGCACAAGGGAACTGAAAAGTTTGCAAACTAGTTAAAACCTGGGAAAGAAAAAAAAAAGTTTGCAGTGCTATGCAGACTGACAGTGATGTTGGAAGATGTTTAACTGCTTCCCATGCCACCAGCTTCTGAAGAAAGCCTGACATTGATAAGGTATTCGGCCAAGCTGATGCTGGCTGTAGATCCAGTGATAGTCACTTGTCAATCAGTGGAACCTTCCACAGGATTAGCAATTTTAATCTGTGCCCCAGACATCTGACGAATCTCGTTTATTTTAGCTCCTTGACGTCCAATGATACAACCGATCAAGTCATTTGGAATGGTGAGTTCGTGAGACGTGGTTTGAGCCGATCCATCAATGCCTCCACTGAATCCGGTGTTGCCACTGTGAGACATAGGAAAGTGAGACTGTTGCATTGCCAGCTGGTTCAACTTGGTCAGATCAGGCTGAGGAGTGGCATACTGTCCTTGAATGGTGTAGGCCCCATGGAGATCCACAGCATCTAGGGAGACCCCCCTGTGTGGGTCCTTCGCCCCTCCCACAGGTCAGTCTCACATGCGTGCCCTCCGGGCTGGCGTGAAACCTGACCACCTGCGATAACTGGAGAGCTGGAAGGCTTAGGTCGATATGTGATGGTAACTCCTTTTGGAGGAGACTCCAGCATGACAACGCATATCTGCTTGACACATTCAATGATGGACTGAGGAATGCCAGCTATAGTGATTGCACGCTCTGTTGAGTTGGGAAGCATATCTCCAGCCACTTGGACCTGAGCCCCTGTGCTCTCTCTAATCTCTTTAATTTTACAACCGCCTTTCCCAATTAGGGAGCCACACTGACTAGCAGGCACCACAAGACGCAGCGTCACAAGTGGTTTGCTGGATGCAGTACTATTTGTCATAGAGCTGCTAATATCTTCTTCCAGTTTTTCAATGATCATAGAGAATGCTTTAAAGATGGCTTTTGTAGGTCCCGCAAGAGTGATAATTTGTTCAGGGCAATTACCTTCCGAGATGTTTATCCGGTCCCCATTCTCCTCACGCATCTTTTTCACAGATTCTCCTTTCTTTCCAATTATACTTCCAACCTCCTTGCCATGCATGAGCAGCCTGATTGTCAACGTAACATTTAATCCTCCTTCAATAACACCAGTGTCCATGGTGAGAAGAGTTCTTGCAGGTCAAGGTAATATGCAGAAGATGTACAAAGTAGTCAGATCTTTGGTCACAGGATAAGATGAGAAAAGGACGACCGCCGTGAGGAGCGAGGGCAGGAAAACACCGAGTGAGAGACGGGGAAGGGAGGAGGAGAAAGGGGGAGGAAAAACAAGGGAGGAATGGGGAGGAAGGAGCGATCCGGAGGCGAGAGGCCCCGGGGAGGGAGGGAAGGAGAGAGCTGGGCGGGCGAGGAATGGCGACGGCGGGAGGGGCTGGCGGGAGCTGCGGCTTCTGACGCTGCCTCTGCTGGTCTCATAAATCTATGTTTTATCCAAGAAACTATAGAACAAGTGCTGTAGATATGTTCGAAAAATATGTATTAGAAGATTTTGAGGAATTAAATATAAGTAATAAGAAAAGAAGGAATCACAATCTTAGTTTTAATGAGAGGAGATCGTTACAAGAATTAAGGACTAATAAGAGCATAGTTATTAAGCCGGCGGACAAGGGGCGGAGTATAGTAATACAAAATACAGAGGATTATCTGAAAGAATGTAACAAACAATTAGGGGAAGAAAAAGTATATAAATGTTTGAAAAAGGA
Source organism: Pelobates cultripes (assembly GCA_933207985.1). Taxonomy (NCBI): domain Eukaryota; kingdom Metazoa; phylum Chordata; class Amphibia; order Anura; family Pelobatidae; genus Pelobates; species Pelobates cultripes. Next base: position 42,954,823 of record OW240912.1, read on the forward strand.
CCCTACTCAAGAAATCAAAGAATCTCTGTATATACTATTAGGGAGGGGTAAAGAAACAGGAGTTCTTAACGAGAAAGAGTACAATTTCTTCAAAGTTGAACATCCAAGACTACCTGTTTTCTATACATTACCAAAGGTGCACAAAGCTATCAAATGCCCCCCAGGGAGGCCGATTGTTTCGGGGATAGGGTCAATATCGGCAAATTTGTCAAAATATGTCGATATATGGCTCCAAGATCTAGTGAAGATAATCCTGTTTTATTTGAAGGATACCACAGAAGTGCTAAAAATTAAAGAAATTAAAGTGGGAGGACTCTTTTATACTAGTTACTTGTGACGTATCCTCCTTATATACTTCGATCACTTATGATTTAGGATGTAGAGAGATTAAAAAGATTCTAGAGGAATCTGGAAAGTTTAGTCATCCACATGTAGAATTTTTAATAGATAGTATACGTTGGATTTTAAATAATAATTATTTCTTTTTTAATTCCCAATTTTATCTCCAATGTCAAGGCAATGCTATGGGGACTAGGTTCGCCCCCAGTTATACTAATTTATTTATGTCAAGCTGGGAAAATATTCATATTTATAACAGCCAAGAATGGGGTGCGGACCTAGTCTCATATCATAGGTACATTGACGATATGTTTTTTATATGGAGAGGTACGGAATTACACTTAGAGAATTTTTTTAATAAATTGAATGGAAATGACTGGGGGATTCATCTCACCAGTTCCCATAGTAAAAATAATATCAGTTTCCTAGATTTGGATATTTATGTTGAAGGAGGGAATATAAAAACTAGAAACTACTTTAGAAAAGTGGATGCAAATAGCTATGTGTTGTATAACAGTGGCCATTATACCCCCTGGTTGGATAACATCCCAAAAGGACAATTACAATGATTGAGAAGAAATTCTACAGAATTAGATGTTTTTAAAGATCAAGCAAGTATCCTTATGGATAAATTTACGGAGAAAAAATATCCGAAAAGTATACTTGATAGAGCATATGAGGAAGTAACCATACTTGACCAGGAAGATTTAACCGTGGGACGAAAGAATAGACTAACTGAAGAAAAAGATAAAAAGATGCCCTTGGTATTTTATTTTAATAGTGATTCCAGAAAAATCAGGTCTATAATTAATAAACATTGGCCCTTACTGAAGAAAGATCAAGAATTGAAATTTACCAGAAAGACCTTTTATTACCTTTAGAGGTGCACCAAATTTTAAAAGACTCCTAACTTTTAATCTCCCTAAAAAAGAAGTAGGAACAACGTTTTTAAATAATAAGAGTGGTTTTTATTCATGTGGAAAGTGCATGGGCTGCAAATGCAGTAAAAATAAAACTTTAAAAGGAATAAGCAAATTTAAAGCAAGACAAAAGGATGAGGAATTTTTTATAAAAGATTTTATTACTTGTTGTAGTAAAAATTTAGTTTATTTGCTGATTTGCCCATGTGGGTTACAATATGTGGGTCGCACAATATGTCCCCTCCATAAACGTATTTATGAACATGTGTATAATATAAAACGGGGCTTTGAGCAACATAGCGTTTCAGCCCATTTTAATAAATACCACAAAAGGGATCCCAATGGGTTAATCTTTCTAGGAATTCAAATAGTTAATAAATCTTGGAGAGGAGGAGATCATATAAATGCAATAGGTAGGGAAGAAATGAAATGGGTACATCGTTTGGGAACCCTAGAGCCGAGAGGTTTAAATATAGAATTTGATTTGTACAATTTTTTAAAATATATATTGATTTTTTAAATAAAAATTTTTTTTCAATTTTTTATTATGTTTTTTTCAGTTTTAGGATAATAATTATTTTAGAGATATCTTTTTAATCTTGAATCTTAAATTAATAGGACTTTGTTTATATTATATTTGATAATACATTTTGAGCAGATATGTGTATAACAAATGTGATCTGTAAAAAATATGAGTGTTTATATATGTGATAAAGAAAATGCTGTTTAGGTGATATGACATTGGGAATGAATACTCAAGTGAAGATTCTCGTATGAGTACTAAGAGTTTACAGCTGGGTATTGTAAGTGCTCCGTTCATTTTTTATTCTATTTCTTTCACTATAGCACTGGTATATTAGTGGCATTTGCACTTTTGCACTTTTTTGCACTTACATCAGTGTATGTAATATTAACACACTTGTAAAACAGAGGCTGTGGATTGATATAAGCACTAGAGTGTTTTTAAAGGAATATTGCACATTTTTTGTCTTAAAGACATAGCGCACCCTTTTTTCTGTAATATTATAGTAAAACAAAACACGCTAATTTATCCATCATTACAGAGTACTATCTGGGCAATATCTACCAATTCATGAGTAGGTTTGCCCTTCTTTTTCTCATTATCTTTCTCAATATTGCATGATCATCTAAAGAGCATCGTCATCACCATCATTAAAATTTTAACAAATATATTGCACCAACATCCCTCCCCAAAAAATATTTGTTCAAATTTGTAAAGATTTTAAAATGTATTCTATTCTTAGATAAAATTCTAGTTTTAACATATATGTAGCAAATTCACAACATCTAAGTTCTAAAAGAGGAAAGCTTTATGATTGTAGTAGACCTTCTTTCTTGACTTTATTGCCGACATAAATTACAGTAATTTGCTCATAGGATTTCACCATGCTCTCTTTTTCCCATTGGCTGTAAATCTGCCTATTAGTATTGACCTTGGGGTTGACTAACATTTGTTTTGCTGGGAACAGCAAGAACTGCTTAATATGTCCATGCATATATTTGTATGAATGGTGAAATGAAGACTAGCATAACACATTATTTGGAGAGTACTGCAGCATAGAAACAGTTATAATATATTTTAATAAGAAATATCTTGAACGGTACCGGTAGATCACCTATTGTTCCTAAATCAAAGTATTGCATTTAACGGTACAAGTTGGTATACTAAGTTAAGTGATACAATTGTGTCTGCATAACTGGGAACACTGCTAATTACTGGGACCAGGAGCTCACATCGGGGAAGGGTGGAAATTACTGATTTTAAAAATAGGTTAACTAGTTAAAGAATTATGGGATCCAAAACTGGGTGCAACTGATAATTTACTGTCAGACCTCCATAAGACCATCAGAATACATCTAAAGTGTCTTCATGTATGATTTTAGAACCCAGAAATATATATATATCAATAAATAATAATATACTATATATTTTTAATTTGTTAAATCATCTGAGGACTTTCTTTTACCATAAAATTGTCCCTTGCTACTGCAAATACATGGAAAAAATATATAAAATTTATTTAAACAGTAGGGATTCTTCCTGCTTTTAAAAATCTAGAACTATTTATATTTTCTTGTTTGACAAAAGGTTAAAATAGCTTAAAAAAAAAGAGGTGAACATCTTTCAGTCACATGCAATTCTTTGCTTTGAATATCAATTTCTCTGATATGTTGCTCCACTTAGTATATTTTATGTCCTTCCTGCATTTTAGTGCATTGTTACAGCTCACTGATTTCAACCTTGTGCCCTACATGTGTTAGATAGAAGCTTATTGAGACATGTATAAATGTGATGAAAGCTTCCATTTTTTATGTTTCTTTTTCTCTCTTGTGGTGTATTTAGTCAAAAAGAATGGGAAGGAACTGATTGTTGAACTGTAGTTCTTAGGCGGCAGTAAGTAAGTCAGGAGAAATTAATGGTGCTTATAATGTGAGTCTGTGTGTGTAAGGAAAATATAAGCAAAGGGGCCATTTAATGAGTAGTCCACAGAATGCAATACGTACATATTTCAGAAAAGAACATCTTGACATAATTAAGAGAGTTCTGCCTTGTTACCTACAGACAGAAATGGGATATGACTGTCTGCCTAGAATTCATGCTGCAGAGAAATGACAAAAAAAAAATCCTTAATGTGAACACTTTCTAAAAATGTCCAACGCAGAACAATATTTATTTGGGAAAACTTAAAGGAACACTCATGATAAAAAATAGCCCTATGAACAGTGATCCAAACGTTCACAGCACTCTCATTTAGATTAAACTGTAAATTCAACAATAAAGGTAGAGTTCAGTATCAAACTTCAGTATCACTGCTATCTGATTGAATTACACCACCATTTTCACACACAAAACGTATATGTAAGGCAACCTGTGATTCTCTATGAGTTTCCTATGTATTTGGAATAATTAATTGACCTATTACTCAAAAATCACAAGAATGGTTTTCCAGAGAAGATCATTGTGCAGTTTATAACAACCACACTTAAAATTGCTTTTTCATGTTGTCAGGGCCACACCTATAAGGGGCCTGTTAGAGCAGTGGGGTCCGCATAGAGCAGTCCGCATTGTGTACTCCAGCAAACTGGGCCACTTAATGAACTTCACTGACAGCCAGCTCTTCTCTTCTGTAAGGCAATGCTGTGAATAAGTAATGTCAGGTCATATATAGGGGGTGTGTATATATAGAATTGCATGTGTGTGTAGATGGGTGTGTGTTTAATATTGTATGTTATATTGTATGTGTGTAGCAGTAATGTGTGTATAATTGAAGATTATGCTAGCTTTAGTGTACAGATAATCTTAATTTTAATAATGACAGGAGGCTTCGTATTTTGCATAATCTTTCTTTACTATCTCCATAGCAGCAAAGAAAAGAGTGACAAAACTTTTAACCAATCACAACGTAGAATAGGGTATAAGAGGTGTGACCTATGACATCATTTCCTCTTTAAAAATTGCGACATCACAAGTTCATAAATGTAGAAAATAACAGAACTGAGAAGTCCATAGAGTTAGAAACTGGAAACTGAATCAGAATAAATCGAACCGGAACAGGTAGAATGCAGACGAAGGCGTCTCCTTGTCAAACGATGGTCTACCAAGACCTGATGATAAATCTCCTGATGCGATGATGACGACATCTTGTATGGAGACTTTAATGATTCCGTGTAGCTTCTGGTTAAGCTGAAACGAGAGTATAAGGTGCGTTAGAGTCCAGAAGTGATTGTATAAAACAAAGGATGTCTGTCCTGTAATTCAACTTTAATATCGTCTAGTAACATGATAATAATAAACTAAACGTCCTCCCTTAGTGGTGTTAAATAAGTATCCCACCCAGACAATATATATATATATATATAGCTCTATAAGCGAATGTAAATAAGGCATTTAAACAAGAGCTACCACGTCAGGTATTATACCAACATATGAGAGAGCAAAGAGTAACAGGTAGAAGTGAAAATGAAAGGGAGGGAAGAACGAAAGAGAACAGGGAGGGAAAATACTCGCCTCCTGTCATTATTAAAATTAAGATTATCTGTACACTAAAGCTAGCATAATCTTCAATTTTATCACATGACAGGAGGCTTCGTATTTTGCAATTTCAACGCTGTGAAAGTAAAGCAAACGCCGGATTATCAAGAGGGCAAAAGTAGAATGTCCTAAAGGTAGATTCTCTGGTCCAATCCGCCGCTTGTAAAATGTCCGAAAGGGACGCGCCTGCCGCATAAGCGGAAGAGGCCGCTGCCCCACGAACGGAGTGTGCTCCAAAAGTTTGGTCAATACCGGCAAGGGATAGTAGCCATCTAACCCATCTGGCCAGTGTAGTAACCGAAACCGGACCATAAGGGCGGACGTAAGAGATGAGAAGCTGATGAGTGGAAGGCTGCCGCAACGTCGCGGTGGCTTCCATGTATTGACGGAGGGTTGAGACCACGCAGAGTTGAGAGTCAGAAGGGAAGAAAGGGTAGAAAACCGAGTGAGAGTTGGACTTAGTGCGACGTGAGATCCAAAAGGTGACACCCGCCGGACAGAAGGTAAACGCGTTGGCGTCAAAGGCGCGTACGTCCGCTACCCGTCGAAAGGAAACCAGAGAGAGCAGGAGGGTGAATTTTGCGGTAAGCTGGCAGAGTGATAGTTTCTCGTTGGGAGGCCAATTTCGTAAGAATTGAAGGACCACACCAACGTCCCAAAGTCTAGAATATTTAGGTTCCGGGGGGCGCCGTAGGTGCATGCCGCGGAGAAGTCTGCAGATGAGCGGGTCCTTACCAACAGGAGTCCCCTGTGTCGGAGTATGAGCCGCTGATATGGCTGACCGTACCACATTGATGGAACGGTATGATTTTCCGGCAGTGAAAAGTGAAGTCAGGAAATTCATGATGGAGTGAGTAGGTGCAGTAAAGGGATTGAGGTCCCGTCCCACACACCAACTTGTCCAGGAGTGCCATGCTGATAAGTAGCACCTCCTAGTTCCTGGTGCCCATGAATCCCATAGCAGGTCCTTAGTTTCCTGCGATAATTCTTCGGTTCTCCAGGAACCCCGGAAAGAGTCCAGGCCACAAGGGGCAAGCGTTCCTGCAGGACTAGTGGGTGAGGTAGGCCCAATGGGTTCCTGAGGATGGTTGGGGCATCTGGTAGGAGGAGGGGATCGTTGATTGAAAGTTCCAGAAGGTCCGGATACCATGGCTGGCTCTGCCAGAGCGGCGTGATGAGAATTATTCTCACTCCCTGTAGACGGATCCGGTGAAGGACCCTCGTTATCATTGCGAAAGGAGGGAATGCGTAGGCACCGTCCCTTGGCCATTGTTGGAGAAAAGCGTCCGTTGCGAGGCTCTCCGGGTCTGGGAGCCAGCTGAAGAAAACCTCTGTCTGTCGATTGTTGCGGGACGCGAAAAGGTCTATGTAGAGAGGTCCCCTCTGTTCATCCAGTAGTGCGAAAATGTGAGGGTCTAGCTGCCAATCGCTGGCGTCCCGCCAGTGGCGTGAGTACCAATCCGCCGTCGTATTGGAGTCTCCTGGTAAGTGCTCTGCCAACAAGGTGATGTTGCATGGTAGGCAGTAGTCGAAGATCTCTTTCGTGAGATCCGCCAGTGTTCGAGAACGAGTGCCTCCAAGGCGGTTGATGTATCTGACCGCTGAGACGTTGTCCATGCGGAGTAGGATGCAGCAGTTGGATCGATCCTTTGCCAGGCTGCGAATGGCGAAGGACCCGGCCAAGAGTTCCAGGCAATTTATGTGCATCGAGAGCTCTTCGGAAGTCCAGACTCCTCCTGTGGACGTGGTTCCGTCTGTTGCTCCCCAGCCTGAACGACTGGCATCCGATTCCAGCACGAAGTCTGGCTGGTTCCCGAATATGGCCCTGCCATTCCAAGCTTGCATGCATTTCAGCCACCAGTGTAGTTCTTCCCGAACTTCGACCGACATAGGAACCGGTTGGTCGTATGTCGGTTGTCTGCGAAGGAAACTTGCCTTGAGGCGTTGCATGGCCCTGTAGTGCAGGGGCCCGGGAAAAATGGCCTGGATGGATGCGGAGAGAAGGCCTACGATCCGTGCCAGTAATCGTAGGGGTATGGTAGTCCGACGAAGGACTTTCCGGATCTCCCTGCGGATTGCCGTAATTTTGGTAGCCGGGAGGTGGAGAGTGCATGATGTGGAGTCTATTACGAATCCGAGGAATTGAACTGATCGAGCCGGGGTCAATGCGGACTTGGGACGGTTGACAACGAAACCCAGAGAGTCCAAAAGGTGTAGTGTGTATTCAGTGTGTCTCCGCAGAGTCTCTGCATCCTCGTCGAAGATCAGGATATCGTCGAGGTAGATGATGCATCTTATGCCTTGGGATATGATTTTCGCCACTACCGGCTTGATAATCTTGGTAAAGCACCACGGGGCCGAGCTGAGGCCAAACGGGGACAGGTGAACTGCCAGGGGATCCCGTGCCAGAAGAAGCGGAGGTAGGGACGGCTGTTTCTGTGTACCGGACTGGTAAGGTACGCGTCTTTGAGGTCCAGACGAGTGAACCAGTCGTCGCGTCGAAGCAAGTCCCGGAGAAGATGTATACCTTCCATTTTGAAATATCGGTATACCACGTGAGAATTGAGCTCCCTGAGATTGATAACGGGGCGAAATTCGCCGGTTTTCTTCCTGACCAGGAAGATATTGCTGTAGAAAGCGGTGGCATCCGGAGCCGGTTGGATGGCACCCTTGGAGCGAAGTTCTCGGAGTTCCGCGTCTATGAGGCGGGCGTCTGCCCATGTAGTCTGGATCGGATGTGGAGGGGCCAGCTGGAGCGGGGTCGAGTCGAACTCTATTCGATAGCCCTGCACCACTTGGATTATCCACGCGTCTGAAGATAGTTCTTTCCAGTTCTGGAAAAAAAAAGAGAAACACGACCTGCGATATGACAGGGGGTTAGAGGAAGAGTAAGATTCCGACTTACCGTTGGAGAATCTTGCTCGTGAGCGTCCTCGGCTGCCTCGGCCACGATCAAATCCCCTGAATTGGTGGAATCTATGTCGACTAGATGAGTCTGGGTAGAACATTTGCTGAGTCCTTGTTGTACGGGGGCCGGATGGCCAAAAACGGCTGGCGGCACGGCCCCTCTGCCGTCCAGCCCTTCCAAAAACACCACAGGTGTGAGAACCGCGAAAGACTTTCCGCATTGAAGTTTGTGCCTTGTTAAGGGACGTGAATATGTTGACCCTTTTATTTAATTCCTTAAGGAGGGCCTCTCCAAATAATTTACCCTGTGCTAAGGGTCCTAATTCCTTGTCCCCCAGTTCGACCAGTTTTTCGTTGATACGGTAAAGTGCTGCTCGGCGCCTCTCCGAAGAGAGGGCTACGTTGGTGTTCCCTAGGAAACAAACACCTTTGTGCCCATTCCCGGGTATCTCGTGCCCATTCACGCACCGTATCTGGGGTAAAAGTGTCAGCCCTCTCATAGGCTTCATCCGCCATATCCATGATTCTGGCTAGTGGCCCAATGGCATCTAGCAGTTTGTCTTGCGCTCCTTTAAAGCCGCGATCTATGCCCTTGCGTGGATCCCGACCCCCTTGGGACATGAATGTAGTCATGAGCGGGTCAAACTCGGGGGTGTGTGTCACTTTGTCTGGTAGACTAGGGCGAGGGCATTCGGATCTCATCCGGTTTCTTACTTCCTTGTCCAGCGATTTTCTGAGCCAGAAGTGCATAAACCTTGCCAAATGCTCAGGTGGTGACCATTCTTCCGAACGGGGGTGCCGGATGTTTCTTGGGTCAAACATTTGGAGGCCCGAATTGTCGAGGAAAATCTCCATGCCCTCCTGTGGGTTATCCATGGATGTTGCCATGGAGTCCTGGGGCTCACCCAGACCCTGTTCCCTTATGAAGTAAGGGTCAGAGTTGGCCGTGGAATCCCTGTCGGAGTCCCCCTGGTCAGAGGCTGCCGCCTGCCATTCATCCAGCACAGCTAGTGCCTGAGTGGGTTCTACATCTTCCTCACCTGAGGAAAGTTTTGTGGCATTGTGAGTAGCACGAACCGTGGCTTTTCTGCGATCAGCAGGGGCTTTCCCTTTAGACTTGCGTGGGGTTACATTGCCCTTCCAATGGCGTTTTCGCAGTTGGGAGTGTTCCCTGGAAGAGTCGGAGTCTTTGGAGTCCGCTTTATAATGAACCCGTTTAGAGATGGGCCTGGGGACTTCAGAGTCTGTTTGGAGCGACTTGGAAGCGGCTTGTTCCATAGCTGCAGCCACGGCTGCTGTTATCATGGCCTGGAGGTCTGAGGTTTGTGATTCCTCCATTATAAAGAATGAGGATTCGGGGCTCACCCGATAAATTGCGTGAGGGCACTAGGCATGATTAGTGGAGAGGCCTGGGGACCGGGGTGGTATAGTATCAGGACTAAATAACCTGTGGTTAGAGACCGGTAGGTCGTAGGAAGAGGAGAGGGCTGTTTCACTGGGGCTCACCCAGGTGATCGGAAACCTGCATGAACAGGTCCGTTTAGCAGCATAAAATGGGGGCTCACCCCGGCCAGAATAAGGTACAAACCAACTGGCTAAACCAACCCCAAGTGTAAGGCACTAACCTGGTCCCACTGAGTGAAAAGGGTCAAGGATTTTCAATTGCTTGCAGGATTAGCTGGAGCAGAAAAAATCAGGCAGTGTCTATCTCTTTAAGATGGCCGCCGGACTGACAGGCTTAGTGTGTGGAGGATAGTACCTCCCCCAGTTCGGGCGGCAAACTGTAAGCTTGCCGTTCGCATAATTAAACTGCCGAACGTGCGAATAGAAAATCAATGCGAACTGCCGAACGTGCGAATAGAAAATAGATGCGAACCCCTAAAAAGGCGATCGCGTCAAACTGCCGAACGAAGCGTTCGGTTGAAAGAAACGAATAGTCAATGTGCGGTCGCACAGAAAAGACCGCGGGCATTCGTGTCAAACAGGCGAATGCGCAAAAACTACCGAATAAAGCGTTCGGTAGAAAAACAACCGAAAGGGTTGTGCGCGAGCGCACAGAAAAGCCGTTGGTAGAAACAGATATGGAGGGAAAGTACAGACGGCGGGGAAGCCGTGAAAGACACCTAGGGAGCCAGGCAAGTTCCCATGGTATACAGATAGGGTAAGAGCAATAATAGGGCAAATATATAAAGGTACAGTGATAGAATAAAAGGCATGTAAATGAATAAGTGTATGTTGAATAGATAACACGAAATTTAGTACTTAACTTGTGATGGAGCAGCAAAGAAAGAGGAAATGATGTCATAGGTCACACCTCTTATACCCTATTCTACGTTGTGATTGGTTAAAAGTTTTGTCACTCTTTTCTTTGCTGCTATGGAGATAGTAAAGAAAGATTATGCAAAATACGAAGCCTCCTGTCATGTGATAAAATTGTATGTAGCTGGATGTGTGTTCAGCAATGTATATGTGTGCAGTAGGGTGTGTTAGTTTGTGTAGTAGTGTGTTTATATTTATCAGTGTGATCATGCGTCTTTGTTTAGCAATGTGTGCATTTAGTATTGTGTGTGACTTGAAGTATGTATTGGGGTGTGCATGTGCGTGGCTGTCTGTAACTGTGTGTAATGGTGTTTTGTATCTGTTAGTTTACATGTGTGTGTATCCTATGAGTTTATCTTGAATGTATATCTGTGTCTGTGTGACTATGAATGTTCATCTCTCTTTGGAAGCTTGTGTTGGAGTGTCTCTGTCTCTGTCTGGTAGCATGTCATGGGGCCCAGTCAGTGAATTTGTAAGAGGTCATAAGAATTTTAATGGTGGCCCTGTATTCTGTCTAACATGAATGAGACAGATTTGTTTCAATTTCCTGGAATATGGATGACTAAGCAGAATTTTTCAAAGAAACCCTACTGAAGTGCTCACAGCTCTGCTTATCATTTCTTTAAATCCTCTCCTAAGACCAGTTCAACATGCGAACAGGACCTCAAAATTGGGACAGTATATAGAATTACTACATATGAAGTGGTAGTTTGATACATTAATTAATAAAACTGGATACTAATCATATTGGTTTGCTGTTCAATCTGTAGTTTTCCATTCAGTACTTTAAAACCATAAAATTATAATTTTGTACATAAAGTTATAAAATAAAATTGCATGCATGTTTTGTTAATTTATGGAGAACAAATATAAATTGGTGATTGCAATTAAGTTTTCACCATAGAATGTTTCCATCATGTAAAATTCATAATAAATGAATTCTTAGATTATAGTTTTTTTCCTTATAATCTAAAAATCCGTGTGAAAGGTGTATGGCATTAGATATTTTTATATGACAGTTACGTTTAATGACAGGAATCAGTTTTATGCTATGCCCCAAAAAAATAAAAATGATGCTATGATTCACTAAGACATTTTGATAACCTAAATTACCATTGTCATGGAATATGAAGATACAATCTAAAAGTTAATAAGCAATAAGCGTGTCAGGTGTAATTCCATATAATTAGTATACAGATTTTTTTCATCATGATGGCATTTTTTTTATC
>OW240912.1:43631690-43776539 GCA_933207985.1 Pelobates cultripes
CTTATATTTTATATAAGAAAATCTATATAAGAATATCTAGAAAAAAATCTAGAGAAAAATAAATTAATTTGTAATATACATTTTGCTCAATTATAAAAAGGAAGTTCTAAATGAATATATCACAGATAGCTGACAATGTATTCATGAATACACTATTACCACAAAGCAAACTGTGAACTAAATATATTCTTTATAATGATGAAGAATTTGCTACCCATAATGCACATGTTAAAGCATTTAACAATAAAAACATGTTTTACTATTTTTCAATGTATCATTTAAACTAAATTAAGGCGCCTTCCAATTGTATACCTAGTTAGTGGGCACCAACTCTAGAAAATCTACAGTGTACATATTAGTGGGATGTGCTTGGTATACTTATCATCCAGGCCAGCTTTGCATCATGGAAAATGTGTTTTCTTCCATTATTTTTACTACAAATACACTACAATGCTAAGCAATGAGTAGAAGATGAATCATTATTTTATCCTAGGTTTTGTTAATGAGTAGCTAATTCTATTTTCCAAACACCTATTTTGCGTTAATAGGATTCATGACTACTCACTAATACGTTAAAACTGCTATTTAATTGCAGGTATACAAAGTACTTAAAAAATATATATATATATATATTTTTAAATGAACTTCCATGTAAAGGTAAATAAGAATGGACAATAAAAGGGCACTGCAAGTACCTAAAACACTCACTGTTGTAGTTTTAGTGCTAAGGATACCTGGGTGCTATTCTCAAACCATTTAGGAATAGTTTGACATAAAACAAGGCAGCTCTATTGAATACCCATATCTTGATAATGCTGAATTATTAGCACATTGTCAAAGTCAGTACATAGAACCTGGAAATATGTATTAGCTGTGCATGATTAACTAACCTTTCTACAGAATTCTCAGCCATTTAGTACCATCCAGTGTGAAGAAATTGACATTGATTATATGTTAATTACAATTAAATTTTTATAGTTCTAACATATTATATAGAGCTGTGCAACTGGAAACTGGACAAAATAAAATTCTAACAAAAATAAGAATAACATATGGGAACAGTAGGTAGAGAGGGCCCTACTCAAATGAGCTAGCAAGCTAAAGTTCTGCATTATCAGTATGGTAAAGATAGAGGTGGTTCTTGGGCATGGACAAGAGTGCCAGTTTATAGCAAACAGTTCAGTTTGAGATTAAACCAAGGAATGGCTCAAGGGTAAAGTACTCGAGCTAACGTAACCACTACAGCAAGCCAGAAAATGTTTTTATTTAAATTGTTAACAGTGCCTCTTTAAATACATACCGTTAGTTGTTGCTTTTCTGTTTGCTAACTCATATTGGTAATGTAAATATTTGTAGTAAAATTTTAGTTTACATAAACCCACGCAAATAATAGAGAAAATTATATTTTCTTGTAGAAATGTAATAATCACTTGCTAAAAGTCTCCCAGGACAACAGTTGTGCCAATATTTGCCCATTTTGCCTTTTTATTTGTTTAGGAAATTTTGTTCATTTCTAAAGCTATTGCTTCACTAAACATTTCCAAATACAAAGTAGATTACATCTATGGGATTCTTTAAATATCTGCATACCTTTACCATTTACTATAAAAGGAGGAAAAGTAAAAGGTTTAAATTCTAGTTACATATCTCTTTCTGTGTGTTAACTTTAATATCATTAATATTCCTTGAGTATTTTTGTACAGTATACATCTTCAATAGATGCAGTAGGGTTAGAAATTGCTAATAATGTCCAGGAAAATGCTGACCTAGAAATATGTCTGTTGTCTCACGAAAACAAAACAAGTCTTAATGTGACAGTAACTGTATACAGTATTGATCAAGATGTTTGGCAAAGAAATCATCTTTGAGTAATGTTTCACATTATCCTTACAATGGTGTTTAACTTTCTGAGCTTTGCTAATTGTCCATAAGTCAATACATGGCATTGATTCTATGGACCTTTAAGACCAAAGAAAGTGAGAATGTGCACATTTGTCTATTTAGATAAACAACATGTCCAATTAGTGGCCAAGACTTATACACATAAATATACAGCATAAACATTCCAACTAATCATTATTGTGATTATAATACTTATTTTGTCCATTATTTTCTGGTAGTTGTGCTTGTTCTTTACATTGTAACATACACTGCCTGGCCAAAAAAAAAAGTTGCCACCTGGATTTAACTAAGCACATAGGAAAGAGGCTCCTATTGGATAGTTACTGCATGGGCGTTTAACTTTCAGCTGGCAACAAGTTATTTAACCCCAATTGATGCAATGAGTAGCTTCTCATTTCTTAAATAACCATGTCAAAAGACACATCCCGTGGTCATGGAAAAAATGTTAGTCTGTTTGAGAAGGGTCAAATCATTGGCATTCATCAAGCAGAGAAAACATCTAAGGAGATTGCAGAAACTACTAAAATTGGGTTAAGAAATTGGTTTAAGACCTGTCCAACACGTTATTAAAAACTGAAAGGATTTCTTTGAGGAAGAAATGTGGTCAGACGAATATCCTGATTGATCATGATGGGCGATCACTTAAACGTTTGGTGAAATCAAATCATAGAAAAACAACAGTAAAACTCATGGCTATGTTTAATAGTAAAAGTAAGAGAATTTCCACACGCACAATGTGAAGGGAACGCAAGGGATTCAGACTGAACAGCTGGGTAGCCTTAAGAAAACCACTAATCAGCAAGGCTAATCTGAAAAAAAGGCTTCAATTTTCTAAGGAGCATAAAGATTGCACTCTGGAGCAATAGAAGAAGGTTATGTGGTCTGATGAGTCCAGATTTGCCCTGTTCCAGAGTGTCATATAATTACCGTGACTCCGCTCCCCTGAAGTTACTTCCGCGTTGAAAAGTAATCTCCTCCCATTACGATGATGCTCTACTCACTTGCCTTATAGGCAAGCCACGCCAAACTCAAATTGCTGAGTTATTTTGACCCGACCTCGGACTCCACACTGAGCTGCTTTGTTTTCGCTGCTACAAACCTCGTTCACCTCATTCTCTTCTGTATCTATAATCTACAAGGACTCCTATAACTAAAGGAACTTCATACATTCTACTTCTTGCTAATCTCTTCAATCTCTACTGCAAGTACAGGACGCTCAAGAGAAACCTTAAGTATCAATTCTACCTAATCTATGTATTGCTGCAACCTGCATATACGGATAATCAATTTTATTGTGCCACATATGAAGTTTAAATATTGCTGCAACCTGCACATAAGGATAATCAAATTCTATGTGCCACTTATCAAGTTTAATTATTATACCACTTGCATATAAGGATAATCAATTCCCTGTGCAATTCATTCACTCTAATTATGAATTGATTCTAAAACCCTATTTTTATAAATGAGGACATTATTATTATTATTTCCTTTTAATGCAAACAAGAGAATTGCATAAAGTTTTCTTTTTTCCTTTATGCCGAAACTGGAAGTAAGAGATAATAAAACCTCTCAAAATATATATTGGAAGTTCTCTTTGTTTTTCTTAGAGGTATAGTACTACCAATTAATTCTGCAGTTGTGTTCCGCAATTCTCTGTCTAACACTATTGAATCATAACACAGAGTGATGGGCGCATCAGGGTAAGAAGAAAGGCAGATGAAGTAATGCACCCATCATGCCTAGTGCCTACTGCACAAGCCTGTGGTGGCAGTGCTATGATCTGGGGTTGTTGCAGTGGTCAGGTCCAGGTTCAGCAACATTATGTGCCCAAAGAATGAGATCAGCTGACTACCTGAATATACTGAATGACCAGGTTATTCCATCAATGGATTTTTTCTTCCCTGATGGCACGGGCATATTCCAAGATGACAATGCCAGAATTCATCTGGCTCAAATTGTGAAGGAGTGTTTCAGGGAGCATGAGACAATTTTTACACATGGATTGGTCACCACAGAGTCCAGACCTTAACCCCATTGAGAATCTTTGGGATGTGCTGGAGAAGGCTTTGCGCAGTTGTCCGACTCTCCCATCATCAATACAAGATCTTGGTGAAATATTAATGCAACACTGGACGGAAATAAATTGTGTGACATTGCAGAAGCATATTGAAACAATGCTATACCGAATGCATGCTGTAATCAAAGCTAATGGCGGTCCAACTAAATATTAGAGTGTGTGACCTTTTTTTTTATGGTGACTTTTTTTTGGCAGTGTATATACAAATGTCAAAATACAAAATAACTGTAAAGATTGCATATTCAATGTCTAATTATTTTCAGTTTAAGCTTTTAGATTATTTTTGTATGTTTTTTTTATTATTATTACTTTTTTTTGCTCGGATAGCAAAATCTTTTTAGTCAGTGCCTGAAGAATACTGATAGAAAACAGTTTCAAAACTGTATCTTAATGTAACTAAAAAATACATGTATTCAATATTTTAAGCCCATTATAGTGACACATCAAAAAGAGTGCAATACCATTAGTCTGCCATTAATAATGCTGGGTAACATTACACTATGTAGTATGCATTATTACCCATTGCTGTAATGACACAGGGTATGCCATACTCAGTGTCATTACAGCACCTGGTAATAATGTGCGCTACATCATGTAATCTTACCTATCATTATTAACTCATCATTACCACCACTGTAATATCACAATATTAGCTGCAGGGTACATTGCCATACTATGAATGTGTACCATATATTATGACATTACAAGGGTATAGGGAGGATTGTATAGTGTGTTGAGTGTCAAGAGGCTCGTAGACTAAACTGGTGCTTAACGTTAAGATGCCTTAGACCAGTGGTTTCCAACCCAGTCCTCAAGTACCATCCTAACAGTCCAGGATTTAGGGATTACCCAATTGTGTCTATGGTGTGTTTAGAAAAGAAAAAAATCCCTAAATCATGGGCTGGTAGGGGTACTTGAGGACTGGGTTGGGAACTACTGCCTTAGACTATAAATGCCATTACTCACATTAGGCTTCACTCACATAATCCCTGAACAAAAGTAAATTATTGAAATAGCTATTTTTGATTGATTAGCTAAAATAAAAAAATGCTTATATTTTAACATTAAGTGATTGAAACCAAATGGTCACAGACTAAACAGCTTGATGGTTGATGGTTGGTGAAATCTTGGATCTAGCCGATTCATCTTTATACTTGTCTGCTAGAAAAAATGTATCTATCTAATTTTTATTCATCAATATTTTATCAGAACAAGGGTGAACAAGTTCACATTGGGATAAGACATAGATCCACATATGTGACAGATATCCACATCAATGTACAACCAGGTTTAACGGCAATCTTAACTGACCTTTAAGTTATTTTTTAAACAACATTTATTCAAAAGTTGGTTAGACAAAATTGTGATCGCTTTATGTTATTTTTAAATACAGATGCCTAATTAAAATAACAATTTAAACAACGGCATCCATAAGTCATAGACTTTTGTGTATACCTAGAAGATTGGAAAGAGAAAAACTCATCTACAGGAATTGATGCAGCCTTTTGATTATAGTGTTTTCAGAAAAAATAGGAAAATATTAAAGCAAGACAAAGCATGAAATGAGATATTGACAAAAAAAGACTTTACATGTAAGGAGCAATCATAGACACGATATAGAACATCATTCTGATAAAAGTACCAAAAATATATCATTTCAGTGGATATAAAATATAGTGAAAGTGACTTTGAGGGTGAAAATATGTCAGGCCATTTTTGTTTGCGAGCTGGGATATACCTAATTCAGAGAAAACCACAATACAATCTAGACTTTCATAAATAGACGTTGAATAGTTACAAACAAATCTGAAATATCCTTTAGAACAATTTTAAAATGCACAGTGATTCTCAAACTAAATAAAGAGCGTTTGAACATGAGTTAAAAAAAAAAGAAAAGAAAAAACTAGTTGAAACACAACTTTGTCAAGTTTTGATATTCATATTTATCTGTACGCAGACAATAACCAACAAATCCTGATCAGGATGTTCTAGACATATTACCTTTGGAAGTTGCATAGGCATCAGGAGGCTAGGTTGACGTTACACAAATATTCTTGTCAAAAATACCTTTCATGCATATTTTACTTTGTGTATTATGTGCTGTCATGCAAAGGCTTGTGTTGACCATTGGGAACAATATTGAATTTCTAATCTTCATTAAGACATTTAAAAAAAAAGTAAAGCAAAGTAGACTATTAAACACAAATGTAATATCTAATTTGATTATGCTAGCAAATTCAGTTGGGATAGGAGAAATTTAAAAATGCCTGAAGGCAACCAGAGGCAATTGTAATACAGTTGAGATACAAATATATGGCCTCAGAAACAACCTTCACACAAGTCACAATTTGTACCAAAAAGTAGTATTATACTTGCTTCAGTGATTGCAATTCAGGATTTTAGACATAAATGCCTATACTTATGGAAATAAAGACGAACTTAACATGAATGAAAACATCTGTTAAACACTAAAAAGTTAAGTATTATTTGAAATTAATTATACAAAAACAAATAGCTAAATACTCTTTTTAGCCTGTTCACTATTTGAATAATTTGTGATGCAGATAACTAGATTTGATTTAATTGTTTCTATAAAAAGGGGGTTTTATTCTTAATGTAAAAATTTTTAAAGATAATTTTATGCATGCTAAAATATATATAAATCCAATTTAAATGATTAGTCAATATTATGCCCAATTTCACAGGTTACTTTTCTTTTTCTAGTATGTATATTGCTGAAGTTTATATTTACAGCATTTAAAAAAAGAAGGAATCTCCACCTACCTTTAAAACTCAATGGGTAACAGAGGGTAATTAGATGCTCACGGAGCAACATGGTTAGCCTCTATTAAAGGACCACTCTAGGCACCCAGACCACTTCAGCTTAATGAAGTGATCTGGGTGCCAGGTCCAGCTAGGTTTAACCCATTTTTTCATAAACATAGCAGTTTCAGAGAAACTGCTATGTTTATGAATGGGTTAAGCTTTCCCCTATTTCCTCTAGTGGCTGTCTCATTGACAGCCACTAGAGGCACTTGCGTGCTTCTCACTGTGATTTTCACAGTGAGAACACGCAAGCGTCCATAGGAAAGCATTGATAATGCTTTCCTATGTGACCAGCTGAATGCGCGCGCAGCTCTTGCCGCGCGTGCGCATTCAGCCCAGGAGGAGGAACGGAGGAGGATCGGAGGAGGAGAGCTCCCCGCCCAGTGCTGGAAAAAGGTAAGTTTTTACCCCTTTTCCCCTTCCAGAGCTGGGCGGGAGGGGGACCCTGAGGCACTATATGTTTTCCTGGCACTATAGTGGTCCTTTAATGCCCTCAAAGGTAAAACGAGCTGCTATTCCCAAGTAGAAGTCTATAGAAAGCTCATATACAAGTGGTATCTCACACCACACAGGCTAAACAAAATCTACACTGATGTGTCCCAGCTCTGCTGGAGATGTGGAGTGGAGGAGGGCAACATGACACACATTTGATGGAATTGTGGGGACATTCAACCCTTATGGAGTTATCTATGGGAAATCCTGGCAGCTACTCACAGAGTTGACCTACCTATCCAAGCAAAACTATGCTTATTTCTCCTCTTTCCTGTGCACACGCCTAAGACACATAGACACATGGCAATGATATTTATTCTGGAGGTCAGGAACCTTATCACAACCCTTTGGAAACAGACTATATGCCCCACTAAACCTCACCTAAGTGATAAAATTAACTTGTAATATACCCTCGTAAGCATGTCTCTTCTGACGGCTGCACAGCGAACTACTTTTGGACCTGTTTAGAGTTTTGGTCAGATCATTAATGCTAGTGTTGTTTGGGTTGTTTTCAGTGTGTATGCATGTCCCCTCCCTCACCTTCTTTTGTTTTGTACCCCTACCCCCCCAGATAAATAATGCCAGTTACAAATACCAAAATGACCTATGCATATCTTTAGCCCCAGTTTGTGTAATAACCCCTGTGCATTCCAGCAACTAAAGGGGCTCTCTGGAAGAGCACAACCGGAAATACCCTAGACAGCCCGTAGAATGCACAACCAGGCTTCTTGGGCTAACAGTCATGTACAACATGGGATGTATGACTGATATGATTATCTCGATGTAAGCTATCTCCCTAAATGTAACTTGTTTTTTTGTTTGTTTATTTTTTTCACTTCTTCCCTTCTGTACCCTTATTTCGGTATGCTACAAAATTAATAAACTTCAATTGGAAACAACAAAAACAGCTAAGAAATCTATTTACTAAAGTATGTGGAGAGACAACTTGCAAAAATCATGAAACAAAAGTAAAAAATATATTTTTTTATCTTAGCAATGGTAATTCTAGATTATTTTCTAATAAATATATTTTTTTTGTTCATAGTAAATGTTATAATGGTAGTATCTTAATAAAATGTTCAGCTTTTATGGAACTAACATAAGAATTCTTGAGAATGTAAAATGTTTTTATTATGTTTTGAGTAGCGGATGGATATGATCAATATTTTTAAGATAGAGCTGGTAAGTCTGATTAAAGAATTGAATGTAAGTAAAAAAGAGCCAAACCAAACAAAATACAGTTTTTGCTTGGATAATTTGCAATAAAGTTAAGTCTGGGGATTTTGGTTAATGGTGGAAGGAAGAAATACGGTTAGTTTAGTTTTAATGAAGTTAAGTTTCTGAAGTCTTGAAGAGAAGGCATAAAGGAAGTTAGTTAGAATTTTGAAGGAAGGTTAAATAATGGAGAGATATATAAGTATAAGAAAATGGTTTGGGAATTTGAAAGGTTTATAATAGGTGCTCACTTATAAAAGAAACCAATGCAGCTTGCAAAAGAAGATGGAGTTCTGAAGAAGGAAAAAATATATATATTTACTGACAGTAACCGGGGAGAAAGTTGTAATATGGATACATATGGAGAAAACAGGTTTAAAGGGAAATAGTGAGTACAAATCTCCACGAAAGTAGAAAAGATCAGGCACAAGAGCCTGACTCACTTTTTCTCAAGTGAAGCTATTCACTGTAACATCAAAAATAGACTTTTTGTCTTTTGTTCTGCAAACGATCAGTCATGAACACTTTAACATTAAAAATAAATTCAGCTTTGAAGTACTTATTTACTTTGTTGGTATGTTTTGATTTGTAATTATGGATCCTTGCAAAATAAAACAATACTGTTTTCACTAAACATTGATCCAGTGCCATATAATATCCACCAGGTAGCTGCAAATCTTCTTTTGAAATCATCCTGATAAATATGGATGATCTCTGGAGCTGTCCTTTGCTTTTCATAGAGAATCATTGGGGACCTGATAAGAACCATCCCTCCCCCATGACTCCTCTCCTGCAACTGTCAAAAATAACCTACTAAGTTCCCAGTGAATACTTTTCTAGCAATCTATTTTATTACCCCTACTTATACCATTTGTGTCACTATACCCCACTTCCTCTAGCATGTAAGCTCAGTGAGCAGGGTCCTCAACCCCTCTGTTCCTGTGCATCCATTTGTCTGGTTAAAATTATGTGTCTGTTAGTCCACCCATTGTACAATGCTACGGAATTTTGCTGGCGCTATATAAATAATAAAATAAGAAGAATAAGAATCATCTTGCATGTTTCTCAGAAACAACAATGTTTACAATTATCAGGCTGCAGTGATGGGGCATATGCACCAAAACTACTACTTCATGTTTTCTGCTAGAGTGTTTCTTTAAACTCAAACCACGTGTCAAACATGTGGATAAATTATTTTCTTAAGCAAAAGTAACCAATAATTTATTTTAAGTGCGTTAACAGAGATGAACAACACTTTACAGAAAATGCTAGTTTTGAACACAAAATATATATACCTGAATAAAATCGGATAACCAGTCACCCTGGTATGACATAGATAGCATGAAATTTAAAATGATTCAAAAGCATTTCAGAAAAGAAGTATAGATTTTGTTCCTGGTTAAAATCTGCTACTGAGGTAATAGAAAACAGCCCATCAAAATCATCTTCTCTGAGAAAATAAATTGGATAGGAAAACTCTGACACTTTGTTTTCTTTCCTATAAAAAGTATAATTTAATGTAACTAAACGTCCATGATATCATAAATAACTAAGTCTATAATTACTCCTCAATAATATTCCTGTATTTTTAGTTTAATGTTGTTTATTTTTAAATACAATTCTACCTGTCCAAACTAAATACAATAAACTCTTGCCACATGCATTCACTTTAGAATTACAAAATAATTACTTTAGAAACTACTGCTGAATAACAAGACACAAAAAGAATACAGAAGTGTCTCAATGAACTCAAAGATACATAAGACACAAAAAGGTCCCATTAAGCTACTTACTTTTGTGGGTTATCCCCCCGGCCCCTCCCCAAATAAGGTTTCCTTAGCACACCATTTAGTACATCTATGTATGTACCTAGCTTCTGTTCTTCAACAAGACACATATTGAAATCACATTATAACAGCAATAGTGAAAATATTATATCCCATATAGTATTAAATCAAAAACATTTTGTGATCTAAAAATAATAAACATACACTGTGCTCTTAAATCTATTTTATATTGTTTTATTTTTTTATTTACTATAAGTGCATCTTTTTGAATCTATACATTCATATTATTGAATTTTGTTTTAATGTACATAAATGAACGGACCGCACAGTCTGTTTTTAATTGCACAGCGTGATGTCATTCTGTGCAAAATGGGATTTGAAAGCACAAGCAAGCTGTCAATGAAAATAACAAGCAGCCTATATAACAAAGGAAGGAAGGAAGGGAATATAAAGTCAAATATGGATAAACATAAGGTCAATTTCAAATTTCAAGCCCAAATACCTGGACTGCAAAAATGCTCAGCCAGTTATATTTTAGACTAAAACATTAAATTTGCTTACCTTTGAATAACCCGCAAAGACTATATCAGATCATCGCACAACGAGTTTGACTATTTCTCTAGTCATATCCTACTTAGCCTAACTTAGGCAAACATACCTTTAATACGTTGCCAACTTGAAGATTTCCCAATCTATTTTTGCAAGTTTGAAATATAAAATTACCTCTACAGAATTAATGCAGAAAGTATGTAAAACTACCAGCTTACAAGCGTATAGTATATATTTATAGCATAACAGTTAAAATGATTAATTCCACGGCTGATTACTTTATAAAGAAAATATTTCTAAATAACCAGGCTTGTCATTTATTGTTTACCATAATCATTCTCCACCATGCAATATGCAGTGTTTGACACATAATAATGTTTCCTATTTCAGTGCTGTCGTATTCTCCTATTCTGAATTGTTAATCAATAGAAACAAACTCCATTAAAACCCACCTACTTGATTTAGCATATTTACTCTAGTATTACAAAGTTAATATGTTAAGATTGATTCCTATAAACTCATTCACCATCTGCTATATATGTCAAGAATGTCCGGGAGATGATAAACGTCTGTTGATAGGATTGATGAGCATCGAAAAAGACTTTTTAATGAAATGTGTTATGTGTCAGTGTTTGCTTTAATGAAATTTAAATTACAGAACAAATAGTGTGCATATTTACCAAATCTCCTGTTGAAGAATTGTTTTAAAGTTGGCAGGAAATATAAACAGAATTTTTCTTGAGGATACATAGCTACAAGGGGTAGTGTGAGATGTGTAGGGCCATGGGACTGGCAACTCCCTATTCCCATAGTACACAATTATGCTTGTTTGAGTTGAGAAGAATAAGACATACTATGGTTCAATAACTAAAATGATGGAGATGGCCCACACATGGTCCATTTATGATTATGGTAGAAGTTCCTAGCCCACTCAAATTTATTGCCTGCTTTTTCAGCTACTTATATCAAACCATGCTATATATTTTTTGTACTGATTAGATTGTTTCTTCTTAATACTATCAATTGCAATAATGAAATACCACTCAGGTATTTCAAGGATCCTATATTGTATTATTGCACACAAATACAAGTTTAATGGATTTTCCAGCGTTCTTTTCTGTTCTATATACAATTATTTTACAATGTGGTACCAGTACTCAGTACAGAACGTCAAAACATGTATTTTTTGTAAATGTTATTTTATGCAGTATTTGTTTTTGAGGCTTGCTTATCGAGTTCAGCAGCCTTTAAAGAAAATCGTGTTGAAAGCAGAAATGGAGTACAGTGTTGTAAAAGATTAGAGATAGAAAAATGCATTATAAGTATTACTTGAAAGATTAACCAACAGGGCAGCAATAAATCAAAACTCTGGAGAATTATTAAATCCACTTTAAAAGAAAATCTATGAAATACTGTTTAATTAAATACAATCTTAGCTAGAAAAAATATTTTAGCTTTACGTGTAAATAAGAATGTTATATCTTCCTTCAGTGCAAAGTTTTTATATAGAAAACTGAAATCTAAAGTGTGTTAAAACCATTTTAATGTTGTACATCAACAGGTATGCCAAGCATAACTACAGTTAAATACTTCAAATATTATTGCAATATAAATGCAAGAATATGCAATAATATCTGATAAAATTGGACAGGGTAACAGTTTATATTGTCATTAGCACAGACTGTGGAAATTAACAGATTACAGTCATAGAACTGCTTGAGATTACCTTAAACGCAGCTATGGTGATGTTGGAAAGGACCAAATTGCACAGACCAATTCGGCTCCAATACGGAATGTTTAGTAAAAGTCAACTCTAAACCATATTATATGTTGTGATACATGTTCATTGTGTATACAATTTCATTTTTGTTCTGCTAATTATGTTGCTGACGACAATGCTGTGCACCTATCTTTCCAATAAAACTCCTGTTTACACACCACATTTACAGCTTAATTGTACACACATATCATATTTATTTACATCTTCCTATCGCTGCCACATAGCTTTTTCCTATTGTGTCACTAAACCACTTTATGATATGATGTGTAATGTGCTGTATTAACAACATCAAGTACAATATGTAAAATTGATGCTGAAGGTATGAGCAGTCCATTTGGATCAGAAGTTAGGTAGGACCAAACATAAACACTGATATCAAGTCCGAATATATTAAAATGATCATGCACTTTTTTACTTCATGACTCAGTGAAACGCAGAACTTATGACTTTGTGTGATAATTACTATAATTACTGAAAGAATCTATTAAATAGTTACATAACTATTTAGTTACATAACTTGTTTTCCTTTTCTTTGTATTGTAGGAGCCTTTCCCCTGGTGTTTTTAGGGAAGATTTTATTTTTTTAGATATTGTCCTTTCCTTGTAGCCCTTTTGCCTAAATGACTCTGACAGTGATGTACATGAAAGCAATATTCATGTCACCATGTCCCCATGTCCTTATAAGTGCATATATAGTTTAAATCTTAGTCCTTTAGAGTTTTTGTTTGTAATATAAAAATGTAATTTACTTCAACATGCTGTCATCTTTAATTTCCCATTTGGCATTGTTGGGGCTCCCCAATCTGGCCAATATTTCCCACTCTACTATAGCTGTTATTAAATAATATACCATCTAAAAAAATAATCATTAGATTATTAGTTAATAAATTATGCTATACTTGTTTTCTTCTTCTTTTTATAAGTACCTAACAGTTGTTTAATGCTTATCAGACAACATGAAAATGAAGGGAAACAGCCATAACTTTCGGTCTAAACACTTCATTCACCAGATCCAAAAAGCAGGTCCGGATTACTATGAGCTTTTTATTTTAAACGTGCTAAAGCCCTATTATTACTGAACATGTTGCACTATTACATTGTCTCCTGGGTCAAATACTTCCTAAACATTAAAAAATATGCAAATATATACCTTATTGTTGCCTAATTTTAGAATAATTGGAATTACCATGTGGTTGGTAAGTAGAAACAAGAATTCTGTGTTTGTTATTATTAAATAAGATGTTTGTGCTAGGTCTGAAGAATTGGATAAACGTGTAGAAAATGTTACATAGTGGTATAATACAGTTTTCTGAAGCATAGTCATAAATTAATATAATTTTAACTTTTTTTATTGTTTAAACGCTGTATCTCAAAAATGATTCAATATATAAATTATGATTAATGGCTCTAGTTTAAAATTAATTGAACTGACTCTACTTTGTTCTTATTTACTCATGACTAGTGATGTCCCGAACGGTTCGCAGAACGGTCCGCGAATGGTTCGCCACGAACTGTTCGCCACGGACTCATCATTGAGTAAACTGTGACCCTGTACCTCACAGTCAGCAGACACATTCCAGCCTATAAGCAGCAGACCCTCCCTCCCAGACCCTCCCACCTCCTGGACAGCTCACTAAGAATGCAGCTTCACAATGAATGTAAAATGGATGCTGTCCAGGAGTTGGGAGGGTCTGGGAGGGAGGGTCTGCTGCTGATTGGCTGGAATGTGTCTGCTGACTGTGAGGTACAGGGTCAAAGTTTACTCAATGATGAGTTCGTGGCGAACCGTTTGGCGAACCGTTCAGGACATCACTACTCATGACGTGTTTCTGATATACTAGAATAAAAGCCAAAAACATAAAAAATTATTATGTTTAGTTGCATTTCTGACTTGCGTACAAACACATTTTTATTGAAACATTCTTCTCCACAACTCCCATCCTTTACAGTAAATCCCATTTTCATGTATTTGATATTTCTCACACATCTCATTTATTTATTGGCTTGACTGGCTGGCTTTAATATTTGTATAGCTTATTGCAATAACTGCTAAATTGTAATTCCTCAAAGCATTAAAGTTATCCCATAAATTCTTAATTTTTTATTATAGTATATTTCACAAGTAGCTACATTATTGCAATTATATTTTATCATGTGACACCATAAATAATATTATTTATAAACTGCAATACACTACATATCTGAGTTAAAAAAATAACAACAAATAAAACCAAGCAACTTAACTGATTTCCAATAGCATCATGTAAAAATATACAGTTAGTCTGAAATTCTTACATCCATCGCATTTTCATCAAATGTGATAGCTCCCATTATAACAAAGCATGATTCAAATGGCCATACACTTAAAACTATATTTGAATAGTTTCAGTATAACTGTCATTTTGTAAAATAAACATGGATCCATTATTTCTTAATGCCAAGTTTAACAACCTCCAGATTAGAACATATCTCGTATTCTCCCAGTGGGCAGCACTTAAGAAGTGAGTAACATTTCTGTCTGCCTTAGTCAAGTAATCCCAAATGTAGGTAATTGATGATTCTGCATTAGGGACTTATACAAGAGACACATTGTAATATGTCTTTCGAAATCAGTGCCTTTGCACATTTGATCAACAGCCAGATGAAAGCTTTATCACATTTATTTAATTTGAAACTTGAGTTAGTACTTACATTGGACCCTTGATTCAGGGTCTTATTACTCTCTGCAGGGAATAAAGCAAATTACTTTTTCAGTTCAGATGTAAAATTTAGTTGCCTTGGTGAAATTCAAATATATTGTACTTTTTTCTTACATAGATCATTTGTACCACTAAGAATCCGTGAATGAGAAATGTTAACAATGCACTGAAGAGAACCAGATCAATTTAAAAGAAAAAAATTCAGTCTCACAATGATTAATATCTCTGCCAATAATTTAAGTTATGAGATTTAGAACACTTATTTTACATATCCATGATTTTATGCAAGCTATCTTTTCTGAAAACAAAACAAAAACAAAACAAACAATAAACAATACGTACGTATATTCAAAATATGTTGCAAAAAACACATATGAAAAACTGATTACCTAGAACAACATTCTTTTCAATTTTCTTGATTTCAGTTTTAAATATAGATTTGTGTGTGTTTATTCCTCAACTGTTTTATTACTCTTCCTATTTACCTTATGTACCTGATGTTGCTCTTTTTGCAGAATAATACTAGCTTAATGTGACTTGAGCTCCCAACACAATTATCAGGTACATTCTTATTCACAACTAAGAGCAACGTTTTGTATTTTCGGAATAAGCACCTCACAGACGTGATGGGGAAGGACTTAGGAATAATGTTTTAGGAATAATTGCAGAAACAAACATGCAACAATGTGCAGTGCCATTCAGCAGTTGCAAATGTCAGTAGGGCACTATAAACCCATGTAATGAAGCAATTATTTTGCCCCTTTATAAATCCATAACTGCATCTTCATTATGTGGTGCAATTTTTTGGTATGCATTTTAACAATAAAAAGGATATTACATATGCAAAGATCGGCTACACAATTAATAAAGAGAATGGACAGTTTCAGTTATGAACAAAGACTAGAAAAATTTAAATGATTTACTTAAAAAAGAAAAGGCAACTCAAGAGGGATGTGATAGAATTATATAAATATATACAGGGTCCATACAAACAGCTGTCAATCTGTTCATTAACAGGACTGTACACAGAACAAGAGATTATCCTTTAAGGATAAAGGAAATTATGCCAACAGCGGAGGAAATAGTTCTTCACAGTGAGAACAACAAGGATGTGAAATTCTTTGCCTAAAGAGGTTATTTTATTAAATTCTATAGAGGCTTTATAAAAAAGAATTAAAAAAAAATACTTTTTTGAAAAACTAAATATTATAGGGTATAATAATTAATGTATGTGTAACAGCAAGTTAATCCAAGGGCACATCTTATTGCTGTTTTGTAATCAAGGAATATGTTTTCCCCTGTTTGTGACACAATTGGAAATGGCTTCAAACATGCTCTTTTTTATCAACTAAAGAATAAGATTTGTGGATGGTTGAACTTGATGAACTTTATTTTTTTCAGCCTAGATTTCAATGTTAAAATGAGTCACTAGACTATTGCATTAAGAGTAAAACTCACAGTATTTCTTAGTGTAGATATTTGTATCGGAAGATACATCTTTTTCATAAAACCCTACTGAAGGTATCTACAGCTTGAACAAGCTAATGATGGCCAAAACTGTGTATCTTTGTATGATAGTAAATCAAACCAATTCACTAGCAAAACTACTTGGTATAAATTTTGTGAGGACGTCAGAAAATGGCAGTTAATCATATCTTGATTCTCTTAATTTGAACACAACAGACAGGAAACAGAAAAGAGATCCATACATTAATGCCCATTGAAAGTTTAGCATCCGGTCATAACTGCATCCTCTTCATTCTCGATAGATATATCACTGACAAGCAGGTATCCCACTCAAATTAATATTCTTGAAACACTAAAAAATATATAAAAATTATACATTAAATTGTAAATATATCACTCTTGTAAAGATTCCAAAAAAGCTTGTATATTTAACAGAAATAAGTAATTTTGTAAAATTTATATGGAATTCCTTCTATCAAAATAAATAGTTTTGAAATTTGATCCATTGTATTAGCCATTGAGCACATATGAAACCCATGAAAAATATTTTTTTTTAAATGGAAATTGTGTAAAAAAAAATATCTATGGTTTTTTTTTGGAATACAGCTCTATTATATAAGGCTGTGGTGGTATGCTGATTCAATATTCAGTGCATTCAGTGCATTGAATTGGGGAGCGAGAATATGAGAGAAATATAATACCATTATAGGAAAGCAACATCCATTTTAATGTAGCAAGTTACTTCATGACATTTTTCAAAGTCTTCACAATGTTCACTGGAAGGTATGATATTTGTCTGATTTATAAAATAACTCAGGGTTAGAGCAAACTCTGGAGATATAAATGTAAAGATTAGGGGCATATATTGCAGATATTACCTATTCAGTCCTGGAGTATACAATAGAGCAATAATAGAACATGATTTAAAGTATATATTAAAGCTTTATTATGAATTATCCAGATGTAAAGCCTACATCTTAGCCATAAATAACCCGAATGTAGTGAATACATTGCGACTTTAAATGATCCAAGTTTAAAGCACAGTCTGTAACTATAAAAGATTGAGGTTCAGGCTATACATTTTAGTCCTATTATAAATCATTCAGGTTTGGAGAATACATTTTCCCAGTTTAGAATACAAATTGTAGATATAAATTATCCAGGCTCGGAGGTATACATTGTAGTGATAAAAGATCTGTGTTTAGAGTATATATTGCGGAGATAAATGATCCATAAACTGAATCTAAACATTTTGAGAATAAATTGAAGTTACACAGTAAATCATCCAGGTGTAGAGTAAACTTTACAGCTAAAATTGATCCAGGTTTAGATTGTACATTGTGTAATACATTCTTTAAATTATGAATATGAAGAAAATCCATTGTAGCTCTAATTATTCCAACTTTAAAGCTTTGGTTATAGCTAATTGCTACATCATAAATTATCTAGAATTGCAGCATACATTATAGCAAAATGTTATCCAATTTGATAGTATACATTGTGGCAATAAGTGGTCCAATTGTATCGCATACAAATTAAGTTTTAGAGCATACACTGTAATATTTATATAAATAATTAAATTTTAGGGTTAACCTTGCAAATATAGTATACAACATACAGTATATAAACCCACTTACCAAAGGTTTCAGAATGATGGAAGTAGGGACACCTATGCAACCATCCGTTAATTATTATATTAATTTGAGCTTCAATGCTTATTTGTCAGGAACCCCTGATTATTAAAATATCTTTTTTGGTTTAGCATTTGGTTAAATATAACTCATATTGTTGTTTGGTTGTTTTTATAATAATTTCATTTGTTGCATATCTCAGGATGGTAACTCTGTACAGCAGAATCCATTTTCTGTAAAAGTTTCTAATTTAAATTGGAGCTTTTTTTGTGTAAAAACTGCAATTAGCCAAAATTAAAAATATAAGAAGTAAGAAATTCTAATCTTAACCAAAAGGAGCCATGATGCTACAAGCTGCACAAAATATCATCCAAGTCCGCTCTACTCTACTCCTACTCCTACAGTGGCCTGGTATGGACTGCATTTAGTCAAATACAAGCTCCTCAAAAGTCTCAGTGAGTATTGCAGAGAGGTTGAACTTCATCTGGACATAAAATGTATCTGTCAAATTGCAAAGTCCTACTGAGTTCAACTGGGAAATTACACTATTTAAATACAAACACATGTATTACTTTTTTAACAACAATCTCAATAATTGGAAAATTAAATGTTTCTAATTAATGCATTTTAGTTCATAATTAAACAAACTTGAGTTGTTACATATTTTTTATCAACAAAATCAAAGTGAATTTCATGCAGCTATTATCTAACATTAGGTTCCTTTTTATTATCTTGAGTACTTTAAATAACTGTTTTTTGTTGGGTTTTGTTTTTTTGTAGTATGTTTTGTGGTTTTGTCTGGTTGGTGGACTTTTCATTGTCTAATTACTCTATCTTTCATTCAGACTGCCTCATATCCTTGGGATAGTTTTATCCTGCATTCTGGATGCAATTTGTTGTCCACTTATGTACTGCTGAATTATGTTAAGGGCTCAACTTGCAAAAAGTGATGGCTGTCCATCTAAAAATAGAGAGATCATTCTGTTCAGTACTTCTGATTCTGGACTCGTTCTACTACTAAGTTAAAAAGCTTTAAAGCTTTGGAAATATTGGGAAATCTAATACTCTGAACTTAAGAATGCAAAACACGAATCAAATACAATATTTTTTATACAGGATTTGACTGCCTTGACATGATGATAACACTGGCAGAAAAACATAATACAGTATGTAATGAAAATATGTGTGTCTATAGCTTAGGTTTTACATATTCCTTAACATGAGTCTCATATAAAATAACCTTACTGTACTTTCATGAATTACACTAAGGACCTAATATAGAACATTTGTAATTTTCAATGCATTAATAGATGTTTATTCACAGTATAAATGTGGTCATGCATTTAATATTTTTTAAAAATTTCCAGCTACCCAGGCTCTTCTCTTCATTATGGTTGACATGTATGTGAAAATTGCGTTTCAGTTACTAGTGACTAGTTTACCTCTTTTAACAGAATCTATCCTTAGACAGGGAAATGCTGATCAATACAAATAACAAGTTCCCAATTCGTAGATGTGCGCACATTTGTGCGACAGTTTGCACTGTCAATTAAAGTACTGTAATTATCAAAGGAGACAACACAAAACTCATCACAGTTAATGTACATTTTGCAAGCCAACAAAAAACTATTCAGCTTCTGTTTAACCTCCTCAAATGTAACAATGAAAATCATTTGTTAGACCCTGGTTTCCTTAAAAAAATATTATAAATATATTCAAGTTCCCTGAGCAAATATTCATACTCTTGCTTCCATATCATGTAGTGTTTCAACCTTGAAATGGATCTAATGTGGAAATATCTATCTAAAACTGTGAAGTTGCAATGAATTTTAGTTTTGACACAAAAGTTAATTAAACAAAAAAACATACATTTGTGGGTTGTATAATAATTCACATATGTTGCTATGATATTCCTAAATAAACAGATATTGTTACCATACAGACAGGAACAGGAACCGCACATTTAAAAACCAGGAAACCAAGGTGCAACAGTGCTGAGGTTGGCACTACCTCTTTAATCATGTAGAAACAGCAAAGAAATGGGCCGGTTTTTGAATAAGACAGTTTTAAGGAAGTCTATGTATCCCAGAAAAAGCAACATTTTAAGCTTGATAAAGACCTAGTTTGTGCGGTTGACATGGTGCTTATTCAAACCCTTGAGTGTCGAGTACATTTTGTTTGCTATCCCTAAATAAGTAGTGACACAAAACAAGTGTTTTCAATTTAAAATGAAATTGTCCAATGTTTAAAAAATACATACCGTATATACTTGAGTATAAGCCGAGTTTTTCGGCACATTTTTTGTGCTGAAAAAGCCCCACTCGGCTTATACTTGAGTCAGTGTCTTGAGTATAATACAGACCAGGACCGCTGGGCTCATTACAAGCCCGGCGGTCCTGTTGGGGGCCGGCAGGAAGCATTTACTTACCTTTACAGCAGCTCCTGTCAGCTCTGTGCAGCTCCCCTGTTCAGCTCAACTGTAAATCGCGTGAGACCCGTGGCCGTTTATCGTGGCAATGCTCCGCGTGGCACGCAGACCACAAGACTTACACTGTGAGCTGAACGGGGGAGCTGCACGGAGCTGAGAGGAGCTGCACGGAGCTGCTGTAAAGGTAAGTAAACGCTTCCTGTCAGCACCCCCACTGCACAGCCCATCCACTGGACCACCAGGGATTGCCATAGCCCCCCTCCTTGGCCAGGTATTAAGCATGGAGGGGGGACAAAAATAATAATTTTATTTTATAATATTAAAATAAAAAATAAATAATAATAAAATAATTATATTAAAAAATAATAATAATATTAAAATTAAAAAAATATTAAAAATAATAAAAATGCCCTCCCCCACTCAGTTTACACATACTACATAAATACACACACACTCTGCATTCACACAAACACACACTCTGCATTATATACAGAGTGTGTGTGTATATAATGCAGAGTGTGTGTTTGTATGAGTGTGTGTGTGAATAATGTATATAATGCAGAGTGTGTGTTTGTATATAATGTGTATATAATGTGTGTATATAATGTATATGATGCAGAGTGTGTGTTTGTATGAGTGTGTGTGTGTATATAATGCAGAGTGTGTGTGTGTATACAACATGTTTAAAGTTTTTCAAAAGGCACATGCAAGTAATGCCATTTCCAGAAATCATATACATGGTGGCATACAGAGTGCAAAACTCAAAATGTATCAATAATTGCAAATATCAAAGACCAGCTGAATTCTTACAAATCTTGCAATAATCTTTGTGAAGGGCATAGAGAGTATTGCTTTGGAACATCTTGACACTCACACATGGCACACAATGAGATGTATTGTTCAGGAACTTTGGATTTCCATTATATAAATAGCTTTTTAAGATTCTGTTGTGGACTAAAGCACACAATACACAGTAATACACAGTGATATACAATGTATATGAGTGTATCACAGTGCTCCTGTGTAATAAAACTACTAATAATTTTCAGAGTGTATGAGTTTATAACAGCACTTTTTTGGGAATACAACTCACACTCATATATTGACTGTACTACAGATCTACACATTAGTAAACCCATAAAGTGCAATGTGGTGCTGTTGTGTGTGATATGAATGGTGGCTAGATGTGATATGTAGTGTGATAGTGTTGTTTCTTTTGCCCCCATTCTGATTATCATACTACAGGGAGTGGCATAGGATTCCTGGTGGTCCAGCAAGGGTTACTAATTAATTCCTGGTGATCCATTGTGGGAGTGAATTTTCTAAAAGTGCAGTCTAGGGTTCAGTAGTGACTCAGCATGCATGTTAACCAAACTGTTGAGCTATAAGTCATACAGTAAGTTTTTGGACACTGAGGGAGAGCATACTATACTTTGCACTCACTGGAAATGCTGACCATGTTTTTCCCCAATGAACCACCAATTATAACTCCCACTGAACAACCTGTGGATTTCCATGGTAATTTTATTTTTATTTAGAATATTGCCAAATCAGCCAGCCAGGGTATATGGGAGCTATGACTCCCTCATGAACCCTGTTCTAAAGACAATACTATGTAGAATGCACAACAAGTAACACTATAAAATATCAAGTAAACTTGTTTAGTGTTAAGTTTGTAGCTTATTGTTTTTATTTTATTAAAAGCATACATTCATAAAAAGAAGTATTTTGATCTCAGTAATTTCTTTGTATCTCTCCTACCCCACATTTTTTTACGCCTTGCTCGGGAAAGAAAGCTTTGAGATCTAATAAATGTGTACAACTGATCATGTATTGTATGTTCAGCAGCTTGAGACTTTTCAGTTCGAATGAATAGATAATTCAAAGAACCATCCAGCATCAAAAACTGATTGAAGATTCTATGCATACCATCTAATTTGTCTTATATTACAGAACATTTACTGACAAGATTAATTTATTTTTTAACATTTTTATTTTTAATATATATATCATAATAAGTTAAAATGTATATTAGAAGAAAATTATGACTTGTACAAGAAAGGAATAAAAATGCACCAAAAATAGTTATCAAACGCCACATTTTTTTAAATGTGGGTGTTATTTTTGCCAAATATTGTTACTTTGTATACTAATTAACTGTAAATTATTATTATTAGTTATTTAATATTTTTAATTATTAAATATATAGTTTTATGAAAAAAGATACTAGTGCTAAGAATATGTTTTAAAAGAAGTTGTTGTTCAAAAAAATTATTAGAGTATTATACAAAAGTGGAAATAATAATAGGATTGAATTAAATTATATTAAAATATATTCAGATTTGGTTGGTGGCAGGGTCTCCAAAAACTATGAGAAAGTTTGATGTTTTTCTGCATATTTTATTTTCTATTACATTAATGTGTTGTTGTTTGAAATTGTATTATATTATAAGCTAGCACACATATTAACTGAGTTAAATTCAAAGTGAATTCAAAATTAATTTCAGGTGATAGACATATCATGATGTAAAAGAAACATGGCTGAATATTTCTCAGACATTTTCCCAAACATCTAAATTCACCTTAAAAGTTCATTCGCCCGAAACCGTAATTTTTACTTTTTGTATTTCTTGGAATTATCCCTTTTAAAAACAAATTGACAAATAAATGTCTTAAGGCAGCAAGTATATGAAGAGTTAAGTATTTAAGTATTTACCTTATTTCACAGTAAAATTTATATAAATAAAATTCATATCTGTGTTTATTGCTAATATATTTACACAATAATAGCTGCCATCTGTTTCACCATATTTTTACAGTTTTACTTGAAGTCTATTAGTTACTTGGTGAAAAAAAATACAATACTGCTTTAATTTGGCAAAATTAGCACATGTGCTCTGTTCTGACATGTACAGTATTCTCTAATAATTTTACATCATAAATGCATGTGTTGTCTCTATTTGTGAGTTGACTCTCTTAACCATGAAGCAAATTGTGGGAATGCTGTGTTGCTGCAGCCAGTCAAGATGCTACTCCATCACACCTTTGTCAAGAGACAAAGAATCTCGGAGTAGATGTGCTCATTGTGCCTATATCCCTGGTTCCTGACCTGTGGAGCAAAGGGGGGCCCAACGCTTTGTCAGTGGATTGCCAAGGTTGAGGAGATCTGAAAAATGGAGGCCCTAACTTCCCTAGAGAACAGGGCTGAGAAGTGCAACAGAACATGGCTCACCCGGTTGCAAAATGTATCACAGAATGAACCCTCTAAACTGAACCATCCATCCAGCACTCTGCTTCCCATTTAGTTCCTCCTTCTTTCCTACTCTCCTTATCCATTTTAGGCCTTACTCATTCCCCATGCCGTGATATATGGCACACAATATGTTTGTTGAGTCCATAGATTGAATGCACCACAGTATGGGAAGTGTTTCTCCCATTATGGACCTTTATTTCATCATTGGGTATCTGTTTTGGACTCTGATCCATCATGATGGTTGTGCCTTATTTCTCAATACCTTTGTGTCCTTGTATACATTTGTAATCCCTGATTGCTGTATCTTTTTACCTAATTTTTCTTGTAATTTTCTTTTAAAAACCTGAATAACAAATACTGACTAAAAAAAAGACAAGTATGTATTGTAATTTATATAGCCAGATAACTGCATAGTGAATGGTTCCTACCCCTTCCACCACTTGTGGGCTTTTTCCCAAATATTGTCTGTTATATAATGTAGCAAAAACATTGCCTGTCATGCAAACGATGACAAAAAATAATTAACATATAACAAGAATGTGCTAATCAGAATATAACAATGTGCAGACTGACTCTTGCATGCAAGCTATTTTACTAAAAAAATGCGTAAAATGCTGGGGTCTACTAGCCCACACAAATAACCACAAAGGGCTGGTGAATAGCCTTCCATCACAAAGTATTCAGGGGATGGAATAAATAGTTTTACATTTTACTTTGTCCTATGTGTAGTGAGATAGAGGGCAATATAGAACCAAGTATGTCCTGACAGATAGCCACTCTAAACTAATTCCACCCCCTTAGTGGTGGAGGTGAGGGCAATTCAAGTATTCAATTCAAGTAGATTAAAACTAACATTAGGACCTCAACAACATCTATGTAACATTGTACAAATAGATTTTAGAGATATCTCTTTTTGTAGACAGAATCTAGCTCTTTTAATGCTAACTATGCTATATGAGGAGCAATAGGGTATATAGCATTTATTTTCAAGAAACAATACCTTTTTAGATTTAAACAACTTATGAATGCAGCGTCCTTGTAAAATTCTTTTCAATTCTACATACAATAAATGCACTGTACATTACACCCATGACAATGAAAGAGCTGTTATCTGTTTTATAGAACAGAAATTGATGAATAATTTTTACATTTTTCTCACTGGGAGCATTTTTAAATATGTATTTATTGACTCTATCAGAATCCACTATATTTGATCATAATACAATATTTTATGAAGAAAGCATTCTTAAATGAAGAACAGGAATATCCAAAGTTCTTAAAAGCATGGTTTCTATTACAGATTTATCACGAAAATAGTAACTAGAATATGCCAAGAACATTTACTATTTGTTATTATGTCTTCAGCTCATCTTGTCAAGTTTTAGAGGCAGCGCTATTAAATGAAACTACTTTCAGATGCCCTTTCCTGCAGGCAAAGTACTATACATACAGTTGAAATCCCACATTATTTATGTGTTTTTCAATACTTTTATAGCTTCCACTGTGCTATGTTACAAATATTGTATAGGATATATCTGCTTATTAAACAATTAACTGTTAGTCCGAACAAAAAGTTCAGGAGTCAAAATAAAAATCTGTACATTGCATGTTGTATGAATCGGATCCTTTTTTCATATTTTGAAGAGTAATCTATTGAATAGATCATCTATTCTAAGCTATAATAAAGGGTACAGAAAGCATTGCATCTATTGCATAGAATCCATGAGAATGAATGAAGCATACCCCACTGAGAGACTGTTGAATGAATTATGTATGAATCAGGCTCTGTTATTTTGATTCTATCTGATCCTTAATTCTCAATTCCTTTTATTTTTCACTAAAATGTCTTGATTCAGATTTTCCAGTTAAAAGAGTAAGGCAGTGCCATGCTCCGTATTTGTTAAATATGCAACTGTTTTTACATACCTGTGTAATATATTCTGCTATTAACCTTTTGTCAAATGTATTATTCTTAATATAATGTTTTCTATATTTTAATAGATCCCAATGCTTTGACTGGACACGCAGCAACCGACCATGCACTAATAGGAGGAATAGTAGCAGTAGTTGTATTTGTTACACTGTGTTCTATTATTCTTCTTGGACGATACCTAGCAAGACATAAAGGTATGCTCACTTTCACTGAAGCTCTTTGACACATCATTATGTTTTTTAAAAATAGGGAAATGGATTTCATTCTTTGTAAATGATGTACAAGACAAGAAAGGTACTTGTTATGATATATTATTTTGATGTAATAATTAATGAATTAGAATTTTGCAACATTTTGGAGTTTCTTCTTTAAATGGTTGGTAATGTTGACAACTAAATTGCAAAAAATAAACCTATATCACTTATATGAAAAAAAAAAAATCTGTATTTCAACAAATATTTATTAATTAATTCACAGTATCTCAGGAATGGCAAAGATTAAAGGGACTTTCTCTTAGGAAGTGATTTTGGTACATATATGCTATCCCTACAGAAAGCTGTTTCTGAGAAATAGCAAAGTTTACTTATGCAATTCCCATGCCTGGTCAGAGGTTTAGAATGAAACAGATTTCTTTATTTAATGTATTTGATGTAATTTCTACATTACAGGGTTTAAATTACTTTGTGGCTGTTATACTAATAGTCACTAGAGGCACATCTGCAGAAATAGCTGGTTGAAACTCGGCTATTTCAATCAGATGGTCTCCCAATGCTTTCCTATGGGAATACATTGGATTGGCTGAGATCACAAAGATTGATGATCTCAGCCAAAGAGAGGGGACAAGTCACAGAGAGAGCAGAGCAGCATGGGGTAAAAGGTAAGTAAAATAACTAGTGGCTAGGTCACTATTGCATTAGGAATACACAAATGTATTCCTAAAACCAAAATGGTCCTGTAAAATTAATTACATTAATATTGAATCATCTGAAAGCTTATGCAAAAATATTAAATCAAGGGGGCGTGTCCTAACCGCACATGTGAGCGGACGTGCAAAACCGGAGCTCTCCCGGACCGCGGCTCCAAAGCAGCTTAAACAGCAAGATAAAATCTGCAGACCTTACCGAAAACCTGCACAACCGAAGGGTAAACACCCATGCCCCTCATGGCTACAAAAAAATTAAAGCAAAAAAACGCTAAACTCTCATCTAGAGAGGCATCAAACCTCAGAAACCAAAATGGCGCCAGCTGACCGCGTTCACCTGTATGCAGCTCTGAGGCAGGAGACAGCAACCAAGACCAGCACAGCTCAGCAACCAATTCATCCATCAGGCTGATAATGCAGGAGCTGCAAACCTCATTTAAAGCAGACCTCCTTCAAATGACTGCAGACATTAAAGCAGACCTCCACAGCATGGGGGAACACACTACCCGTCTGGAAGACAGGACAGAAGAACTAGTGGAGGCTCACAACTCAATGGCAGAGGCCTACACATCCCTGGAAAGCAAAATAAAATTACTAGAAGAAAAAGTGGCTGATCAAGAAGACAGGAGTAGGAGGAACAACATCCGCATAAGGGGTATACCAGAAACCATAACACAGCAAGACCTACCCAGGTATGTCAAGGACTTATTCAAGGCCCTGATCCCCTCCCTGTCTGAATTTGACCTGATCCTAGACAGGACGCATCGCCTCCCCAAGCCAAAACACCTTCCCCCTGACACCGCAAGGGACACCATCACTAGAGTCCACCACGTCACAGTTAAAGATAGGATTATGCAAACAGCTAGAACCACGAGCAAATGGCCGGAAACATACAACAACATTAAACTATTTACAGATCTATCCTCAGCAACCATGCTTAAATGCCATATATTTGCACAGATAACAGAAGCGCTGAGGAACGCAAATATCCCCTGTAAGTGGGGCTTCCCAGCAAAACTACTAATTAAAAGGAACGGCATTAATAAACCCATTATGAACCCAGAAGATGGCAAAAGAATGCTACAAGAATGGAACATACCGCTACCGACCAACAGCCCCCGGAAGAAACAAGCAGCAACCCAAGCACCGAAACTGCTCTCCAGAGAATGGTCACAAGTACCCCGAGCTCCCAATGCAACAACTGACCGAGAGGCCTCACCAGCTTGAGAAGACTACTGAGCTATACCACACCACTAATATTCAAATTGACTGAATGTTCAGGCTTACTTTATTTTACTCTACTATACCTCTTGACTCATGTTTATAACTGTTTCTTTACCCTCAGCTACCCTGAGATGGTCTGTTAGAAGGTCCAAAGCCTCAGCCGCAACGGGTGAATAACGCCCGGACGCACTATGCTCAGGCTCAGTCTATTGTAGATCTCTTACCTGTCGGGATCTCGATACTCTAACCCTGAGTACTACACCCCCAAGGCTCAAGTAGACTTACTTCTCCGTTGCTCAAGGCAACTATATGTCACTGAGAAGTGACTTACGGAACATTGTATATAGTTTTTCCCTCGTTGTTTCCCCTCTACCCTTCCAGAGTGTGTCAACCAGCCATGCCATACCTATTGTGCTGAGAAGCCCAGAACTTGAGTCTCCCATGATTACACAACCCCTCTATACTGGTCAGACCAAATACAAAATCATAAATTCTGAGACGGATAAAGGTTACAAACAATTAGCACAGCATAGCCCGCAATGGTCCAATGGTAATTAAAATTATGTCACTGAACGCCAAGGGGCTTAACTCCCCTAACAAGCGATGAATGGCCATACAAGAAGCAAGGAAATGTGGGACCTAAATAAATGCTTTTAGCACATATATCTACCCTCCCACACAATGCAAGAACTTTAGGCCCATCTCTTTACTGAACGGTGATGCCAAATTGTATACTAAGCTAGTCAGTAACCGCCTAGCCCCCCTGATCCACAAAATAATTCACAACGATCAATCTGGGTTCATACAGGGTCATCAGGGCTTGGATAACACCAGAAAAATCATAAACATACTATCCGCAATAGAGTCCCATAGATCATCAGGCTTCCTTCTCGTCTTAGATGCAGAAAAGGCCTTCGACCGCCTAAACTGGGCTTACATGACCAGGGTCTTATCACAATTCAACTTCCCTGCATCCACTATAAGAAGCATCATGGCACTGTATCAACACCCAGCGGCGAAAGTCTCCCACGGAGGGTTCTTATCCACACCCTTCTCCATTACAAATGGGACCCGCCAGGGATGCCCCCTATCACCCCTTCTGTATATACTCGCCCTTGAGCCTTTGGCTCAAAGATCTGCTCACACCCCGAGATATCGGGGGTTAACATACACAACAAGACGTATAGTCTAGCTCTTTTCGCAGACGACATCTTCATAGCACTGTCAGAACCGAAACGCTCCCTCGATCCCTTATTAGATCTACTACAGCAATTTGGTAACATATCGTACTACCGTCTGAATTAGGACAAAACCCAGGCTCTACCCTTAAACTTACCAAAACCCCTGCTGGACACAATCCATACCTCCTACCCGTTTGATTGGAAATCAAAATCCATAACCCAATTAAGGGTGAAAATAGCACCCTCTATATCTGCTACTTCACAACTAAACTATAACCCCCTCATAACACTATGGAAGTCAGAAATGAGCAAATGGAAACACACAAAACTTTCCTGGTTAGGGAAGGTCAACACAAAACACAAAATGATGATTCTCCCCCGTATCCTCTACGTCTTTAGGATACTACCCCTGGGGATCTCACCTCAATAGTGCAAAGCACTGCAAAAACTAGGTAGCACCTTTATGTGGGGCGGCAGGAGACCCAGGGTGTCCTTGGTGACCCTTCAAATCACATCCCAACTGGGGGGGGTAGGTCTCCCTAATATCAAACAATACCACAGAGCAGTGATACTTTCAACAGGAATACTTCTTCATGTCCAGCCCAGCACGATCCAGTGGGTGGACATGGAAAGAGCACAATTCAAAGAACAACCCCTAATCGACTACTTGTGGACACCCAATCGGTTTAGAATTAGATTCAACGACCTATTCCCAACAACGCAACTCACAATATCTTTAAGGGATACCTTTATGGAGACTATAGGCCACAAATGTACAATTCACACCAAATCGCCAGTCTCAGTCCTTAAAGTGATTGTCCCAGATATCCCCCTCAAAGATTGGAACGAGGCAGGGTTAACGAAAATATCCCAACTACTCGACACCAAAGGAATAATACCATTTCCAGTCTTACAAACACAGTGTCAGGTCCCGAATCGAGCTATCTTTTCCTACTTACAATTAAAAAGTGCCTTACAGGCACATACATCACCCTCACAAACAACACAAGACCCAACACGAGCCTCTTCGAACTTAATTTTAGAACAATGTTGGGCTTCACCCACAAAACCCAAAACACTTACATTATGCTACAAAGCATGGTAGGAAC
This sequence comes from Pelobates cultripes, assembly GCA_933207985.1. Classification (NCBI taxonomy): domain Eukaryota; kingdom Metazoa; phylum Chordata; class Amphibia; order Anura; family Pelobatidae; genus Pelobates; species Pelobates cultripes. The sequence continues at coordinate 43,662,169 of OW240912.1, forward strand.
TCTCAACAACCAACTCACACACATACAAAGGCCAATGGGAGACGGATTGTGCAGTAGCTCTGACAGACGATGACTGGTTATGTGCTCTCAATGGCCTGACCAAATAGACAAAGTGTTACACGCACATTGAAGCCCATAAAAAACTTCTATACCGCTGGTATATGACCCCACAGAGGCTTCATTGTATATACCCAAATACATCCCAGACCTACTGGCAGTGCAACACAGCCACGGGAACATTGGAGCACCTGTGGTGGTCATGCAACAGCATCCAACCCCTTTGGACTGCTGTTACCACAACATTGGGACAATTAGACATCCCTAAATTCCCATAAACAAAAACCTCCTGCCTCCTGCTCCCAGACCGCCTGAGCCTAGGACAAAAGCAAATCACAGCCCTTACCATACAAGCTGCAAGAAACTTAATAGCACTGCACTGGAAATCTCAGATTTGGCCCAGCTCCGAACCAAACTTATTCAGTTCAAAACATATGAAAGAATGGCAATAACATCCCCACAAACGAAACAAGAATTTGACTTGAACTGGGGGAGTTGGGAGGAGGAAGTGGATGAAACAAGAGGGACCAGACACAATAGCTGGCAAGCCATTGACAAAAGGGCAAACCAAAAGAAAACACCATTCTTATGATTACTCCGAAGTACTAGACTCTGACACTGGCAGAACTTGAATACAAACTTGACACACTAACCACCCACCCCCCCACCCTACTACTACTCATGCCCTCCTCCTCCCCACCACACACCAAGTTCTGACCCTGATATGGGGGACCACTCACCTACTTACTTATTGTGTTCGCTGGGACAAATCCAGCTCAATTCACACCACTAACCCACATACTCAGGGATAATCCGCTCTGAGAAACGACAAAGAGATATATCGAAACCACACAAGGAAGTCAATGACGCCATACCCATACCTTGGTAAATTACTCACAATAAAAGGGAGAAAATCCCACCTTGGCAACCACTCAAATACTCAACCGCATGACAATAAATATAACCGCACAACAGTAGTTTAAATAAGAATGTACTATACATGCACCTAAATAAAACTATACTAATGTGAATCGATGTAACACGATATCTTTTGTTCAACTAAATGTCAACTGTTATACAGAAAAGTGTGAACCCTCATTAACTCAACCCTTTTTTCCTTCTGTATCCCATTTTGCAATATGAAAACAATAAAATACAAATTTAAAAAATAAAATATTAAATCAAGACCTATATATGTTTTTATTTTTAAATTTTTATTATTATGCTTCCTTACATAAATCTTTGTGAATAATGTAGGTTAAAAGATGCTGATTAGAAAGTACATATCAGCTTGTAAATTAATACAAAGGTTAGTAATAATTAACATTTCAGCATGCTGTTTTGCTTTATATCATTTTTTTCAATAGAAATTGTCACTTTTAGAAACTAACATTGTTACACCACCCTAGCTGTCAATAAGACAACAGGTCCTGTTAATTCCTGCCAAGAGGCAGGCATTGCTCAGAGCACTTGCCTTGCACATACTTCTCATTGAGCTGAATTTAGGAAGTCTGTAATTGAACAGCCACATAATGTCTGGGCTGAGGAATAAGGGGAGGGCTTGTAAAGGCTCTAGACAAGAGATCTGCAGCTTTTTGGGCTGCTTTTGATATACCGCCAATTAAAAATTGCATAATTAACTGCATGCATGTTTTCAGTGGGATATATGGACTAAAAAATGATTCTTATTTATTTGGGCAATGAAGTGTCCCTGTAATAAATGTTATGAATCATGTTATGGGGAAAAAAACGATATGTGACATTGATTTATCTGTTTATAATAACTCAACTGTTGTGGCTTTAATAACTCCAGAACAACTTATTGTTAAGATTTTAAAAAGATTTTCTTATTAAAAAAGCATGTTTTACATAATAGTTTCATATATATGTAGTGGCTCTGGTGTCTATAGCATGTCCCTGCAGGGTTAGAACTGCAAACACTGTCTTTTTAGAGAAAATTAAGTGTTTACATTGCTGGTTAGTAACACCTCTAAAGGCAGTCCAGTCAATCAGTGCTGCACAGTGCGCAGGACTAGCATCCAGGTTCTTCACACTCTGCATGAAGGTGCTGAACATTATCCATAGAGATGCATTGGTTTGATGCATCTCTATGAGGAGATGCTGATTGGCCAGGGCTGTGTTTTGACGTCCATGTGCAATAGCCTCCCAATGCTTTCCTACTGAAAAGCATTGGATTGGCTAAAATAATAATTGATGATCTCAGCCATAGAGGCAGAGCCAGGCAAGGCCAGCCAGCGCAAGACCAACACGGCGTGTGAGAACAGCTGATTAAAATCACAATTAATCTCCAGAGCGAAGGGGGCCATGGACCTAATGCTGCATTCCAACACTGTAGTGTAACATAAATGTTTGCATTCCTGACCATATAATGTTCCTTTAAAGTTAAATGTAATGTTTATTTAATAGTAGTTTGTGTTTTGTTTCTGTTCGAGTAAGAACAAAAATGCCAACATTCAGAATTCAGAAACTTCATTATAATAATCTGATGCAGATCTGAATATTGTATATAAATTATATGGTAATGTATTGTAAGCTGCTTTGCTCCACATCAATCTCTAAATGAAACAAGAGACAGGTGACAACAAGTAAAATTTCTAACAACCATTTCTATAATCTTGATCTCTGTAGGGACATATTTAACAAATGAAGCTAAAGGAGCGGAAGATGCCCCTGATGCAGATACAGCCATTATCAATGCAGAAGGCAGCCAAGTTAACGCGGAGGAGAAGAAAGAATATTTCATTTAAATGCAAACCTGGTTACTCTGAGTTTTACTTATCAGGCTGAATGCTGGGGAATACTGGCTATCATCTTTCAGAATTCATTTTTTACCATCTTCCGCTATATTTTATTAACTTCTACTATCAATAGCCAGCTTGTGCCAACATTCAGCTGTTGACAGCACCATACTTTAATTGCAAATCATAACATGGGACTTTTCATATTGCTTAAAAATCATGCCCTTCCTTCCGTTAACATTCAGTCATACAGTGCTTGAATATACAGCCTTAACAAGATTTATCACTTCAAAATACCATTTTATTTTTTATGTTTACACAATATACTTCCAGATTGCCCTTTAATCTCTATTTAATCTCCAGCACACCTACATATATAAATAACCACCTATGTATATGCATATGTATTCACATGTATGCATGTATGCGGTGAGTCATAAAGTCAATACAATTAGGTATAGAATTTATTAAACGCTTGACAATATTTTTATTGAGTTTGACATTTCATTTTCAAGCAATGTTTTTATACTTTGTACTGTCTATTTGGTTGTTAAATGCACACCACTCGAGAGGGACTAAATTTAGTAGATGAATAAAATGTGGCATAGGTTCTTCATTTATTTTTTAACCGTTTGGCTGCCAGAGCGATGTGCAAAATATGGCCCAGTGGATCTTGCATTCAAATGGTTAACATTTTAAACATAGCATTTAAGTCTTTTTTTCTGTCAATGGGGCTGAGCCATGTATAACATTCCTAGTAGTCAAATATCAAAAATAGGTTAAAAGAAAAGGATATTAGATGAATTACATTAAAGCCCAGGTTCAGTTTAATGAATTGGTTCTTCCTCTTGTATGTTGTAGTTTAAATAAATCATTTATTTAACCATTTTCTTTTACTTAGTGGACTGTAATCTTATTTATCTGGTACCAGTGTCCATATTTATTTTTTATTTTACCTAAGTGGTTTTATTGTTGTTAATTTCTATTTTTGTTTTGTTTCTTAGACTTGTAGTTTTTATTTTTATTTCTTAATTAAATAGTATTCGGGCATTTCAGGAGCATCTTGTATATAGTACATTTGTTAAATCAACTTGAATATTATTTGATACATATTTAACTTTTTGGATGTAAACAAGTCACATGTACCCATTTTCTAATGCCCCTAAATCTTTTTAGATACATACTAATCCGGGATTATGTGTAGATACTGTGTTTGATTTTCTGTCTGTATGTCCTAGCACTGTTCAGAAAAAAAAAAAAAACCTTTTTCTAGTTCATCCTATTTTTTATCTGTTCTACAATGGAAGCACAATGTTAAAGGAAAGATACTTTACGCTAACAACCAGTGCAAAGCCTCAGGTTTTCAATTTCAACCACATTTGAGTAATGCTCTAGATGATTGTTATATTGCTTAGATTTAAACTTTTATTTTGACAGTTTTAATTATTGTTTATCATTATTGATTTGCCAAAAACTGATGAAAAAGTAAAAAAAAAAAAGCATTACAACAAAGGATACATGTTTTATGTATAAACGAACTAATTCTTTATATTAAATTTCTGTCTATGCATTTTGTGAGGTTTAAACTATGTCATGGTAAATAAAACTGAATTTCTGATACTCTTAACTTCACGGCACAAGTTACAGTGTCAAATTGGTATTATTTACTTAACAGTGATTTGTATTGACCTGAGAACCAACTGTCAAAATTTAGACTGGAATAAACTGTATGATATTGTTACATCAACTGATTTATTTTTTTCACATTGATTATTTTAGTCTAAATTTTGATTCACATGTCACTGAATCTCACTGCTTAGCAAATAAAAACTGATTTCTCCATATATAAAGCATTAAACATTTCTGTGGAGTGTATTGATCGCAATTTCCTCAGCTATTCATAGACTGGAGATTCTGGAAATTCTCTTTTTCTGCAGACTATAATAAATATTAGATTCCATTTCTTGTCTTGATTCCCATGCCAGGAAATGAGAAATTTGTTAAATCACACTTTTGCCTCAATCTCCCGGGTATTGGATATTTGAATAGGAGAATGCCAGATTAGAGATGTTTAAACACATGACAGCCTATGAAGCTGAGATTATGTCTGTTTTTAATTTTAGAATATGTGGATCCAGAACATCGAAAAAAAGATATCAAGACTCCGTCTTAGCACATATATATATAATACTAATGATAGTTTCTTTAATAATAACTGTGGAAGACTTTCAAGTTGTTTATTCTGTAATATTTCAGAAAAAAATAGTGATGCCTATAGAGCAACACGTTTTTCAGAATATACCAAGTATACATAATATGATATGGTTGAGTGTTGACATAATAAATCATATACAGTATTACATTTCAAAGAAGTATGTCTTCATTGATGTGACTGCATGCTTGGTTTTTTTAAAATTCACTCTAACATGTGAAAAAAAATGCAATAATATGTTAAATATAGTTACGATGGCAAAAAGACAACAGAGGTACAGTAGCTGCTAAACTAGTAACATGTGAACATGGTATAGGATTGCCAAATAAATCATATGTATATCTTTATATATATATATATATGGTTAAGAGACACAATGAAACAAGGTCAATTTATTAACACAACTCAAGAACTACAGACAAATTTGTGGCATTTGAGCCACCTTTTTTACAAAAGCCCTACAGTATTTTTTTTTCTATTTTGTGATTTCTGTGCTGTAAAACCATATCTTTCTTGAAGACACACATCATTTTAACCCTTTCATTGGCAGATGAAGTTGAACATACTGTAAAATAATACATGAAGTTTGAATCCTTAGTGTTCTAGCGCTTTTCAGAACTACCAAGGGTTAGTCTTGGTGGCAAGTGAAGATACGTAAACATTCTGTTTTTAAGGATGCAGTGTTCTTCCGAGGCTATGTTAAAAAAAATATCTTCCAAGATGTTATAGGTGCAGCTGTGTAATGAAATTTTCTATTATACCAAAAAAAAAAATTTTAAGAGAATAAAACATGATCGGAAACCACAGAGCTCTTTGCAGGAGGCTGCAATTCTTAATAGAAGATGTATTTCAGTAATCCTGATGACTCAGTGCTTTATAGTTACATCCTTCAAACAGCCTTATGTATTATTATTTCTGGCTGTTGATGATATTTAACAACTTAAACATATGCAGCACTTGCACTGAATTATTGGAATTTGTGTTTTGAATCCATTTCATTCCAGTCATTACTAGAAGAGCCTGAAAAGTTATTATAATAACTTCCAGTTTTTTTTCTAGAAATGATGTAGCTATATATAATTATATAGATTTATATATACATATATATATATATTACTGTGTTTGTTTTAAAGTGCTATAACACTGCAAACTTTGTGGATCATAAATTTTTGCTAATACTAAGATTATATTTGCAGACAATTTACTAGGTCATACAGAGATTTGCAATGTAAAATTGTGTTTCCACATATAAATAATGGTTTTGTAAACTTTTGAACTGCATGTTTGTGGAAAATATGGACTGTTAAGCACCATCTGCTTTCCTAGAATAATAATTCCATATATATTTGTTGCGTGCATTTATTTTTCTAAATTATTGTTGATTCTTAATAAGTAAAATCAATAAAAAAAAAGAATGGATACAAAAAATAATCAATGCTTTCTCAACTAGTGTTAAATATAGTCACCCAATCATCAGAAATGGTTTATGTTCTTTCACTTGCATAAAATATCCACATTAACCTATAGCATCCCCCCCAAATTAATACAATTAATAATAATGAATATACATTGTGAACCCGTGTTTGTTTCAGATAATGTTACTTACTTTTAATATTTTGAATAACAAAAGAACCAGACATAAATAGCTTTTTTTCTTCCAGAAAGTGTAAATTTACCAATATTTTGGGAAAAAATGCACTTGTAGAATTCTTCGTCTAGTGTATGTGAGCAAGGATGGTCTTTCTGTTGCATATTTCTGCAATTGTACAGTTTACAGTGTCCATTGATCAATGTAAGGAGTAATATTTGATGTTTCTTTTTGAAAGACTGAACTGTTTATAATTAAAAATCATGTCGCTGAAATGTTGCTTCCTATAAATATGTTTATTTGTCAACATTGAATTCAGGAATCAGCTAAAAGAAACTGCTGAGTATCTTAATCAAAATGTGGGCTAGATACAACATATTTTAATAGAACTCTATTAAAAATCTTGCACTGAGGGTACATCTCCTATTCATACCTGAAGCAAAAACAAAATAAACTTTTTTTCTAAATATAATATGGAATTTAACACCTCATGTATTTTCATTTTAATGTTCAAATAAACACAATCTCTCAATGAAAAGGACCATGTGTAATTATGTAATTCACAAATGTAAAGAATGACGTTTACTCTGTACACACGTGCTAATGCACGTCTTGTAGTTACATGTTCTTCCATGTAACATAGCAGTTGTAGTGTTAGTGCCACTTATCTGTTACCAAAATGAAAATATCTGTACATATGCTTCTTTTTTCCCTGTTAAAGGTGATATTAGCATCTCTCATGTGAGACATTTCTATTTCTTCAATAAAAATCTAATGAAGTACACTAACCTCTTAAATTTTGCACGGTTACTTTGTAATGGCAAGTGCGTTAATGCTACTTGGATGTATGATCACTATTTGGGGTTATGTTTTTATTCAATATAGATATGCAATAACAAGGTGTATAGATGTACAACTGCAATGACTGCAAATTCTGAAAATAGAAGCTAATGCCTTTCTTTTGCAAGTATCTAGACTGGAAGAAAAGAGATTTAGTCTAAGGCAAAGGAAATGCTTTTTTCAGTAAAAAAAATAAGGATGTGGAATTCTTCGCCAGAAGCGATCATTTTATCAGAGTCTGTACAGATGTTTAAACAGCAACTAGATGAATACTTGCAAAACACAATATTCAGGGATATCATAATTAATTTGTGGGCTAATAGCATCTTGATCCAAGCTGAGATCTGGGGGTCAAAAAGGGGTATTTTTCCTAGTTTGTTGCAAAATTGGAAAATGCTTCAAACTGGGTTGTTTTGCCTCTTTTGGATAACAGCAAACACACATGGGAGAAAGGCTGAACGTTATGGCCACAAGTCTCTTTTTGGCCTATGCAACCATATAACTATGGAATTTAAGGCTTAATTGAGCTGCATCACACCACTTGAACTAGACCTACTTTTTCTCCAAAGCCAAAATAGTAGTATCTTTAAACAATAACAGTAAATGCTTTTTTTGTTCAATTGAAATTACGAGAGACAAATAGGAAGATATAAACTTAACAGTAAAACTAAAACAGACAAAAGAAAAAAATCAAGAGCATGTGTTATCAAAACATAAATATAAATGTATATCAAATATAACATCTATGATCTATGTAATTTCATACATGTCACAAGAATGTATAGACTTCAGTTGTCCTCAGAATTTGTATCACTTAGTAAAAAAACAAAACACAAATAAACACAAAAAAGAACAAGGAAGGGATGGAAAGGGGAGGTGTGGTGCTGTGGCTTGTGATCCCCAAACTATAACTGCACAGTATGCATCTCAATAAATTCCCATTAATCATATAAACCCAGACTTTCAAAAAGGAAGAAGTGGAATGTCTGACTTTCAAAGTCAAATTGTCCATAATTAGATTTTCCACAATCTTCAAGATAACCTTTCTCATCAGGGATAGTTCAACTTTTAGCCAACTGGCTGCAATAATCTGTGAACCACCACTGTTATGAGATACAGTACTATCTGGGTAGTTCCTCAACAGGCCTTGGAAGTAAAAATACCCCGGGAGAGAAATCTGTCTCTGAAGAGCTGCCGTAGCAAGATTTTTAACTATTCTCCACATTTCAACTAATTTAGGGTACTTCCACCAGATATGTAGATATGTACCTATATGGCCACATAGCCACCAGCAAAGATGCATTGAGTTCCTACATATTTAGTACAGGAAAAGAGGAGTAACATGTGTGGCGAAACCGGCCTCACCACGTGTCCTTGGAGGGGGCTGCTTGCCCGCCTCTTGCCTTTGGACTATGGACCAGACTTTATGTGAATGTGTTAACCCAGATAGCTATGCCATGGAGCCCATTCGTGTAGTTAAAGACTTCGGCTCCATGGCAATTGAACTGTGTGAATAGGATCTGAGCGCTATTCGGTAGTTTTGTGCGCTCAGATCCCAGCTATCTGGGGATATGTGAAATGTCTGTGTCTTATGTGTAAAAGGTGACTTTATGTATTTTAAAGTGTTTTGTGTCTTTTTGCAACCATGTGCTTAATGGAGTCTTGTGTCTGTCCTGGGAGATAATTGAATTACTTCTCACTTATCTCCAGGATGGAAGACTCTGAAACTGGTTTGGGCCGGAAAGCCATGCTTCATTTAGTCACAAAGGACTTTCCCTTAACTTTTGAACCCCTGGTCTGATTCGTGCCATTTTTTTATATGTTGTTCCCCTGAATGGATTGATTATGAAAATGTATGTTTTATGTTTGTGACATGTATATTTTAGAAGTTATAAATATTGTGTAAAAACTGTATTCCTCTGCCGGTGATAATGAGATTACCCATTGTGTTCAGTAATCATATCACATGCAGAGGGGAGGATTTTGTGTGGGAGTGTCTGGGTGTATTGTACGGATTGATTGGTTGTTTTGTAACGCCCTGTGGGCTGTACTATGTTTGTGGATTGGGAATAAAAGAGACTGTATGTGACAGTACAGGAGTTCCTGTTTTAACCCTCAAAGTGAAGTGTCGTCTCATTATTGGGGGAAGGATTTATTGTATGCTGTTCCAGTTTGACTGCTAGGAGAGTAAACCTATTTGTATGGTTCCTATTCAACTGTCTACAGCATTCATATGCTTGGGATAATTTATTTGTTTCTCCGGTTCGGTGATTGTGGTGTCTGCCAGAGTGCTTGGAGTCCTCAGGAAGCGCCAGGAGCATCCTTTAACGGAGGTACCCAGTTGGGGTGCCAGGTGATCCGTTACAACATGCCATCACAACTAGTTTTGAACATATGCTCCTGAGAAAGCACACACACATATATTTTTAGAAGTTGCTTCCCAAATATCAGACCAGTTCTCATAATCTGGATCCTCCCCCAAATCTGATTCCCAGTGAGATACATATTTCAAAGTTTCCCACACAGATTATTCCTTACATAATTGAATATAAAAGCCAGAGAGTACGCATTTCTTACTGTTTCTTGTATTGCATAATTGTTCAAAAGATGTGAAGGGAGACTGTGCTGTTCCCCTAATACCAGAAGACTGGGCAGAGTCCCTAATCTGAAGATGTCACAAGAAATCCACAATTGTCAGGTGTGTCATACGATTTAAAGCTAGAAAAACAATCAATTCTCCCCCTGGCCATAGATGATAAAATCTGTGGATTTCCACTAGAGATATGGGCTAGATTTTTAAAGATGTGCAATCTCATACCTGGGATGAATTGGCTGTTTAAAGAGTCATAGGAGAAGGGATATTAACTAGCTTATACTTTGTTCTCAACATAACATATGCAATACTGCCCTAGAGGACTTATATATCCACATATGAAATAAAGGTGATTTTGGACTCATCAGACCCATTTCAAGGTCAACCCAACAATGCTCATCAGGGGGAGAATGCCAACAAACTATTTGTGACAATTGTGCTGCATGGTAATATAAGAGCAAATTGGGAAAGCCTAAATCTGCTCTTTTTCTGGGGCTATAAAGAAGATTTCTGGCCAGTTTTAGATGCTTATTCTGTTAGATGAAAACATCTATGGCTTTTTGCAGTCCATCCAAATCAGACCCAGTGACCCGGTCAGAGCCTAAAATAAAAATAAAAGCCTTTGCAGGATGTTCATTTTGATAAAATGAATTTTACAAATCCACTAGATGGGCTTGACATTCCAACCTTCCAAATCTTTCTTCAAAATACCTATTAAAAGCATATAGTTTTGGAATGTAAGAGCAGCTGATCTTAACCCATAGATAATAATATACATGTGCAATTCGTTTCGTTATGTAAATTCTGAAGAATTTCGGGAAATTTGGACATTCGAATTCCTCTGAATGTCTGAAGTGCTGAATTTCCAAAGTGCCAAAGTGCCGAACCGAACTGAAATGCCAAAGTGCCAAATTTCGAAAGTGCCAAAGTGCTTTGGTTTTCTGAAAAGTGGCAAAACAAGAGAGAGAAGGAAAATTATCTGAATGATGACGGGGGGTAGGGTTAGGATTAGAGATAGGGTTAGGGATAGGGCTAGGGGTACAGTTAGAGTAGGGTTAGGTTTAGGGGGAGGGGCAGGAGTATAGTTAGTGGTAGTAATAGGGGTGTGGTTGGGGTTAGGGTTTGGGTTAGGGAGTCCTACAGATGTTTTGAATTCCGAATTGCCGAAGTTACGAATTTCGGAAGTGCCAAAACGAACCAAATTAACAAATTAATAATAATAAAAAAGTGCAAATGTTTTTACGACCCCAAATTTCCAAACCGAACCAAATTTTTTGCCCATTCACCCCTAGATAATAAAGAAAAGACCCCCAAAAAAGGTCTGTATGTAAATGGTATATCTCATGTACTGAGACATTGAGGGGCACAGCACTGGATTTAGAATTGTTTATTTTATAACCCGAAAGTATTTCAAGTTGATCTAATAAATAAGAAAAGGAAGGAGTGACTGGGCTCGGTTAATGATAGTTACCAAAATGTTGTCAGCATAAGCTGCAACCTTATAGATCTTTTGATCAATACCCACATGGATAGCTTCCCTAATATGAAGTAAAAGAGGCTTCAATGAGAGGGCAAACAAAGTAGGAGAAAGGGGGCAGCCTTGTCAAGTGCCATTATGTAGCCCAAAAAGAACCCCATTAGAACCAGAAAGTTGTAACTGTGCCCGATTATTATACCATAGCTCTTGAATAATCATAATTAAGGAATCTGGAAAACCCCAAATCTGTAACAGCCAAAACAAATATGGCCAGGCAACCATATCAATGCCTTCTCTGTATCCAATGAATGGAGCATCAAAAGCACTTTCCCTGTCTCCAGATACCATGCAAGGTCCACAACTCTTTGGGTATTCTCATGCAATTGCCTACATGGGATGAAAACTACCTCATCTGGATAGATCAAAGTGGGAAGAAGCAGAGATAGATGTTCAGCCAAAACTTTTGCTAAGATATTTGCATTTAAATTTTTTGAAGAAATTGGACTATTGCAGACCAATATAGAATCTTTATCCTTTTTTACAGATAAAAATAATATTTGCTAATGTTAGGTCTGCTAGAAGGCTTCCAGTCCAGAGGGTTTCTTTAAAAACTTCCTGCATATGCAGCAACAACACTGAACTCATCTAGACCTCCCTGAAACAGACAGCTGATTTAATCTTCACTTCTTGAGAGTTCAACTTGTCCGTAGGAATGGAATGAAGGTTCAAATTGTGAAGACATTTTTCCAACCATACTTCCCTCCCTGAGCTCTTCTCACCTCGATCCGGGAATTGATTATATAATTTAGAAAAAAACCTTTTGAACACTCTATAACTCTCAACAGAAGAAGAAACCAGGGAACAAGATGAAGCTCTAATGGCTACTATCTCCCTCTCATAGAAACACCCCCGGGACAAATTCATCTGCCAGGTTATGTTGTCCAGAAGCAATGCTTTCATTTGTAGCCAGCAGGTTCTAAGATCAGATAAGGTACTATGTAACAATTCAAGTTTGCAAATGGATTTTTGAAGATCAAAAAAGGGTTTATATTTTGTTTTATTGTAGGATGCTATTTTAATCAATATACCTCAAATTACAGTTTATAGCTTTATAACTTAGGTAAATTGTTTTCCATAAAATAGTTTGTGAGAGCCTGCACAGTTTCCTCCCTAAAAGTAGAATCCATAAGCCATGAAGAATTGAGATGCCAAGAACAAGGGGAATAAGGAAAGAGGCCCTTTTATAAAGACTGCAATGTCTGTATGATTTGACCATATGATATTATTAATTTGAGAATATAAAGACAAGAAACTAATTTAAGATTAGACAGAATCATATCTATTAATGAGAATATGTCATAGGGGCTGAATAAAATGAATTATGAGATTCTTCAGGTTGCTGTACACAAGCCTCTACAAATTTATGAGAATTAATGAACTGGTAGAATAGTTTATCTTGACTCTCCCAACCCTGAGATCGAAAATGTCCAGGCTTAGAATCCTTATCCTCTGCTGGGTCATCCCCTATAAGCAAATGGTCTGTCTGAAGGGGATGAATAATTTCCCAAATTCTCTTTCAGAAACAAGAATCGGGAACATGGGGGCATAGAGATTGAGAAAATAAAGTTTACGAGAGCCTAATGTCTCCAAGACAAGTATCAATCGCTTTTCCGTATCCCTTAGGGTATTTAACACCTGGAATTGTCAACGCTTATGAATCAGGATTTTCACTCCGTTATTCAAGGTATAGGCTTGTCAAACAATCTGTCTGTGAGGGAAAGCACATGAGATCTATTTAAGTGCATCTCTTGAAGAAAAACAATATTGGCTTGAGCCGTCTCAATTCCCTAAACATCAATCTCCATTTCTTAGGGCCTTTTACATGCAGAGAAACAATCTTAATTGTTATTATAGTGAAACAAAACAAAGTAGCGATGGAAATGACCATACCGAGACTGTAAGGACAAGCCACCACACCTCTGGACCAAAAAAGGGAACATCACCCAACACAGCACAAGGGAAAAATAAAAAAGCAAAAATAAACAAAAACAAAACCAGAAAATAAAGAAAGAATATACAAAAAGTACTCACAATATGCCAGGAAAGTTTAGGGGCAAACAGTCCTCCTTTGTCTAAATCAGCCATGTGATGGAGTGTTAATGCTCCCATCATATTTCAGCCAACAAATTAAGTCCCAATGAAGGAAAAACTCTCAATCTCCAGTTGTATATACAATTTACCACTCCCACTCCCCATGGAAAGCTCTAAGCCATTTCAATTTCCTAATTATGATATAAAAGTTACTTCCCTGTTCATACAAATCCCGCCACCAAAGAGTTGCCATAACTCCCCATTGGAAGGTCTTCTAAAAAAATTAGTACACAACATAGAAAGCTAAGAGTATAGAGAAACAGGAAAGTAAAAAAGGGAAAATATGAGTTTCCAACAATTGAATATGAATAAGGAGTAAGGGCTCTGATTGAACACATCTTAAAGTAAACTCATAAAGTATATAACTCCGGCCAAGAGAACTCCATAATTATTATTATTATTATTATGTTATTTTTTATATAGCGCCATCAAATTCTGCAGCGCTTAACAATGGGTGGATGAACAGAAATGTAGTTGTAACCAGACAAGTTGGACACACAGGAACAGAGGAGTTGAGGGCCCTGCTCAATGAGCTTACATGCTAGAGGGAGTGGGGTAAAGTGACACAATAAGGTAAGGATAGTATTAGACTAGTGACAGTTGCAAAAGAGAAGTCAGGAGTTAGTAACAGTGTAGTTGATACGCTTTTATGAAGAAGTGGGTTTTTAATGATTTTTTGAAGGAGTGGAGACTGGGTGAGCATCTAATGGATGCAGCCCTCGAGAAGTCTTAAAGGCAAGCATCAGAGGTGGGATTAAGAAGAAGTATAAGAAGTATATATAATATAAGAGCATATTGGATTTCTTCTCACCTTAATTCCTTCTTGCTCTTTCCCTATTTCCCCATTCCCCTTATCCACCTTGCCCTCTCCCTCTCTCTAACACATTATTATGGCTTTTTTTTTTTTTTTTAATAAAAACCCATATACCAGCTCATTACCTAATATATCAAAATAAACAAAGGGAACTTCAAGCCCTACACCTCTTCTTTCCCCTCTGCAACATAAGCCAAAATAAAATAGTGTATTGAACAAATAGCAAAATGTATTATGAATAAATAAATACAAGATAAAAAAAAAAACACCATCAGACCATCACCTGTCATCACTCCCCGTCCCATCCACTAACTACTTCTCCAGGGATGGAGTTGGATGTGCAAGGGCTCCAGGCAGACATAGTCACAAACCAGGGTGATGTGCCCATAGATTTTCAACATATAAAGTATTAAATAAGTAAGCCAGACAATGCCACCACAAAAAAAACAAATAGCAAACAAAAGTGACACTAATACTTCCAGTCACTAAAATCCTACCAAACCAAAATTCAAGTAACTATCCATACAGGAGTTTAGTGTTGGGGGGGAGGGGGTCAAGAAAGGCAGCCAATGGTCAGTGGAAAAGGGGGGGGGGGATCTTCCAAAAGTCCATGTCAAGCCTATTTTAGTAACTCAACATGGCGCACCCCGCTGTATCATCAAGCCAGACCCTTAGATCCCCAAGGATTTAATTTTACAGGAGAGGGAAAAATATTTATCTGAAGGCACTCAGGGTTATTTTACCTCATACCATTCTCTCAGTAGTGGAGCAGATGGTTCTTTAGACTGAAATAAGGGTGAGACCACACCCACCATCTCTAAACCCACAGTTTGGAAAAATTTATTTGGGTCTCCTAAGGTCTTTAACCCCTTAAGGACCAAACTTCTGGAATAAAAAGGAATCATGACATGTCACACATGTCATATGTCCTTAAGAGGTTAAGAGCTGCCTCCTGTGTGTTGAGTCAAGAACCACATTCAGAACAGTGCTTCATTAAAATACTATGGGCCTTAGCTGCCGCCTCTACTTTTACTTCCAACGTGGCTGTATGATCACCCAACACCTGGATCTCCATCTGGATTTACTGAGTGTTACTCTCAATTTCACTGGCAAGAAGCTTCCTATCAGACTTCATCTGGGCTAAAATCTGCAACATACCGTCCAAACACAAAGAGGAGCGGTCAAATGTTCCCACACCTGGGTCCTCTTAAACCATCTCCATACACTTTGAGGCTCCTCCAAGAGCGTCCGGAAGTAAGTGAGTGGGCTGAAAGAAAGAGTCCCATAGATACACTGAACATTCCTTATAGAGATGCATTGGTTTTTATTAATATTTTTGTTAACATTTTCTACAGAAATCAATTATATTGCAGATTGTTTATAACTGCATATCCAATATTAAATCATGTCCACAATCATCCTTATCCAATGTGAACCTTCATAAGTAGAATAAAAATAACATACATAATACATCTTACACAAAATACTGTATAAATCACCAGACTTTTCATTTAAGACAAAATCAATCCGTTGTCAAGCAGGCACATCCCTGGGAGTTGTAATACCAATCATTATAGCAAAATATCTTCTAAAATTTCAACGTTTAGGGTTAATTAGTGTTATCTATATCCAATTTGTTTGCCTATTCTTCCCATATTTTAGTTGTTTTGGATCTGTAACCTAGGTTTTTACTGATGTTGTTATCCATTTTTATTTGGAATGATAGCTGTTTATAAATATTCAGAGATGCATTGATTTAATGCATCACTATGAGGAGTTGCCCATTGGACAGGACTGTGTTTGGTTTGTGCTGGCTCTTTTCGTTGATCTGCCTCCTTAAAAGTCTCAGCCAATCCAATGCCTTCCTATGGAAAAACATTGTGATTGGCTCAGAACACCACTTCTGATGATGTCAGCCAAGCAGGCAGATCAGGGACATAGTCAGCAGCAGCAGACTGCAATAAAGGTAAGATTTTGCTATATTTAGGGGGGCAAGTGGAGGCCAGGGGGCTAGATGGAGGTTTTAGCACTATAATATGTGGAATATATGTTTATATCCATGACCCTATAGTGTTCCTTTAAGGATTTTAGCAGAGGTATTGCTGCATAATGCTCTTGCAACTGAAATAAACTGCTTAGGAAATTACATTTTCGCATGACCACCTCTAAAAAATTCCAGTTATGGTGGTCAATTGTCTTTTTGGTTTCCAATGAAATTTAAACTCCCTCCTCCCCCTAGAGGTGAAGACTAAGGGACAGTCCCTTGTCCAGAACATTTTTATCTGTACTTTGTCTGTCCTTGAGAGCTTTACATCTGTATTTAACAGCATGGTCATTCTAAAATGTTAACATTGAGCAGGGGATTTTCCTAGTTTTGGTATAGTGTTCACATGTGTTCTTAAGAAAGGAAATTATCTTTTTCCAAAGCAGAATCAAACATAATCTGTGAAAGTAAATAGTTGAGAAGATGCCTTGACTGGGATATTTATTGTGGGACTTTTTATAGGTTGTAGCATGTCTGAATAATCATTTAAATGACATAGGGAGGTGTAATAATGAGCAAGCATATTGCATATGTCTCTTGGGACCATCACTCTTTACCCTGAAAGAGCACTTGTAAAGGAAATTCACATTTGGGCTTGCTTTTCTTTAAATCTGATAACTAGAAGCTTACCCACTCTGTTGCCCCAAATATAGCAAGTAGCCTTTAATACTTTTAGATAATAACCCACTTTCAACTCTTTGACAAACTCATAGTTGCTCATTTAGCCTCCACTGACTGAAGGCAATCATATATGTTTTGTAATTCCCACATTAAAGGACATCACATAGAAACATAGAAACATAGAATGTGACGGTAGATAAGAACCATTCGGCCCATCTAGTCTGCCCAATTTTCTAAATACTTTCATTAGTCCCTAGCCATATCTTATAGTTAGGACAGCCTTATGCCTATCCCACGCATGCTTGAACTCCTTTACTGTGTTAACCTCTACCACTTCAGCTGGAAGGCTATTCCATGCATCCACTGCCCTCTCAGTAAAGTAATACTTCCTCATATTATTTTTAAACCTTTGCCCATCTAATTTAAGACTATGTCCTCTTGTTGTGGTAGTTTTTCTTCTTTTAAATATAGCCTCCTCCTTTACTGTGTTGATTCCCTTTATATATTTAAATATTTCTATCATATCCCCCCTCATCTTTCCTCCAAGCTATACATGTTAAGATGCTTTAACCTTTCCTGGTAAGTTTTATTCCGCAATGCATGAACCAGTTTAGTAGCGCTTCTCTAAACTCTCTCTAAGGTATCAATATCCTTCTGGAGATACGGTCTCCAGTACTGTGTACAATACTCCAAGTGAGGTCTCACCAGTGTTCTGTACAATGGCATGAGCACTTCCCTCTTTCTGCTGCTAATACCTCTCCCTATACAACCAAGCATTCTGCTAGCATTTCCTGCTGCTCTATTACATTGTCTGCCTACCTTTAAGTCATCAGAAATAATCACCCCTAAATCCCTTACCTCATATGTTGAGGTTAGGACTCTATCAAATATTCTGTACTCTGCCCTTGGGTTTTGACGTCCAAGATGCATTATCTTGCACTTATCCACATTAAATGTCAGTTGCCACAACTCTGATCATTTTTCTAGTTTACCTAAATCATTTGCCATTTGGCTTATCCCTCCTGGAACATCAACCCTGTTACATATCTTAGTATCATCAGCAAAAGACATACCTTACCATCAAGACCTTCTGCAATATCACTAATAAAAATATTAAAGAGAATGGGTCCAAGTACAGATCCCTGAGGTACCCCACTGGTGACAAGTCCAAGCTTCGAATATATTCCATTAACTAAAACCCTCTGTTGCCTGTCACTCAGCCACTGCCTTACCCATTCAACAATATTGGAATCCAAACTTAAAGATTGCAGTTTATTGATAAGCCTTCTATGTGCAACAGGCCTACATATAGTCATGTAGCTCCAGACAAAGTAAAATTATCAACAAATAAAGCCCTTCTTTCATACTCCCACTGCGCGAGGGCTGCAGCAATGGCTGCAATGTACATCATCCAAAATACATAAAACAAAAAAAGTTAAATTACAATTATCAAAAATCCCTCTGCACAATAACTGAAATAACAGGAGGTTTTTAGTACAATTCCAATGGTCAATCAATTCAAGCTCACTTGCCCTGTCATCTTTTAGGTGAGACCTTCACTAAATATTCTGCTTTAAGCTAAAAGGCAAAATCTATAATGAGAAATAAAGGGGTATTTTTCTTTTTATAAACCCCTACTCACTTATTATAGTGTCAGGAATATGTTTATGTCCCTGAAGGGATATTACAATTGTGTGGGTGGCAGCACTGTGTCACGCCTGTGTAATACAGAAGCAAATACAAAACACACACAATTAAGCGTTTAGCTCAAACTCTTACTACCCCTTGGCTGCAGCAATGGCTACAGTATTCATCAGCCCAATTACATGGTTACTCAGAGGAGAGTGTAAATGGGTGCATTAAAGAAATGATATTAGATTGATGTCTAAACATCATCTCTGCTGGGATGTCTGGGGCCAGCAATGTAATTGAATTGATTGATTAAAGGACCACTATAGGCACCCAGACCACTTAAGCTTAATGAAGTGGTCTGGGTGCCAGGTCCAGCTAGGTTTAACCCTTTTTTCTATAAACATAGCAGTTTCAGAGAAACTGCTATGTTTATAATAGGGTTAATCCAGCCTCTAGTGGCTGTCTCATTGTCAGCTGCTAGAGGAGCTTCCACGCTTCTCACTGTGATTTTCACAGCGAGAAGACGCCAGCGTCCATAGGAAAGCATTGAGAATGCTTTCCTATGGACTGACTAAACGCGCGCGCGGCTCTTGCCGCGCATGCGCATTCAGCCGATGATGACGAGAAGGAGGAGGAGTGGAGGAGGAGAGTCCCCCGCCCGGCGCTGGAGAAAGAGGTAAGTTTAACCCCTTCCACCCCCTAGAGCCCGGCGGGAGGGGGACCCTGAGGGTGGGGGCACCCTCAGGGCACTATAGTGACAGGAAAACGAGTATGTTTTCCTGGCACTATTGTGGTCCTTTAAATTAATTTAGCACTTGAGGTTAAGCTTGCCTTGCCTCTTGTGCTATCAATATCTGCACCACAACCACAGGCTATGCAAGTAAGAGCGTTCCTCTATATCTATTAATTTGGTCTCACAGGACTCCAGTTGGCTTCCATTAGATGAACTTGATCCACTGATGTGAGCCTTTGACTGATGTGAGACTGATGTGAGCCTTTGCCAATTTGTTCATTTTTTTATTTCATTTGGGAGGTATAATTACCCAGATCCTATATATCTTTGTAGATATCCCAAACTGAATTCTGAAGCTTGGATAGTAGTTTTTTCAGACTGCAGGACTGAGGTGATCAGGAGATGTTCTAGTTACAGGGTTCTCTTCAAGGCATCTCTAGTCCTTCCTTTTTTCGTCATTATCTTTGGCTTGCTCATGCATGCCCACAGGCTTCTATTGGATCTGTCTTGCCATGAAGAAAATGGCTTTGTATTTAAACCCTCCATGTTACTTGTCTTTATGTTGTATCATCATACCCAGTAGTTAAAGGACTTAAATACTCTATAAGCCTGTGTTTAATTCTTTTAGGGATAGATACGTGGAGGCACCCACACTGCACCACTATTCAGCTAAAGGAAACGCCCACTCAATATTGCATTGTTTTAATCTGCTGTCAGAAGGGATTTACATAGGGGCATAAAGGCAGATATTAAAAATTAAAGACAAGATATTTTAGAATCATTGAAAAAGGTTTACCAACTCATGATTAATGAACTTCAATTATCTGCATGCATTTTACTTTTATAGCTTTTTAGTCTTAAAATCACAGGAAGAACCATTATATGCAACAAATATTATAAACAGACCCATTTTACAATTCCATTGTTTTGTCTACTTTTTGTAAGCTTTTGCTGCACACTGAATACCTTGAATTCTATATATGGTTTCGAAATTCCACTGGGATGTATTTCTTTTAGTTCATTTCTTTGAAGTCTCAAATGATGTGATCTTTGATCGAATAATCTAGCAACTCAACAAAGACACACAGTTTCATTAGTTGGATGACATCTTACAATATGATTGCAATACTTTTTTTATATTGTATGTAAAAGTCTTTCTTTTAAAGGTCACATCCCTTCTTTTTTCCCCACCATCATATTTAGCCATGTCCTTGCTTATAATCCACTTAAAATTTATTAAAATACATATTTTTCAAATATCTAACTTTTAGAGCATAAAAGCGTATAACCACACTCTTTATAAAAGGGTATTTTGAATATCTAAAAATAATTACTATAATAATTGTACACAGACTGCAAAAACAAAAGATATTAAACTCTTTTGTAACTAATATAATTCAGTCTAAAATGCATATTTTCAATTTTCAATAGTTAATTATAGTGTATAGTATACTTCATGCTCACCATAAAAAAAATAATAATTACATATAGAAAATTAAATTCTCTCAGTGAACAAAAGTTAGAAAAAGGAACATAAGAACTTGCCATCTGTCAAACCCACCTATGTCTTTATCAAGATTACTGTGATAAAAAAAAAATCCCAATATGTATAGAGATAAAAAATAACATTATTTCTGATTAACCTCATATGAGCATAATATATATGGAGCATGTAAGAACATCCTTCTAGAACTGAATGATGCCAGGAGATGGGTAATATGTGAAACAAATGACCTATAGTGATGGTGATGATGTATATAACAATAAAAAGAATTGAAACACAAAAACATTTCTGGAAGTAATTTTATAATTACCTTGTCTAATGTCGTATATTGATTTTTTTTTTCAGAGTTGAAACTATCCCAGATACTAAAATGAATGTAGAAGGAGTGTGGTTTGAGAAAGCTAAAGGAATGTTAGTGGCAAATGTCATAATTTTGTATATATATGCTATGTATTATACCACCCATGATTACCAGCCAGAAGAAGCGGGCTGAGAGTCATATGGCAGGGTTGGGAAACCTTCAGCACTCCAGATGTTGTGGACTACATGTGTTTATGCTTTGAGATAGAACCATGCAATTGTAGAGTGATGAGGTAAGGGATTTTATCCATGGTATACGTGGGTGTACATGCTTGGACATAATTAACGTTAACCATCACATGAGATACACTGTCAGTTTATCTACTGCAGTCACACAAAGAGTCTTGTTGAAGTGTGCAGTGCTTTTCCTAGACACTGCATGAGAGTTGACTTTTCTAAGCCATGTAGCTTTAAGTAGAGATAAGTTAGAACAGTTCCAACCCACTTTTAATATCTGCATAGTGGCAAGGTACACTGATGACGACACAAGTGCTCTTACTATTTCCCCAAGTAAGTAACTCATTTAGCAGATATTTGGCTATTAGAGTAGGACCTGCCAAAGATGGGGTACATTGATGTTGTGGCAGGCTTATGCAATGTATGATCATATAATGTAACTAAACCCCCATTATTTTTGCCTAAATTAGGTGTTTTTAATAAAACTAGCAAAATCTTTTTTTTTACTGTACTTATTGGCCCCCAGCAGCACCCCATTTAAGCATTTTCGGGTGAATGCAGCGAACCCCTTGTTTTCTCACAAGTGCTCTTACAGGCACATAGTAATGTAAATGGAAAATCTCTAACAAGCAAGTTTGCCGTTCATCTACTTTGGCATAGAAAATATGAATGTTTCTAATATTAGTATTACTTCACTCCTGTCATCAATATCACTACCAAAATGCATGAATGAGTGATATTTTTCAAGAAAGATACTTGGTAATAGTCCAGCACAGAGCTTTTTGCCTGTGCCTATGCTAAAGAAATCTCTGGTGATCCAGAACATGTTTTGCTATAAATGAGAAAATGAGCAGAATGGGGAATAAAACACATTTAAAACACCTATGCTGTATGGGATATTCCCTTCTGAGTTTGAGATTTCAATCAAACAGTTGCAACAATATCCAGTAAACATTTGCACAGGAATGATCCCAAAGTTAAAGTCGCATCAGCAAGCCATGTTAATATAAATAATACTTAGTTTTTATTAAAGTGTCATTTATTTTACATTGACAGGAGCAAATAGTATGCCAGCGGGTAGCCATGCAAACCTAGTTTAATGTGTTTCACACCTCAAGGGAGATTATGCATAAGCATATGATCTTACAGTATATGACTAGCATGTGTCCATGTATGTCCACATATTCTTACGAATAAGTGGCCTTGAAGTGTGAAATGCACCAAGTTAAGTTTGTGGGAGCTGTTCATTGGCATACTGTGATGGGCTATTCACTACTGTAAATAGAATTTTAATTACACATCAATAAAGCTAAGTATTATTTAGATTAACATGGCCTGTTGATGTGGGTTTATCTGTGGGATCCTTAATTTTCATTTTGATTACTTAGAGACATATCTTGAAATCAATCAATGAAAAAACAGCAGTACTGCAAACATATTTCATGGCACATTTGTTGTTGGGAACTGTCAAGTGCACAGTACGGACTAGTGTATGTGAAGAACATTTTCCTTGACTTATATTATTACGCTGGTGAAATTATTGTGAATAATTGTCCTGAATATAGGCAATCATCATACTCTATATTTTGGGTTTAGAGCTATTCAGACTCACTAGTTTCCTTGTTAACAACAAGCTGTCTGTACATTCTGCCCCTGTTAACAACACCCTCCCTGCTGGCAGTGCAAATGTGAGACTCACCCTGCTGAGATATTGGATATTATTTATCTTTTTTTTCCTAGAACATGAGAAGTGCTTGACATAAATGATGTTGAGGATCACAAAACCCTTAAGTTTGCTTCATTTCCAATATACTGGCTTTGGCTCCCACATTGCCCTTGCTTATCCTCCAAAATTTAACTTTTCACTCATTACACAGTTATTCAATATATGCCTTGGTATAATTTATCTCTTCACGCCTTAGCATAAATTAATTATATTTAGCTTTCAGGCAAGGGATGAGCAAAGTATCAAGAATGCATATGCCTCATTGGTTTTATTTAAGAGACTATTATTTGATCACACTGAAATCAAGTTAACATGTCATTCATCAGCTTCCCACTATCCATATTATAATTTTGCTATGCTTAGAAAGCATGTGATCTAATTATTTCTCCAGCAATGTGGAAGTATATCACTTAATCATAACCCACAACAACTCACGAACAAGATGGTCTACCTAAACTATAAGCTATCATTTATAACACATTACCTGCTGTTGGGAAGGGAATGTGGATATACGATGGGAGATTGTGCAGACCATAAGTGGCTGGCATTGAATAGTGAATTCATTTGGAGTCATCTGCATGGAAGAAGAAATGTCGACCTGACACGCAGGAATGTCCATATGTAGAGAATTTATGAAGAGCTCTTACATAGGCTCAATGTACTAAGTTTACTTTGTGCAACAATGTTGTTCTCCTCCATGGCCGGACTGGCCCAACGGAATACCGGGAAATGTGGCACTGGCACTTGGGGTTGCATAGTGAAGCAGCCTCTTCTCCCCCCACCAAATAAACACAATCATGTTGGAGGCCTGATTCGCTCAGGAGTGAACGTCCCCTCTCACCTCTGGAATGGCACTTTACTTGATCCACATGCAAGCAGCAAGACATAAGGAGCTTTCAGACAGCCAGCAGGAGTCTCTAGTAAATTCAGAGAGGGTGGTGGTCCTGGTGCCTGTCTGACAGCCTATACTCATATAATCATATCAAGCATGTGACATGGCAATCAGGGATAACCTGGCAACCCACACAGGTCTTTTAAAATTTTGCTTCTTTTGTTTAAAATGCTGTCAGACAGTGAGAGGGGTGAGCAGGGTGCCAGTCAAAGAACAGGGGGCAGGCAGCTGGGAATGAGCTTCCCTGCCTTTTATTTTTTCATTAGCATGCTATCAGAGCAGGAACTTTAACCCACAGTGTATAATTTATAACTGTGCTTTGGATTCCCCCTTCTGCTGGATGGAAGCTTTCAGTCAGGAGCACAGACCATTTCAAGGAGCAAGGTTGACTCAGTGGGCAGTGGTACCTATGCATTTCATGCTCATTTTACTGATTCTTAGTGTGTGTTTATATTTGAGAGTGTCGTTGTGTGTGTGTGTGTGTGGGGGGGAGTTTGTCAGTGAGCCTGTGAGTGTATAATTGTCAGTGTGTTTGTTGTGTATTTTAAAAGTATTATATTTGTATGTGTCAGTATGGATCGCTGCATATGTGTGTCAGCATTGATCAATGTGCGTATGTGTGTCTGTATGGATCATTCTGTGTATGTGTCAGACACATGCAGTATTGGTCAATGTGCATGTGTCTAAATTATTCAGTGTGTGTGTATAAAAATGGATCACGGTGTGCATGTGTCAGTATGGATCACTGTGTGTATGTGTCAGTATGGATCAATGTATGTGTTAACATGGATTACTGTCTGTATGTGTCAGTATGGATCACTTTGTGCTTGTCTGTCAGTATGGATCGCCGTGTATGTATCAGTATGAATCACTGTGTGCCAGTATTTGTTAATTAGTGTACGTGTGTTTATTTTGCTCAGTGTGTGTGTCAGCATGGATAAATGTGTGTCATTGTGTTTGTATGGGTCACAGTGTGTATGTATGTGTGTATGTCAGTGAGTATTACGGAATATTTATTCATACTTACTGTAATTTTCTTTTCTTGGCTATTATTCATTGCAGCATTTAACATATGGGTTTAGCTCCTCCCTCTAACTCTCAGGACAGGAAACACAAAAAATTAAAAAAACCAAATGCTGCCATGAATAATAGCCAGGAAAAGAAAATTACGGTAAGTATGAATAAATATTCCGTAATACTCACTGACATACACACATTTTCCATATTCCTGGCTAATCATGGCAACATTTAACATATGGGATTCCCCAAGCAATAATGACACAGGGACGGAAATACATACTACAAAATAGTTTAATAAATAAATCAGCTCTGAGCATTAAAGGAGTTCAGGACAGACAGGCCAAACTTCGAATCCGAGCGAGAAGCAACATCCACTTTGTAGTGTATCACAAAGGTCTTTAGGGATGACCAATTTGCAGCCTTACAGATGCTCTCTGCATGAACACCTGACTCTGCATGAGGTAGCAATGGATCTTGTGGAATAAGCTCTGATGCCTTTGGGAACAGGAACATTCCTAGCTTTATAAGCCTTGGAAATCGCAGATACTGTCTAGGAACGAAGAATGGAGACAGAAGCGGCTTCCCCTTTACGAGAACCCCAAGGTATAATAAATAATTGAGAGGATTTTCTCCAAGTAGCTGAGCGTTCTATATACATCAGCAAACATCTCCTAAGATCCAGCATGTGACACCTTGACTCCTCAGGAGTAGAAGGATGCTGAAAATAGGCAGGCACGACAATCTCCTGTTGTAGATGGAAAGGTGTAACCACCTTGGGAAGAAATTCAGGTCTTGGGCGGAGAATGACCCTATCATCGAAGAAGGAAGTGTAAGGTTCCTTGGCTGATAAAGCTCTGATGTCAGACATTCTTCTAGCTGAGACTAGAGCCAGCAATAAAAGGGTCTTCAGAGAAAGGATGTGCATCTGAATTTTGCCAATAGGTTCGAAGGGAGGATCTGTGAGAGCCTGAAGCACCATAGGAAAACTCCAAGGAGCCGCCAGTTGTCTAATAGGAGGTCTAATACGTAAAACGGCCTTGAAAAAGCAAACCACCATAGGATGAAGCGCCCATCGAATGCCAGAAAGAGCAGAGATAGCTGAGCAGTGCACTTTAAGGGTGTTAAGACTAAGACCCTTCTCCAGGCCAGCTAGTAGGAAATCCAAGACTTGAGAGTTGTTCTGCACGGTTGAATTTAACCATATCACAAAGGCTTCCCAAATTTTGTGGTAGGTAGAATAAGTGGAGCTCTTTCTGGAACATAAAAGGGTAGAGACCACCTGGTCCGATAAACCCTGTTCCTTTAAGGATTGCCTTTCAGAAGCCATGCATGAAGCCTGAGCTTGTAAGGCTCTGGATGAACCACTGGGCCTTGTGTCAGTAGATCTTATGTGACTGGAATTTCCCAAGGTTCCTCTATCGCCAACCTCTTCAGAAGAGGAAACCAAGGACGTCTCGGCCAAAAGGGGATTACAGTAATCACTCTGCAACGTTCGATGGAAATCTTTCTCAGCACAGCATGAATTCAGAGAGGGTGGTAGTCCTGGAATGGGGGGAAAAACGTACGCCAGATGAAAGGTCCATTTCATTGAAAGAGCATCTTGATCCAGTGCTTTTGGATGGAATTTTCTGGATACAAAACAAGGGACTTGAGCATTCTGAGCCGTCGCCATGAGATCCACTTGGGGAAGACCCCACCTCTGGACCAATTGATGAAACACAGGCCTTGAAAGATGCCATTCCGTGGCTTCCACCTGGTGTCTCCTTTCCTGGGAGAAAGACCACACGCAGGCCTTCCACATGTATTTGTGCCCAGTTCATGATTGCTGTCACTTCTTTCATCAGTGAGATACTCCTATTTCCTCCTTGATGGTTGAGATAGGTGGCAGCCGTCTTGTTGTCTACTCTTAATTTTACCCAGGCTCCCTTTATCTGGTGCTGAAAGTGGAGAAGAGCCAGAGATGTCGCTCTCAACTCCCTTATATTTGAAGGCAGGTTCAGAGCCCTCTGAGGCCATTCTGCTTGGATGAAAGATTTTCCCAGATGTGCTCCCCATCTGTACTGACTGGCATCTGTTGTGATGACTACCCAGTTGATTTCCTTCAGAGGAAAACCTCTGGAAATGTTTTCCTCTTTCAGCCACCACCGAAGCTTCCTTTTCAGATCGAGAGGAATGTGGATCTGTCTTTCCCATTCCTCTGAGCTGGTTCTGAAGTTTCTCAGAAGATACTGCTGAAGTGGACGTAGGTTCCATTGCGCCCATCTGACCAGATCTATTGTAAAGGTCAAGGTACCTAGGAGCTTCATAAACTCCCTTGCGGAAGCAGACGTCTTTCAAATAAAGGTGCGAACATGATCCTGCAGTTTCAACCTTCTCTCTTGAGAAAGAGATACTATTGCTGTGAGGGTATTGAAGCTTCCTCCTAGTAACACCAGCTCCCTTGTTGGTTGTAGATGACTCTTCTCGTGGTTGATTAGCCATCCAAACTGAGATAGAGTCTCGAGGACCAGCTGTCTGTGTCGAACCATTGTCTTGAAGTCTGAAGCCACTACCAGGATATCATTGAGGTAGTGATAGATGGCAACATCCATCCTTCTGAGGAAAGCAATAACTGTGACCAGCACTTTCGAGAAAGTCCTCGGGGTTGTACTTATCCCAAAGGGAAGAGCCTGAAACTGGAAGTGCTCCTTTTTTACACAGAATCAAATAAACTTCTGATGCCTGGCCGGGAAAAGAACATGGAAGTAGGCGTCTCTCAGATCTATTGAGATTAACCAGTCTCTCTGGTGTACCACAGGAATGATGGAACGGATGGATTCCATGCGAAACCTTCTTACCCTTAAGAAGAAATTGAGCTGGTGTAGGTCTAGAATAGGTCTCCACTTTCCTCCTGGTTTCTTTACCAAGAACAGGGGAGAATAGAACCCTTGGAACCTTTCTGTCATTGGTACCGGAGCAATGACCTTTTCTCGTAATAGATTTGTTACATAATGAGTCAAGACATCTCTCTTTTGTCTGTCAACAGGGAGTCTTGTTCTGATGAATCTTGGTGGAGGGGAAAATTCTTCGAACTCCAGAGAATAACTTGTTGTGATAATGGAATTCACCCACTCATCTGAAATCATACTCCAGGTCCTCTGGAAGAACGTAAGACGTGCTGCGACATGAGTGATCTGGCCTTAGCCACCTTCAGAACTGTCCGGTGGGGCGAAAGGAAGAATATTGAGCCTTCGGTCTGGAAGACTTTGAGGTTTGGCCACTCTTCCAATTGGAGAGCCGAGAGTATTCTCTGCCTGGTCGATAGGTTTTACTATCCCTGTATCCCCCTTGAGGCCTGTAAGGACGATGGTCCTGTTGCCGTCTTTTCGGATGCCTGTCTTGTGGAAGCATGATTTGCTTGACCTCAGCTGCCTTTTTAATGGCTTCTTCAAGCGGTCTGCCAAAAAGCACCTCGCCCAAGAATGGTAGGGTGCATAAATTATTTTTAGAAGAGAGATCAGCTCCCCAGGATCTCAACCACAGAGCCCTTCTGGCAGTGTGCCATAACCTTTGAAAAAATCCTTTATGAGGTCTGTGGAGGATTCCAACAGCCAGTCACTGGCTAGTTTAATCTCCCTTAAGGAGTCCATCATGTGGCGTCTACTCACTCCTCTCTCTATATCCTCCTCCAAATTGAGGATCCATGAATGTAATGCTCTGGACAAAGCAGAGATAGAGACTGCAGGATGACATCCCAAGCCTGCTGTCATGAAGACCTTGGAAAGGTCTGCATCTATTCTTGTATCCATGGGTTCTTTGAGAGAAGCATTACTATCAATAGGCAGAGTTGATCTTCTTGCCACTTTACTAATCGGAGCATCAATCTTTGGGACCGCCGTCCACATTCTTGAATCCTCCTTAATAGGGTACAATTTTTACAATCTGCCCTGACTTGTAATCCTTTTCCCAGGAGTATTCCATTCTGAGCGTATCAGCTCCTTTATGGATCTGTGTACTGGAAAGGAAGGTTTCCTCTTGTGGAGGTCTCCGAAATGTCTATCAGAAGTCGAAACTTCTCTGACTTCTTCTGGCAAATCCAAAGTTTTTCTGACTGCCATGATCAGATGTTACATTGACTCAGCATCTAACGAACACGGTTGCTCCATGAGCTCTTCCTCACTAGAACAGATAGGCTCTAATTCTAAGGAACCAGCCATGTGTCTGAAGTCTTCTTCTGAGAAGTCGGATTCTCGGCCAAAGCTCTCACATCTGGGTCTTTTACCTCTATTGGATTCTGAAATCCCTTCCGCCACAGCTTGCTTTATCCAAAAGGCTATATCCTGAGCTGAGGATGTAGAGGCTTGAGGTGACCTGCGAAGTTCCGACTCTCCTGTGACCATGGATAAGCACTTGCGGCATAGCCTGCCGTTATCCAAAGGTCTTGCACCCCATCCATGGCAGGCCGCCAGTTTATCCCTCTTAGATGGAGATCTAGGGCCAGACGGGTCTTGAGGGCTGTAAAACACAGAAGTCATATGACTGTACCCTCCATGCACTCTTTTTAATCATAAGAAATGGTAAAAAATTCTAATGCTCACCTATGACCTATTGCAGATCTTGCTGATTTTGCAGAAGGAGATGCTGGATCTATCCTCTTAGAAGGGCTATATAACAAAAGATTATCCCAATTGAATTCCATTGATAAATGCTGAGCAGTGATGTAAATTAAAGCACAAAACATACCTGCAGAAAAAAAGGCAATTTTCAAATTTCCCGCCCTGTGCCTTTAAGGAGGCGCGCTCTGTGCCTTTAAGGAGGTGCTGATTGGCCACAAGTCCGCGGCTCCGCCATCTTTGATGAGGGAAAATATGCCAAAAATCCGTCCGTGGCCATTGCGCATGCGCGGGCGTCTTACCGGACGGATGATCATCTGATCGAGGTCTGGATTCTTTATCCTGGCGAACACAGGCTCCAGATGCCTGGGGGACTTCCCACCATGGCTCCCAGAGGTTTCCCACTCGTGCAGAGAAAGGGCTTTGCTTGGTTTTCCTGTGGAGGGAGGCTGACCTCCATAGGGTGAAGATCATAGCAGCATGACCAGGTGAGCATTAAAAAAATGTTTTAACCCTAGAAATTCAGGAAGAGAAAAAAATAACAACTGTCCAAGGGCTAGGAGGACAGTAAAAAGACTGAGGTGTGATGGCTGATGGGGTTCCTATTATACCAAGGAGAAGGTATGCTTAATTGTTTAATTTTTTGTGTTTCCTGTCCTCAGGGTCAGAGGGAGGAGCTAAACCCATATGTTAAATGCTGCCATGATTAGCCAGGAAATATGCATTAGTAATTGTGTGCCAGTGTTTGTATGGGATACAGTGATACATTAGTGTGTTTAGTGTGCACCACTGTCTGTTAATGAGTGTGGGTATGTGTGGGAAACAGTAACTACATGCCAGTGTGTGTGTGTGCCAGTGAGTATCCATTAATCAAAAATCTGTGTGTATCTATATTTGTGGGTTTTTTTTAAATGACACATTGAATTAGAAAATTAATTATAGTTTTGCTTTATCTATGTAATTTGTGGGAGTAATATGCATCTATACATATGCACAAATGTATATTAATTTGTATGTGTTATATTACTATGTGTGTGTGTATATAAAACAAGCTTAATTGTAAATATTATTATGTTTATTATACATAATTACATAATATACTTGGAAATTACACACGTATAAAATGTAACAAGAATTTCACATATGTCAAAGGGATTTCACAAAATTTTCAATTTGAGGAAGTGAGAATCTAAATTGCATGATTTAGACCAAAAAAACTGATTTACAATTTATTCCAACTCAGCTATAGTAACAGCTTGACTATTGAAGCCCACATTTTGCAATTTAGATTTTCATTCACAAAAAGTATTAGTGCCCTGGTGTCAAACTATATCACATGAAGAGTGCACTCATAGAACTGAAGACTAAACAAAATAACATTTATTTGAATCAGACGTGCAGCAGCATTTAGTCAATGTTTTACTCCCATTACTGGATTTTTCAAGGTTATGAGGATGAAAAGTTGAAGGTAAGATGGTGCACATCCGATTAGAATAAATCAGTTCTTTTGTATGTTTATAAGTCCTGTGAGTGTGCTCCTTCATATTTGTTAAATAATTTTTAATCTTTTGTTTTTTTCTCCACCTGTATATCTGTCACAACTGGCACAATTAATGAAAGGGCTGGTATAAAAAAAAAAAAAATTATTCCCTGTCCAGCCTTGTTGTCTTCCATGCTTTCTGAATGCATTTCTCTGCTGACCTCAGAATTTAGGACCGTTAGGAGGTATCTCTGTTATTAGGATAACAAAGATAAACTTTCTTATACCTTTTGGATTTTCTATTATGTACTTGTTTAGTTCCTGTAATGCTTGTATAGATGCTTTATAACATGGACTAAACTTGTGCATGACAGAAAATGTTGGCTTTGGTGTGTGTGTGTGTGTGTGTGTGTACCATCATAGTTGTGGTGAGGAAAAAAGCATTGATAAAAACCCCTTCCACCTGAAGTAAGTGGATAGTTAATACATTGCTAAACACAAATACACACCAGTCAAGCTATAAGACTTGCTTTACCCACATAAATCTCACTTTAACAGTGTTCTCACTATTGCAAGGGATTCTGGGTAGGCATATGCAAATTAGCTCAACAGAGAACCAAATTTTTGCCTCATAATTCCACTTCATACATGGATTCCTTGGAGTATGTATCTGCTGTATACAATAGATTTGAAACACAACTCAGGAAGAGAATCAAAGCCAGTGAACCTCTCTGTAATGGCACCCTCAGCATAAAAGGGTTAAACCGCCATTTAGTAGATCTTCCCTTCCAGAGACACAGGTACAGCTACTGCAGAACACCAAACTCCCAAACAGAATACCAAGTAGCACTCCAAATTCCTGAACTGGAACCTCACGAATAGCTGCTAGCAGCTGAACAGGAAAAGCACCCAAGCAGCTTACACTCCTGGCAATCAGTCTCCAACAGCATACAGTAAATCCCCCCAAGAACGAGACAAAGCTCCGTGTTGAGGGTCAAGCAATGAACAGACAGAGCTGTGGGTTTATTGTTCTTATATACACCTTAGTACCACGCACAGGGTTTTGGAACATAACCAATAAACACATACAATACACTCAGACACTCCCACACAAAATCCTCCCCTCTGCCTGTGATACAATTACCTTACACAATGGGTAATGTAATTATCACAAGCAGAGAAATACAATTTTTCCACATTATTCAGAACTTGAAAAGTATGCATCACATTCACATTTACATTTTCAGAATCAGCATACTCCAAATACAAACATATGTCAAAATCATTTAAATTAGTCCAGTGGTTCAAAAGATAGATCGTAGTCCTTTGTGACCAAAGGAAGCATGGTTTTTCTGCCCAAAACCAGTTCCACAGATTCTTCTATCCTGGAGATAATTGGGAAGTAATCCAATTATCTCCAAGGACAGAGGCAAAACTCCATTGAACACATGGCAGCAAAAGACAATAAAACACATAAAAACATATAACTGTGCAGCCATTGCACAAAACAGGTACATTCAACATATCCCCAGATAGCTCAGATCTGAGTGCACATTATTACTGAATGGCGCCCAGATCACACACATACAGTTCAATTGCCATGGAGACAAAGTCTTTCCCATAGTCTTTCATTATACGAATGGACTCCATGGCATAGCTATCTGGGGTATCACCGCTCAAACAGGGCAAGCACCGAATGACCCGGCTTTCATGTCTTCGCAGGGGAAAATCAAGCATTTCAACATGGGGCTATAGTCTAAAGGCAGCAGGCGGGCAACCAGGCTCCTCCAATGCACAGTGGCGAGATTGGTCTCGTCACACTCTCCATATATATTGGAGTTCACTGATAGGCACAATTTACCTACCATTTGGTCACTTGTCACTTGATCTGTAAATATAATCAACATTTAGTGGTGGTTCTCTAATCATAAATCACATTTCCCCCACCAGTTATTTCCTTTTGTGGCACCACAAGTAAGGACTCCAAATCAAGAAACAAACAAAAACTGCACATCTATTACCCATTTTGTTTGAGTTATGGAATTTAGACGAATTGAATCTCATTTAAAATGAAATGCATAAATCTAATGTGGATTTTTTATAGCATCAGCAGTAATGCCTGATGTGTTAATATGCTGTCTTGTCTATCTTGCTTATCATCTTAAGTATAATTTTATTTCTGGAAGGGATCGAGTAACAACAAGATGGAGGATGTGTGATATTGAGATTATCCGTTGGTATGAACCATATCTAACCTGTTGTTCTGTGCACAATGGTAAAGTCAGGAAGTGGCTCTTGCATTGTGGCAGTGTGGGTGGCCATTCTCTTAATAACATTTACAGTTATGAAGACATATGCTTGATCTCCTTATATAAAACATGGTGTCCAAATAAGGAGTCCCCTGCTTCCATCTGAACTGACATGCAAGGAGTAAGACTCTAAGAAATCCATAAGACATCTTTGCAGCAAATAGAGTGTGGGCCAAAGCTCTGGCAGAGTGACTACAGCAACTCATGAACTAAGTAAGTGTATTATTACGAAATTGCCTGTGATTCCAAACAGAGGATCACTACAGACATATACATTAATACTGCATAATTCACAACAAATACAATCGACAGTCAGTAACATAAAGATGGAAAAGTTAAATCCTCCACCAAAATTAAAAATGACTCCAACTATATGTTAGAGCTATAGGATGATGAACAAAACATTGCACTTTTCCTGACTGTAGCAGGATCAGCAGCAATAGATGTGTACAACACCTTCACATTTACAGATCAAGAAAGGGATGATTATCAGGTTGTTCCAGACAAATTTGAACAATACTGTGTACCTAGACGCAATGAAAGGTATCTTTTCAGATGTAGACTGCAGAATTAAACAGAGACTATTGAGGAGTATGTCACTGACTTAAAACTGAAGAGTAAATCATGTAATTATGGAGCAATGTGTAACTCATTAATCGGAGACCAGCTAGTCATGGGCTGAAGAAATATAAGGGTTAAAGAACGCTTGCCCAGAGAGAAAGATTTAATGCTGGAAAAGGCAGTAGAAATTTGTCAAAGTTCAGAGGCAGCTCAGGAACAAGTGCTTACACTCTGTCACAGTACAGAGGCAACACCGGTAATGCCAGTTACAGAGGCGAAAAACAAAGTGAATCCACATTATGAAAATAAAATGAAAGGAAAAAGTTTGATCACACAAACAGCAAATTCACTGCTGGTAACAGACTGGCTATGCACCAGATGTGGAAAGCAGAATGGTATAAAATATCTTCTGGCTTATGGGCAAATCTGCTGAAAATGTAGGAAAAGGAATCACTTTCAGAAGATGTGTAAAGCTAAAAAAAAATGGTCCACATTGTTGATCAGTCAGAATGTGAAAAATCTGAAGAATTGTTTTTTTTTGGAATACTTGAATTAACCAAAGATACAGATAATGAGTGGGTCATTGAAGCTATCACAAATGGCACTAATGTTGCCTAAAAGGAAGATACTGGTGCACAAACTAAATTGATGCCTGAAAGCAAGTTTCACCAACTGAAAAACAAACCAGAACTTCTGAAAAGCTCAGTCAAACTAAAGCTATATAATGGGGAGGTTATCCCAGTGCTTGGCAAGTACAGTGTGTTCCTGGAATATGGAAATCAAATGCATAAAATTAATATTCTGGTAGTTCCAGGAAACAAACCAGCTTTACTTGGTCTTCAAATGTGTGAAACTTTAGGCCTGATTCAAAGGGTAAATGTCATTGATGGAATGAATAAAGAAGAGGACTATGCAATGTCCAATGCAACATAAAATACAACTAAAAGAAGGTTCTCGGTCAGCAGTGCACGCCATGCGAAATGTTCCTGTTGCTCTAAGGGATATTAGTATGAACTTGCCAGGATGGAGGAAAAATATATTGTAAAGAAAATCAAGACGCCTACTGAATGGTGTTGGCGAAAAAAAAAACAACGGATGGGGGTCTCAGAATATGTATTGATCCCAAAGAACTGAATAAAAGAATCTTAAGAGAACACTTCCACTTACCAGAATTGCTTGGGGAGTTAGGGGGAGCAACAGTATTCAGCAAACTGGATGCATCATAAGGATTTACGCAGATTCCACTGGAGGTGGAAAGCATGAAACTCTGCACTAATACTCCTTATGTTACAAATGACTGTCCTTTGGTTTGTGTTCAGCACCAAAAGTGTTTCATAGTACAATGCAACAACTTCTAGAACGAATACCGGGCACAACTGTATTCATTGATGATATTCTGATCTGGGGTAAAACCAAGCAAGAACATGATGAAAGACTGAGGATGGTCTTAGACATTGCTAGAGAGAATAATTTGAAGCTCAATAAGACAAAGTGTCAATTCGGAAAAACGTCAATTCAGTGTTTGGGAGAACAACTCACTGGAGATGGAGTTTTATCAGACATGAAAAAGATTAAGGCAATTACTGAAATGCCACAGCCAGATAATAAGCAGGATATACAACACTTACTAGGAATGGTGAATTACCTTGGCAAGTTCATACCTAATTTACCAGACAAAATTGCACTAATGTGCCAACTACTCAGAAATAACTATGCCTACGAAAAAAAAACAATTCCTTTCTAAAATTGATTGGGAGCAGTTCTATTTCAAAACCAAGGCTCGGGATGGATGCCTGTGGCTTATGCATCAAGGGCATTGACGGATACAGAAAAATCATATGCACAAATTGAAAAAGAAACCCTGGCACTAGTTTACAGATGTGAAAAATGTCCGGTTTATTTGTATGGAAGAGTATTCTCAGCAGAGCTGATGCTCTGTCTCAAGCTTACTTACCCTTTAACATGGAAGACTTACAGTTGCAGAAAGAGGTGACTGTTTATGTCAATCTGATCTTGAAGACAGCTCTGTTTAGTCATGCAATGTGGGCAGCAATTTTACAGGCTACAGAAAAGGAAGCTCTTCTTAGTAAAGTGAAGAAATCACTTTCTAGTGGAAAATCTAAGACACTAATGCCATCACTTTAAAACCATACCTTATTGAACTTTCTGTGATAAAAGGGGTGCTTTTGAAAGGACAGAAAATTATTGTACCAGCAAGTTTGCAAAGTCAAATACTGAAAAGACTACATGATGGTCATAAAGGTATAAAAAAGACCAAAAGACAATCTAGAGATATTTTGTACTGGCCAATCATGAATAAAAACATTGAGACAATGATCACTCAATGCCAGACTTGCCAAAAATTCAGACCTCAGTTACCTAAAGAGACTATACTGGATACAGAATTTCCTTTGACACTCTGGGAAAAGTTATAAATAGACTTGTTTGTTAAAAAAAATCAGCCTTATAACTTCTCTAATTACCCAGAGATAGCATTATTGGAAGATGAGTCTGCAAGTACAGTGATAAAAAAGTGAAAGAAATTTTGACGAGATATGGCATTCCTAAGGTAATAATATCAGACAATGATCCTCAATTTAATTAGAGAGTTTAGGGTTTTTGCCAGTACCTATAAATTTGAACATCAAACATCCAGCCAGGGATATCCACAAGCAAATGGATTAGCAGAAGCTGGAGTGAAGATAGTGAAAAACATACTAATTACAGCAACAGAAGCAGAAGAGGATCCATGTCTGGCTCTTCTTAGCTGTAGAGCTATCCCCTAAAAATGTGGGAAGTCTCCGGCAGAATTACTGTTTGGCAGACAGCTGGTCACACGAATACCAGTTTTGAAACCTTGGAAAAGTTTCCCACAAAAAAGATGTAATTGAAACCAAATGGAAACTCAGCAAAAAATGGAATGAATACTATGACTGAGCTGCAAAGCCTTTGGAGAATCTTCAGGTACAAACTCCTGTATGAGTACAAGGTTCAAACCACTGAAGGGACTGTTATCCAGCAATATTCTTCAAGGGCATATGTAGTTTCAAACCACTGATGGGCAATGCTTATGTAGGAATCGTAGACATTTGATGGCTATTCCATTAGATCACAACAATTCGACAGTGAAAGAAACCTGTTAAAATACATTGAACACTTCAATGCAGCTGGAAAATGAAGATGCCAGAGAAACTTTACAAAGCTCGAATGACTTGCCTGCTAGTGATGCAAAGCAAACAATGTCAGGTCGATATATCAAAAAACCTAATCGTCTCATTGAACAATGTTAAAAGAGAATGAAGTTATTTCACATAGACTACAGTTTAAAATAAATTTGTACTTTAAGTTTTCTGTTTAAAAGAAAAAGGGAAATGTGTGATATTGAGATTATCAGTTGGTATGAACCATATATCTAACCTGTTGTTATGTGCACAATGGTACATTCAGGAAGTGACTCTTGCATTGTGGGAGTGTGGGTGGCCATTCTTAATAAAGTTTACAGTTATGAATACATGTGCTTGATATCCTTATATAAACAAGATAAAACAGAGTAAATATATAGGAAACCTGACTGCCCATTGCCTATGTTAAATACAGCTATTTTATTTGTAACATTTTCACATCTACCGTAAAAGTATATTAAACTCTAACAGTGAGTTAAATATTATACAGAGAGATTTGTATCTCAGAAACTAAATATTTAATTATATTGAATAGTTAAAGGAAATGTTCCTTTGGTAAAATTGTACCAATGCCTAGATTGCTAAGTGTGCCAAAAAGCCAGACAAATTCATCATCATATCACTTTATGCATGCTGAACCTTAGAGAAGCAATTCCACAAAGTAAAAGTTATGTTTAATAGCCTGCATGAGGTGATTGCTGAGTAGTTTCTACCCCTTACATTATTTTGTATTATTCTTATTATTGTATTTTAATAGAGTGCAAGTAAATTCCACAGCATATCATTTTTAGAATATAGACAGCACAAAATACAGACCTATTAATACAAAAGGAATGAAGAATCCTGAGTTCAAGCTTACATCTAGCATTTGCAGCACTTTTATACAAAATTCTAGCAAGGTTGCTCTTGAGCTTCAAATCCAGAGCAACGAGAAAAAAAACAGTTACGGGTCAAATTGAGAATGATGGTCAGATGAGAGTGGATTAAAGAGGTAGTTAGATCATACTAGAAGGTAGACAGCAACAGGGGAGGGAGTACGATGATGACGTTATGAGTAAAGAAATGGAATAGAAAAAAGGTAAGTTGGAGGTTAAAACAAAAAAAATAAACATTTCTGGAAACTGAATTGGTGAGCAATGGATTATATGTAGAGTATAAGGGAAATGATAAAAAAAAAGTGTTTTTTTTATAGCAAGAAACTTACCAAACAAAATCTATCAGCTAGCTTGGAAATTAATAGCAGGGAAATTCAAATTAGTACATGCATAATTGTTTTAAGATTGCTGTTAATACTGGCTGTTAACAATGACTGTATGTCTGTTGTAAGGCAGTAAGATGGCTTACTGTGGAGTTGATACTTAATACCCTGAGCAGAACAACAATTTAACCCCGATATGAGGCTTTTCAAATGGATTTTATTTGGGCGAAAATTCAATTTCCACCAATTTAATTATTGGATGTTTTGGTATTCTATGCTACCAGCTAAATAACATTATTATATGTTAAATACATTTGCTCAATTAGAAACAAAAACAGATTTGATACTTAACACTGTGTTCCAGCTAGTGGTGAATGGATAAAAATAATGATTTAAAAAAACTTCACATCAGTATGTCCAAACCTGCTGTAAATTCTCTATCATGTAAAAATACAAGGTGTGGAAGTAGGAGACTCTCTCGTTAACAGATTAGATATGGTAATCTGCCACTCTGATTGTCTCAACCAGACAGTTTGCTGTCTCCCGGGTGCCCTGGTCCAGCATAGGGATTGCATTGTTTTTATGGGTACTGTAAAGGACTCACCCGTACTCCGACCGAGTACCTTCTGTTGATGGACGCTTCCTAGCTTGCGCCGAGGACCACAAGCACTGCACCAGACACCACAACCACCACAGACTCCACAACCGCCGTAGCTTAACTGGTAGTCTTGCCATCTTTCTTCCCTGGATTAGCTTCTGTCTTCCAGGACCGCGTGGGAAAGACCTCTTCCTTACACCCTGTATGAACCTCCGACATCCAGGACTGAGTGGGGAAGACCTCTTCTCCAGGAAAGTGTATCAGGAACAGCTCTTAGAAGAGCTAAGTGATTAAAGCTCAAGGGAGTATGCAGAGCATAGCAATCCCCAGTGTGATTATAGAAGTTTCCCTCCAATAACGAGACAAGGCTACGTATTGAGGGTCAAACAGGAACAGAATGCACTGAGGCTTTATTGCTCATATATACACATTTCTCCCAAAAGGTTACCACCCACGTGGGCCTTGTGGAACAACCAATCATAAAACGACACACAGTTAAACACTCCCATTCATTCCAGCAAAAATCCTCCCCTCTGTCTGTGATATAATTACTGAACACAATGGGTTAACATAATTATCACCGGCAGGAAAATACAGTTTTTATACAATTATTATAACTTTAAAAATATACATTCAGTCTTAATAAAACTTACATTTTTATAACCAGCATAACCATGGGAACAACATATCCAAAAGTCATGAGAATTGGTCCAGTGGTTCGGGACACACATTTTCATGCCCAAAACAGTTCCAGAGAATCAGGCTGTGCGGACGGTCTATTTCCCCTGTTAACTATAGTTCAAACAGGCGAACGGCAACCATTCGATTTTATCAACGAATTGTCGAACCGCGTTCGAATTGTCGAATGAGTTGAAGTCTGGAGAAGGTAAAACTTCAGCTGAATTCAAATGGTCGCCGCCACGTGTTCATTTGTCGAATGACAGCCACTTTGACTACTTCGGCACTTCGGCTGAATCCTAAGTGCCAATTTAAAGTTGCAAACTTGCTCCAACACAATTTAAAGGGGCAGAAAAAGTACAAAAAAATCCAATATGCCCAAACAACGTTATGGGGCATATGGGCAAACTCTCCCAGGGGTCATAGTCACAAGGCAGGAGGCTGACAACTAGTCCTCTCCAGGCACAAGTAGTGAAGGGCACTTCATCACAGGTACCAATGACAACGTCAGAGGAAAGTGGAAGATCCTAAAAATGAGATCAGGGAATTAGCAAGTAAACTTAAGAAAAGGACCTCCACAGTAGTATTTTCAGATATATTACCTGTTGAGTGCTACTGTGGAAAGGCAGCTGGAGATTAGGTTCATGTGTGGCTAAAATCATGGTGCAGGGAGGAGAGTTTGGGCTTTTTAGAGCACTGGACTGATTTTGTGGTCTCTTAGCCATGGTGGAGTGCACCTAAATGGAAGAGTGTCTGGTGGATGGCTAGTAGGTTGAATGACATTTTAAAATAGGAGGTAGAGGGAGACACATAAATCAACAAAATGTTGATAGGACAGAAAGGAGGTAGGCTTTAGCTCAGTACAAGATGGTGGAGATGGGAGAGGTAAGATCGGAACAGAGGAGATTTCCAGATAATGGTTTGTATTGGCACCAAATAGTTTTGTATAATGCTATTATAGTTGTAATCACAATTATTCAACTCCCATTGAAAATCAGGTTTCTTGTCTAACTTTACTACCTTTAGCTGTTTGGAATGAAAAACAAATCAAACAAAAGCAATTGAAAAAGCTCAACACAACAAATGCTTCAAGTGGTTTCCCAAATTCAACTAAAAATGCAACTTATAATGACTACCAATTTCAAAATTATTCTACCCCTTCATGGCAAGCATCTTTAGTACTTAGAAAAACACTCTTTTGCTGTTGTGACCTGCTGAAAACAAGATGCATGGCCAGACAACAGCTTCTGGCAACGTTCCTGAGGAATCTTAGCCAATTGCTCATGAGCAATGGACTCCAGTTCAGTAATATTTTGGGTCTGCATGCTGCAGCTGCCTTCTTCAAATCCCACCAGAGATTTTACATGGGGGTCATGTCAGGTGACTGTGATGGCCACTGTAGTATTTTCCAGGACTCCTTCTGCAAGCCTTGGTTAAATTTGAGGTATTCTTGGGATCATTGTCTTATTGGAAGGTCCAATAACGACCAAGCTTCAACTTCCTCACAGATGGCATTATGCTTTCTCCAAGGATTGACTACTGAAGTAGCCGGACACATGTTGGCTGAGCTCTGGGAATGCGACTTAAATCACCCATTTTTCCCAATAATCGCTGCTTTTACCCAAGCAGATACAAGCGGTGCAACTCTGTGAGCACCGTGCGCAATAAACTTGCAGACATGATGCCTGCAGTCAGCAGTTCCATAACAGAACAAAGTTCCGATCATTGGATGGCTGGAGCGGGGAGCGATAAACGCTCTCTGTGTGTTTTTTACCCCCCAGTCCTTCTGTGTGTATCTGTTTGTCCCCACTCTGCTCTTCTTTGTGTCTCTTTGTGCCCCACTCCTTCTGTGCACCTCTTTGTCACCCCCACCCCTCCCGTGTCAGTTTCCCCTCCCCCTTCTTTGTCTCACCTCCTGTCCTTTGCCATTATTTTGTCCCCCTCCACTCATGTGCCCTTTTTTTGTCCCACCTCCCCTATTGTGCCCTTATTCTGCCCCCTCCTGTGCTGTGCCCTTCCTTTGGCCCCCTCCTGTGTTGAGTTCTTCTTTTGCCCCCCTCTTGTGTTACAATATGCCTGACAACACCTTA
The DNA here is from genome assembly GCA_933207985.1 of Pelobates cultripes. NCBI lineage: Eukaryota > Metazoa > Chordata > Amphibia > Anura > Pelobatidae > Pelobates > Pelobates cultripes. Next base: position 43,704,057 of record OW240912.1, read on the forward strand.
ACATGCCTCACAGCTTCTGGCTCACTGTAATTTGGAGTAAAGAGACCAAACAAGTGCACAACCATAAGCACTATGTTTGGAGAGGGGTCAACATGCCTATAGTGAAAAGAATACCATCCCCACTGTGAAGCATGATGGTGGCTCACTGATATTTTGGGGTGTATAAGCTCTAAAAGCACAGGGAATCTTGTGAAAATTGATAGCAATTAGAGTAATACAGCAGACAATACTGGCAGACAAATTGCATTCTTCTGCATGAAGGCTGCTCATGGAACAGTCTTGGACTTTCCAGCATGACAATGACCCTAAGCACAAGGCCAAGTTGACCCTCCAATGGTTACAGCAGAAAAAAGGTGAAAGATCTGGAGTAGCCACCACATTCTCTGACCTTATTATCATCGAGCCACTCTGAGGAGATCTCAAACATGCGGTTCATTCAAGATGACCAAAGACTTTGCATGACCTGGAGACATTTTGCCAAGACAAATGGGTTGCAAGCAATATGAGCCTCATAGACAACTATTACATAAGACTGCACATTGTCATTGATGATAAAGGGGCAATACAAAGTATTAGGAACTAAGGGTATGAAGACTTTTGAACAGGGGTCATTTCATTTTTTTCTTTGTTGCCATGTTTTGTTTTATGATTGTGCCATTCTGTTATAATCTGCAGCAATAATATTATAAACCCCATAAGAAATAAAAGAAATGTATTTTGACTGCTCACTCATGTTTTTTCTCAAAATGGTACATATATTACCAATTCTCCAAGGGTATGCAAACTTTTGAGCACAACTATATATTGGCAACCAGTTAAGATATTCACAAAATTCATAAGAATATACACATATTACTAAACTACTAAGGTATTGAGTGTCTTATTTCCCATCATCCCATCATTCCAATATTCTGTTTAGAATGTCCCCACAATGTATCTGTAATGTTCTAGTGTAATAATATAGAAAAAGACACTTACACACAGAATTAGCACATCTTAAAATGCTTATGTTCCAATTACATGTACTATAGTTTGTTGGGAGAAAATAATATTAACATGTTTATAAAATAGTTCATGCAATTATTTATGAAATCTGAATAAGAACTGAATTTAAAGTTCCCTATAGCCTGGATAGGACCTTCTAATGATTACTTTAGTGGAAAAGGTCTAACTAAATGACATGCATTGATGTTATCAATATTAAATCTTACTTGCCAATGGATAAAAAAAATAATTCTGTTAACCTTTGTTACACTTCTAACACCGACTTGATTGAACTAAACGAACAGTCAATTACCCGATTATCAACAATCTATCTTCTTTGCAGTGAAAGGTGAATGGGATCATGTCCATATGCTTACTGCAAAAATAAGTAAAAGTCACTTGTCATGTATGACAGAAAATGCCCTTTACTTCACCTAAGGTTACTATACCTCTCTTTCAAACAAAATATAATGTATTACAAATACATAGACAAAATCAATGCATTGCTCAATTTTAAAGGGACACTATAGTCACCCAGACCACTTCAGCTCAATGAAGTGGTCTGGGTGCCAGGTCCCTCAGGTTTTAACCCTTCATACAGACATACAGAGTTTCTCTGAAACTGCTATGTTTACATAGCAGGGTTTATCCAACCTCTAGTAGCTGTCTTCCTGAGAAATGCTTTCCTATGGACTGTTAGAATGCGTGTGTGGCTGACGTCGGCGGGGAAGGAGAGGTCACCAGCACTGGATTAAGGTAAGTGGCTGAAGGGGTTTTAACCCCTTCAGCGCCACGGGAGGGGGACCCTAAGGGTGAGGGTCCCCCAAGGATGACATAGTGTCAGGAAAACAAACCTGTTTTCCTGACACTATAGTGATCCTTTAAGTGTTCCTTGTTGAAGTTAAATATGCTAACTCCAGAAACATCAGTATTTAAATTTACGGGACCCTCTAAGCACCATAACTCAGCAAGAATTGCAGTGGGGGCCATCCCAATCTATTTTACTGATATGTTAGGCTGAAAGAGCTGGGTTTACTCACTCTAAGCACTGTCAAGTGAATAATTGGCATTTAGTTTGGACAACAATTAATACTGGTAATCTCGAGGTATACATTCAGCATTATCAATATGGCTAGAAAGGATGCAGTCTAGGGGTGTAGGGGAATGCACTATTCTTTTTAAACTGCTCCAAAATGCCAACTCCTTGGTTTTGCACCCCTCCGTGTCACAGGTGCCTCATTCCAGGATACTATTTAACCTTGACTTGCAGAGCGTCCAAGTAAGGAGGTATTTCCCAAGTAAGTGGATTAGTTTCATAAGAGCAAGCAATAGGCTGCTAGAGTAGGACCTGCCAAGAATATGGTACATTGACGGTGTGGCAGGCTTATGTAATATATGATCATATAATGTAACTAAACCCCCATTATTTTTTTCGTAGGTGAGGTGTTTTTAAATAAAACTATTACAATATCTAAGATTTGAAATAATTGTTTAGTGAATAAGCGAGTCCGCTGGATTCTGTATTTTGTATATATATATATATATATATATATATATATATATTAATATACAGCTTGAAAAAAGTTCATCAAGTTCAACTTTTCTTAATTGGGTTCCTGATGTTCTTGGTGCCAAAGAAGGTGAATAAGAACCAAATATGAACTGATTTTTCAATTTTGCTACAAAGAAGGAAAATAATCCTTCTTGACTCCAATGTGACAATCACATTGCTCTATTGATTAACAAGCTGTTAAAAATATATTAATGATTAAAGACCTTAATATCCTGTGTGCCAAAACCAGCATCCAGACATTTTGGTTTTAAATATCTACTGTGGCACTTAATATAGCATTCGCTTCTTGTACCCCAATAAGTTCATGGAAAGGAAATTGTGCTAAAAAGCAGGTTTAATGCCTAATGATAACGTTTAAAACATTTGCTAAGCTTAAGCAAGAACTATGTTCTACTGCTTACGTTAATAGATGTCAGACAGAAAAAAGATCAGCTGCTCTGCTCTGACACCATTTGTTTTACAAATTGTTCATTGGACCATCCATCCATCTTTCAGTATAATAAGTGACAGTGACATTTCTGTATAAATGAAATAAGCCACTGAAAATTATTATACAGTCCCACAGATCTGGTGGCTGGAAACAATAATTAAAATCATCAGTCTTTCTGTCAATAAAGTCAGCAATGGCTATTATAGCTTAAAGTTGTTGGTAGAAGATAGAGCAAGTTAAATTGATATTTTCTCTTCTGATTTATTTTGTAGAAAAATATTGATGACTCCAACATTTTTCCTATAAGTCACATCTTCCTTCACCCTAGTGATTTAACTGATAAAAAGTGTAATGACTTCAAGAATATATTTAATGTATCTGCCCTACCATATTGGTTATAAATTACATCTACAATATGCGTATGCTTGCATTTGTTGAATAGGACACAGATTTTGCTTCAATTTTCAACTACATATGTTATAATTAACCAACTCAATAGTAATACCTTTATTGATCTAGGAAGGAATAAAAGCTGACTCTTCTCTTCAAGGAAAACCCCAGACCCATAAAGTACTTTAGCTTGCTGAAATGCTTCATGTGTGATGAGTGTGTCCTCTTTTTCCATTTTACAAAAAAAGTACAGATTAACAGACAACAGGTCCTGTTATGTCCTCATTTGGATAGCTCAGTGGAGCTAAACGCAAGAGGCAGCAATTGCCCAGAGCACCTGCCTAGCACAGATTTATTATTGAGCTGCATTGGGAAGTCTGTGATTGGTTAGCCACAGAAAGTCTGGGTGGGGTTTGGAAGGGGAGGGCTTGCAAAGATAGCAGACAAGAGAGCTTCAGGTTTTGCAAGCTATTTTTAGATATACTTCCAATGAATAATTAAATAAATGTATTTTTTCATTTGGGATAAATATACTAAACATTGATTTTTATCTATTTTTTAATTGGGCAGTGGCGTGATTCTTTAAGCAAGCATATGATCCAGAAGTGTGAACAGATATTATTATTTCATTGCATTGAACTTCTATATATTAGCAACTGATAGATATTTCATTTGTGAATGTGGTGTTAAGGGTGATTGGTAAATATTTAATCCAGACTTTAAGTACATGTAATTACATACATCTTAAATATGTGTATCTAGCTGGCTAGCAAATGTAATCCACTACTAGGAAGTTGGCACCTCTGAAATGTTTGACATCAGGCCATGAACTCACCAAAATTTAGATGTTACACATTTATTTTATTCCTGTAAAATCAGTGGCAGGTGTGTTGCATAATTAGACATTTAACAAGAGGATCATTTCACTAAAATCTATTTTGTAGTGTCCCCAGTTTAGCCAGGAGTAGCCTATTAAACCAGTCAATTTTTTAAAAACAAGATATACGAGAGTGTTTGTCAAACCAAGTGGTGCGTGCAGATGTAGCAATCTTAATGCTTTATGTACCGCTTTATATACTCTGTTACTGGAGGCTATGCAGTTTGTCCTGGATTTCCTGTTCTCTCTATCATCTTGTCTTTTCGGTGATTTGTTCCACTTGGCCAGATACACATACAGTGTTTGATGTCATGTGCACGCACCATATGTACTGTAGTTTTCAATATCCCTGTATATGTCACCAACATTAAAGGAACACTACAGCATTGGAAATGCAAAATGTATTCCTAACACTGTTGTGTCCCCCTGCCTCTGTGCTCTCCCCCTCATTGTTGAAAGAGTTAAAAACCCTTTTTTTCACTTCTCTTTCATCATGCAGATGGGGGAACCTTCTGTACATACTTCCTATGCTTGCCTTTGGGAATTTTAGAGATGCTGCACATCCTTATGCAAAGCGTGAGGACGTCCCACTTTGTTTCACAGAAATGCAGGACGTGCAATTATTGTCTATTTTCCAGAGAGCCATCAGATGCTGTCTTAACCTTGCGATGTTAAAATTGCAGTTTCTCTAACACTGCAGGGTTAAGGGGACAGGGGCATTGCATCCAGATCATTTCAATGAGAAGAAGAGCTCTGAGCGCTTGTAGTGTCCCTTTAAGCTGTAGTTTTTGTATTATTGAAAACCTAAAGAGAAAGGTTTAAAGCCTTAAAATATGACACACACTTGGTAAATCGTAAATCACCTTCATTCTAATTCTCAGGGCCATCAACCACTAGGAAACCAATTGTTGCCTTGTTGGTGGGTATTTCCACTCCTGTAAATAAGCATATGTATATATGCCTCAGATTTACCCAGTGAAGTAAAAATATACTAAGTGACTTTAAATGTATTTTGTACAATGATTGCATGCCTGTTTAAACCAAAACATGCCCTCTGGCAATTCCCCCAATGCATAGCACAGGTCAAGGCTGGTGTTATAGGAAAGACATTGCTGGGAGCAAGCTCAAAGCAATATATGTATATATATATATATTTCCCACAACCGAAGAACAGTAAAAATCATAGCTTTGTACAGAATATTGACAGTGATATTAATGTGTTATGCTTGGTTTCAGGATAATTTATCTTTAAATATGTTTGTCTTGTACATTTCCATCCATGTCAGTATGAATTTAGACTATAATCAGCTTTTAACTTTTTTTTTTATGTTTATTTATTTGATTTATTGATCTCACACTTCAATTCCTAGTGATGCAAAGACTATGGGTCAGTTAATATTAGTTAATGATATAAAACATTTTATTTTCACTGTTTTTCAGACAGTGAGTGTTTTGACCAGAAGGACAAACTGGGAAATTTTAGCTTACAAAGCAAAGGCTTATTTTGTATTGTTATATGGTCAAAGATCAATTTCAAACAAATATAATAATATACCTCTCAATACAGAATTCTATAGAAACATTGAGTTAGATACCCTATTATTTCTATTTGAGTAAGTTTCGAATGATGGTTTGGCATATCCCACACAAAATTGTGTTGGGTGATACATTGTGCCCACGCAGTAAATACTATAACAGGGTTTTTTACTAAAGAGAGAATAAAAAGTGAATTTCAAATTTAAGTCCATAATAGATGGACTGAAAGCATAACTGACTGATTTTTCTAGTTCAACTATATGGACATTACATTTAAAATTCACTTTTGATTCACTTTGTTTTTCGAATACCCATGTTTGCAAAGGTCTCAAGTGTGACCAGGCCCTGATTGTCTGCATGTCACAAAAGGCTTGTCACAGTGGCCCGCAAGTTGGCTGGACCCATCAAGTGTCCCAGGTACTAGTCAGAAGCCACTGGCTTTAACAGCGCACCTGGATCTCTGTAAGGTCTGCTGTTTGACAGTTGTGTTGGGAGGAAGTGACAAACCTTGTATTCAGACGCCAACATTACATGCAAACACACCTCAGAATTCAAATGTCAACGCAACACAAAAATGCACACCTGCATTCAAACTTCAGCTCTACATACAAATACACCCCTGCATTCCGCTGCCAACACTACTGTGACAAACTCCCCTTTTTACATGAGTTTGCCACAAGCTCCTGGAGGAGCCTGCTTGCCAGCCTCTTGCCCACAGACTAAGGACCCAGTGAAATATAGTGTTAAAGTCTGTGTTCGTGCCTTTTTGGACTTATATGGCCACACTTAGAACTTTTGAGGTGGCACTTCGAATTACAGAACAACCGCACAAACCAGAGACCACCTGTCAGGTTGTACCTGTCGGTTTCGCCATTTCCCAGGCACTTCCGGGTAGACGGAGCACCGCCACTCCCCCTTCTCTGACGCAGTCTCCTCACGCTACATAGGGAGACTGCGTCAGATTCAAAATGCTGGCTTATTGATGAGGCTACCCCCAAGATCCTCAGACCGGCTACAATTACTGCAAACTATAATTACGTGTACCGAACCGGGACTGGAAATCGTTGACCTACCTTCTCCTCACCTCGACCTCGGATTGAATAAAGGACCTCTGCTTCTGCTCCATAAGAAGTATTCACTATCACTGGATACAACATTAAATAAAAACTCTGGAACTATCTCCCTCTAAACGCTAAGGATTACTTCATGTTCATTCTGGACTCTGCCTGCTTGCTTCAGCAATTGCCACTCTGTTACTATATAATAATTTTATCTTCTGTCTCCTGCAATTAATAATCGCTCTGAAAATCTTCTCCTTTTTCTTGGATTAATTATAATTGCTACTGCTACACTGTTGCAAATCTGCTGCTTCTTGTTCAGTTTTCAACAAGTAACACCCATTCTCAAGTTCTTAAAGCTACAGTAACTCTAACTATTACTAAAATTTTGATTCAGTTTATTCACTAAATAATTAATTCAACGTCCTCTGCAGTTGAGTTCCATATACTAATTAGAGAAGCATAACACCACCCTGGAGCTTGTTAACACCTATTAAATACTTGGAACGTGTCTCACCACAGTGTTCTAATTGTTCATCTGGGTGGCCGCAATTCCTATGGATAACCACGAGGTGGCGGCCATCTTGTTCACATGAATTCAGGCAGAGGTGTTTGAGCATGAATCTCATAAAACTAAAATCGGATACAGAAACTCCTGAACACTGCTGGACTTCCATCATCGCCTGCGTTCGATTCTATTCAACTTTGAGGGGCACTGTTCAGTGAGATCATTCGTCTGGATGAGGGGAACAAGCTCCAGGATAAGAATATTGACTCTGTTCGGTAGTTTGTTCATTTTCAAACTACCGAACTAGACCGACCGCAAACCCTGATTCCCTGGAGCTGTTTTGGGCATGGGACCATGCCTGCGGTCGGTCAAATACATGACTTCCATAGAATTCCTGAACCCCTGAAATGATCTGGGTGTTTTTTGTATATGTTGATCACCCAGATCAGGGCTATCAGGGGATGTTATGTGTTTTGGGGGACTTTATAAAAATGTGTGGGGTTTTTTGCCTGGAGATAACTGGGTTAATACAGTATCTGACTCAATTATCTCCCAGGCAGAGGGGAGGGATTGTGTGCTGTGTGTGGGAGTGCCATGCCTTGTAACCTAATTGTTATTGGTCTGTGACATTGTAAATCAGTCCACCATCAGGTCCATGTGGGTGTTCCCCTTGCATGGGGATTGTCATATAAGGCCAAGTGTGGCACCATTAAAATCCATTCCAGCTTGCACCCTAAAACTGTGTGTCGTCCTGTTATTGGAGGGAAGGAAGATTTAACTCCTTTGTCTGCTGTTCCACCTTGCAGGGGATTCAACGGGGAAAGTCCTTATAAGGTCTAGAGCTCCCAGGACTGAGTGTCTTTCAGTGCCTGGAGGTGTCTAGAGTAAATTCCCCATTCTGCTCCAGGAATGAGCAGTTCAAGGGCCCCAGACAAGGAAAGGCAACTGTGGGCAGAAGTGCTGCGGTTTGTCCACTGTTCCAGCTAGGAAGGGGTCCTTAGCGGAGGTACCTGGCCAGTGGTACAGGGAGCTCTGTCACAACTACATACAAACATAACCCTGCATTCAAATGCAAATGCTACACATATTTTTCTCATTTACCTAAATAATTGATGTAAATAACAGTCAGCATAATTCTCATGTTATCAATTATTAAGAGTACAATTCAAATTTTATTGAACAAACCTCCTAATGATAACAGTATTTTTTTTAAACATAAAAAACTTACAATGCACTGTTCCAAATTATTATGCACAGTAAGTTTCAAAACACTTTATAGGTTGTAAAGAACTGAAAATTGTCATTTCTTGTGTTTGCAGCATATGTACTGAAATCAAAAGCTATTTCAATCAAACTTATAACAACATTTTAACTTTTTAAACATTTTAACAGATCACGTTACATTTTAACATAGGACCCCTTATTTGATAGCAGCTTCACAAGTCTTGCATCCATTGAACTTGTGAGTTTTTTGACAGTTTCTGCTTGAATTTGTTGCAAGATGTCAGAATAGCCTCCCAGAGCTGTTGTTTGGATGTAAACTGCCTCCCACCATCATAGATCTTTTGCTTGAGGAGGCTCCATAGGTTCTCAATAGGATTGAGGTCAGGGGAGGATGGAGACCACACCATGACTTTCTATCCTTTTATCCCCATAGCAGCCATTGATGCAGAGGTATTCTTTGCAGCATGAGATGGTGCATTGTCATGCATGAAGATGATTTTATTACGGAAAACATAGTTCTAACGTCTGTACCAGGGAAGAAAGTGGTCAGTCAGAAACTCCACATACTTTGCAGAGGTCATCTTTACACCTTCGGGGACACTAAAGGGGCCGACCAGCTCTCTTCCCATGATTCCGGCCCAAAACATGACTCGACAACCGCCTTTCTGACGTTGCAGCCTTGTTGGAACAGGGTGGCCATCCACCAACCATCCACTACTCCATCCATCTGGGCCATCCAGGGTTGCACGGCACTCATCAGTGAACAGGACTGTTTGAAAATTAGTCTTCATGTATTTTTTTGCCCAATGCAGAAGTTTCTGCTTGTGAGCATTAGTTAGTGGTGGCCAAATAGAAGGTTTATGCACAGTTTCAAGACTCTGGAGAACTCTACACCTTGATGTTCGTGGAACTACAGAGGCACCAGCAGCTTCAAATATCTGTTTGCTGCTATGTAATGGTATTTTAGCAGCTGCTCTCTTGATCCGATGCATGGATATGGCAGAAATCTTCTTCAATGTGCCATTATCTGCACGAACCTGTGTGTGCTCTGAATCAGCTACAAATCTCTTAATAGAGTGATGATCACGCTTAAGTTTTCGTGAAATATCTAATGTTTTCATACATCGCCCAAGGCATTGAACTATTTCACTCTTTTTGGCAGCAGAAAGATCCTTTTTCTTCCCCATATTGTATGAAAATGGTGCTATGCTTAATAATGAGGAACACCCTCCTTTAGTAGTTTTTCCTTAAATTGTGCTCACCTGCCAATCTAATTATCACAGGTATCCGAGATTGTTTTCAGTGATCAAAAGAGACACAATGCCATCCATGAGTTAAACTGAAAAACAAAATATTTAATCTTTGTGACACTTAAATATAATTTGCAAAAAAATTTGGAACAGGGTGTACACTCCTACATTCTCACACATACTCCATACAAAAGTATGCTTACATGTAAACACACAGAAAGTGCTGACAAATACAAACCTGTAAGGATGGGCAAATGCTTAATCCCCTGCAGGCAAAACATAATGGGCTCTGTAAGTTAGCTGAGGATCTACCTTTTGGCAATACTTGCCCCAGAGAAGTGTCCAGAAAGTTTATTGCTTCAGGGCTCTCTGTATAAGACTTGTGCATGTAAAAAAAAGTGTATAGGCCAAACCACCTCATCCAGAAAAATAAAATTTGGGATGGACGAATTTCGTCCATTGGGTGTTCAGCTCATCTGAATATACTTAATGAAAGATGGTATGAAAAGCAAATCAGGGGAATCAAAATGGTGTGAAAATAACCTAATCAGTTTAGTACAAAATATATGCATAATACACCTTTACGTTCACAGATTAATTGAGAAAATGTAGCCAAGTTAGGGAAAAAGGTGGAGAAAAAAATATTAAAAATTTATATTTTATATTATATCTGTATTAAATATATAAATTTAGATTTTTTTTCTATTCCTACTTATTTTTTCCACTATTGGTCACATTTAATTTGATCTAGGAATAAAATGTGTCCGTTCTCCAGCTATTAGTCATCTTTTTACTTTGAACCATCTCTTTTTTTGGCACCACAGGTGGAGTTCTAAATCATGCTCATCCATTCAGCACTGCATTTGGTTTTGTGCTTCAGCTACATTTCAGGCTCAAAGTTAAGGAATTTTGAGATCACCCAGTTGGTCCAAATTCTGATTAGCTGTAGTTCGGAACAAGAAGTCTAATTTTTCTCTCAGCATTTCATCACTGAAGAACCATGTAAGATTAGGTGTTCTATGTCTCCAATTGAAGTTCCGTCATTCTGAGATTACTAGATGTGTGTGCCAGAACTTCAGTGGTTTGCTTTACTTATATACTTTGTAGCAGGGCTGTGAGCGGACTTAGCTGGCTCCCAGGCTGGAGCAGCAGAATCCCTCTCTGTTTTTAGCTATCTGCATGCTGGCCACCCACAGGGTAGCACAGGTGGCAGGGCATACAACACCTTGAGGCAAGAGTCGGCAGTCAGGAGGTGGGCAGGAGTCAGAACTGAGCCTTCATTAGTGGGAACATGAGGAGTAGAGCTGCTAGGAGTCACTATAGACTCTAGTCCAGCCAGAAGCCACACCACCACACCACGAATACAGTAAGTACAAATATCATGACTGCATCCCAAGCACACACACATAAACACTGCATCTGCAGCACACACATTGACACACTTCATACCCAGCACACAGCTAGACACACTGTTCATCTCCAGCTCACACACTGCATACCCAGCACACAAACAGATATACTTCATCCTCAGCACACACACATACCCCCTACATCACCAACACACACACACAGACACACACTGTATCCCAAGCACACATAGACACACTTACTACTTTACATTGTAGTAGAGTGTAATTTTTTAATTGTTGTCACCTGAAAAGATATAATAAAATATTTACAAAAATGTGAAGGGTCTACTCACTTTTGTGAGATGCTGTATATATAAAATATATATTTATATATAATATATATATATATATATATATATATATATATATATAAATATTCAGGGTTGTTCACTGAAGTGAGGATTTAAACGGAATGCAAAGAAAGTTTTAAATCACTGCATTAGGAGTGGTGATGGGAGAAACTCAATTTCTTCAATGGGCTGTAGTAGTTGTGGTGTTCTGTATGCAACTTTAATATATTCGTAGTCACCATGCAATCCATAATACATGTATACAAATTAGCAAAAATTTTAAGAGATGAATTCTTAAAAACTATAATAGATCTAATGAGCTATAATGACTCTTGTCATGTTAGGTTGCTGAATCTCACTGTGTTCATTGAAAATGTCTCACAAGGTTTTTCACCATGGTAAGTATCTTTCTAGACTGTGTTGTTTAATGTCACCTGTTTATTGTAAAAGTTACTTAGCAAAACCTATCTGTTATAAATTTGCTGGTACTCCTTAGGGGATAAATAAATACTTTCCACACAACCCCATTTTTGCGATAGATAGACTGAATTGTAAAACTAGTGCAGCTATGTGTGACCATTTTTATGTTTAATGATATATTGTTGCAGGGAAGATTTGATCATTTTGCAATGAGTTACGTAAGTAAAAAAACAGGTAAGTAAAAAATAAATAAATAATAAGATCAATAAGGATAAACTTGTCGCATTTGTCGGCTTTGAATTAAGGGCACCATTTAATTAATTCTGTTTGGCGGCTTATTTTTACTCAGATATAAAACAGCACATGAAATACGTATTTTCTGTTTCAACCCCCTATCCCCTTATTTTGGTTATAATCTGCTATACAGTGACACATATTGCTTTGATCTTTTGTTGCAGGAACAAAGTCAAAGGATTAATTTGCAGAAAGCTTTTTTCATCTATTAAAACACATCAGTGTGATTCATTCAAATACCTTTTTAAATTAAATTGGCAACAGTACTCCAATTAGATAAATTACTGGTAAGTTGAGTAAAAATTACCAAAACACCCTCTGTATTCATCTCACAATATCATACAAACAAGTTTTCTAAACCATGCTAATCTCTTTTTTTGTAATTAAAATAATTCATATATTTTTTTTTTTTATAAATTACTATAATTCTCCATGTAATGTTTTTAACTCATTCCAGTTGTTAGAGGTCATGATCTCATGTACCAATTGGACATAGAACTGCTTTTAGATTTTTATTCTCAAGAATATGTAGAAGAAAGGCATCACAGCAAATGAGCTTAAGCTTGAGAATTATTAAAGAATTGTAGAAAATTAATGTAAATATACATATTTATGTTAAAGTGACTTGGTCACCTCAAACTTATCTTTCTCTTGTTTAATCTTCTCTCCCTCTTTCAGAATCAGTTCTTCTTTTCTTCATTTCTGATCTGCTTCTCCTTAAAGTAGTAGGGACTACTTTGCCGTATGGTTTAAAGAGAAATAGATAAATAAATGAAGAAAATAGCAGCACCCCATTTATATATGTTCAGGTGAGTGCAGTCCCCATTTTCATATGTATATATGAACAAAAGGAGAATAAATATGGACAGGAGGAGAAGAAATCCTTATAGACATACACATGGGTATATGGCACTAAGTGACAGCATTCCGTCACACAGTGAGTTTCTTGGACTGCACAATAACTGTCACCAATGGCATTCTTCATTCATCTGTATAAAGAAAACCCACAGACAGGTACAGCTGCCTCCACAATTGCAGGTTCCATCCCACTCACACCAAACAAGGTATCATCTACAGGCAGGCTATCAGATACAACCGCATTTGCTCTGAAACAAAAGACAGAGATCAGCACATGAGCACACTGTCAGAGTCATTTAGGCAAAAGAGCTACAAGGAAAGGACAATATAAAAAAAAAGAAATTCCCCTAAAACACCACGGGAAAGGCTCCTATAATACCAAAAAAAAGGAAAACAAAACAAGAATCCATCTAGTAATTTCATACAAGCCAACTCTAGAAGGACTATGTAAAAATATTAAAGAGCTACAACCATTAATTTCAGAGGACTCCACACTCTAATAAATACTTCCTGAACCCCCCATATTAGCATTCAAACAACCGCCTAACCTGAGACAGAGATTAGGCTGCAGCAAATTGACCACAGAACAGGAGCTCACACAGAATGGCACTGTACGATGCAACAAATCACTCTGCAAACTGTGTCAACATATATGTGGCAATAATACAGCCAGACACAGTAACAAATCATACAACATTAAGGGATCATATTCATGCACATCTGTGAATGTGGTGCACATGATACAGTGTACAATGTTTGACAAAGGTTGCTACATTGGAGAAACTGGCTTTAAACTGTGTCTCAGAATGAATCTAAACAGATACTCAATCAAGAACCGCAAGGAAAACACATATTGTACCTCTGTTTGTCATCACTTCGTCCAGCTAGGGTTAACTCTTTTTTTTATAAACATAGCAGTTTCAGAGAAACTGCTATGTTTATAAATGGGTTAATCCAGTCTCTAAAGCCTCTAGTGGCTGTCTCATTGACAGCCGCTAGAGGCATTTGCGTGCTTCTCACTGTGAAAATCACAGTGAGAAGATGCCAGCGTCCATAGGAAAGCATTGTGAATGCTTTCCTATGAGACTGGCTGAATGTGCGCATTTCTATTACCCCTCTTTTTGTCCCCCCTTCCCCTCTTTTTGTCCCCCTTCCCCTCTTTTTGTCCCCCCCTTCCCCTTCCCCTATTTTTCTGTGTGCCTGCTGTTACAGGAGGACTGAGGGAGGGGGCGGAGCTAACTACCATGCTCCCTCGCTGTTCCCATAATTCCCAGCATCTACACATCATAGAGTAATCACTACTCTATGATGTGGCTGTGCCGGGAATCATGGGAACCGCGAGGGAGCATGGTAGTTAGCTCCGCCCCCCCAGTCCTCCTGTGCTGACAGCTACACGGCTGTCAGTATCAGTGAGTGTGCCGCCGGATCGCTGACTGATACTGACAGCAGCATAGCTGTGAGCACAGGAGTGTGCCGCCGGACCGGCCACCGGGCGACACCGTCATGCGGCCGGTGGCCGCATTATTGTTAAAATATTAGGGAGCAGGGCTCTCTCTCTCTCTCCAGCCCCCCAGGTGCCTCGGCCCACCAGGAAATTTCTAGGTATCCCGGTGGGCCAGTCCGGGCCTGCACTCAGTGGATTTTGTTAAAATAGTGATTCATGTTGTAGTCAAGGGATCAATGTTTCAACCAGTAGGTCTTTATCAAGATTATGAGTCTGTATGAGCATGTGTCTGTGTATGCTGGATATAGGCCTTTATGCATATCCTGTAACTCTTGGATGGGAATTAATGCATTTTTTTTACTCTCTCCTTCCAGCACAATCATCTGCACTGTTTGCTTGTTTTCTTTTCTTTCTCTCCCCCCTCACTCTGTGATCTTTACACAAGATATTTATAACCTTCTGCAAAAATGGTGTCTATTTTCTATCAAACCTGTGTCTTATCTGCACCATGTCGCTTTAACCCCTGTATCACAACTCAACTTTGAATTCTATGTGTTGTCTTGCTCAGAAATGCTTTAGACTTGAGAAAAGGAGATGCTCCCGAAAGCTTGTCATTAAAAAATTCTGGTAATCTAATAAAAAAGGTATTACAAGATACAAATTTTATCTGTTTTTTACGTACATACACACATATATATATATATATATATATATATATATATATATATATATGCATTTATATATATATATATATTTATTGTGACCGAAAGCAAGGAATTGTGCTGGAGGGAATCTATATATCTCCCCAGATTATGCAAGGTTCCTACTTTGTGTAATTAGCCCCTGTGGCGGAACCAACCTCGCCACTATGCACTGGAGAATCCTGGTTGCTCGCCTGCTCCCTTTAAACTATGGCCCTGCAGTTCAGACCTGTTATTTTCCCTGCTGAAAGGTTTATTCGTGCCTTTCTGCCAGGGTGTTCGGTAGATTCCATCTACCGAACAAACTACCGAACGATGGACCACCTGGGAACTGGAGTGTGCCGTCAATTGACCGCCTAGAAACTGCGGTTAACCGCAGATTAATTGATGAACGCTGGGTGGCCTCTGTTCGGTTGCTGAACACGTGACAGCGGCCATTTTACCTCCCGAACGGCCAGCGGTGTTCAGCGCCCAAACTATGGAACTGAAAACGGACACTTATTGGCGCGAACACCGCTGAGCCGCCAGCCTCCTTACCTTTCCATTCGGTAGCGGAACCGAATGACTGTTCATTCGGTAGTTTAACCGGATGAACAGCATCACCCCAGATAGCTAAGTCATGGAGCCTATTTGTGTAACGAAAGACTATGTGAAAGACTTTGGCTCCATGGCGATTGAACTATATGTATGTGATCTGAGCGCCATTCGGTAGTAATATGCGCTCAGATATAAGCTATCTGGGGATATGTAGAATGTCTATGTTTTATGTAATAAATGTAACTGTATGTAATTTTATGTCTTTTACTGAAAATGTGTGTAATGGAGTTTTGCCTCTGTCCTTGGAGATAATTGGATTACTTCCCAATTATCTCCAGGACTGAGAAGAGGGATTGTGATGCATTGTGGGATTGTTGAAATGTGTAAGTCTGTGATTGGTTCTTGTACCCTTTGTGTCAGAGTCTCCCATCTGGTCCCCTAGGGGAGTGTCTACCAGGTGGGAGACCTGCATAAAAGCCGTGCAGTTAGCCCCATAAACCAGGTTCTGCTTGACCCTCAAACAAAGTGTTGTCTCGTTCTTTGGGGGAATTGGATTGTATGCTGTTACAGTGCGACTGCCAGGAGTGTAAACAGTTCGTATAGTTTTTCCTGTTCGGCTGTTTACAGCATTCGTGTGTTTCCTGTTCGGGAGTTTGGAGCATTCCCCTGGTTCCAGTTCGGGAGATTGGTGAATTCATGTGTTTGCAGTTTGGGAGATTGGTGAATTCATGTGTTTGCAGTTCGGGAGTTTGAGTATTCATGTGTTTGCAATTCGGAAGATTGGTGATTGCAGTAGCTGCCTGTATATCTGAAAAGGGGAATATCGCCTAAACAGTTTTTAACCTCTTGTGTGCAAAACGGTCTGTTACAGCCCCATGGAAATGTGTTATGTTAAAATGAATATCGCACTTTAAATATGTGTATATTTGGGCCCTGGGGTGGAACACTTGGAGAGTAGGGTGGGCCAGTGCTCCACTCCTCATTTTGGAAGTTGATTGAGAAGTCCAGTTCCAGAGTTTCAATTTACCTCACCTGAAAAGGATTGTTAATTACAGGTGCTATTAAGTGCTCCCCTGCCAAAGGAGGGGAGAGATTGTGTTTGATTTCTGTGAGTGGAAACAGAGAGCTGAAAACCCTGAAACAGTAAGGTTGTTGTTTATGTTTATGTTGGGAAATGGACAAGCCATCCAACCCAGTTTGCTAATTAAACATTATAATTTATTGCAGTTTAAACATAGTCTCTCCTCCACCTAGTCCATGGAGGGCTAATCTCTGTTTATATTAATGGGGCAAGGCAGGATAAGAAGATGAGTGTTACAATAGTGTAACACTCATGGATCCTATATCATTGCTGCACTGGAATGGTGGACATTGGGTAAGTAATATAAATCATTATAAAAAATTAACCCCCAACTACCCCCCTCACCCTAAAAATAATGAGGTGGGGGACCTTTAACTAAGTACCTGGAAAAAAAATAAAACATTCAATGTTTTCTTTCTTCTAAAATCTTCTTTTTTCAGCCTCAAAAAAGGCCAAATACAAATCCATAATAACCGACGCAATAAAAAAATAAATAATCCATCTTCACCCGGCAAGGGCTCCGCGCAGACTGAGATCTGCAGGCCGGGGGAAGGCTTATAAAGCCTTGCCCCACCCTGCAGTTAGGCTCAGAGCACTCTGATTGGTGGGTTTAAGCCATCCAATCAGAGTGCTCTGACAGGTAAATGAAGAGACTGACCGGTAAGTCTCTACATTTACCTGTCACAGCACTCTGATTGGTTGGTTTGAAATCCACCAATCAAAGTGCTCTGTTTTACTTTGGAATTTTCCCACGCTGTGTAATTTGAATCATAACACTCTGATTGGTGGATTAAGTAACAGGGGTGGGAGCCAAGGGGGGGGCCTTAGGTCCCCCCTATTAGAATTTAGGGCCCCCACCCACCGCTCAGGGGTGGGGGCCAGGGAGAGGACATTAGGTCCCCCACTTATTAGTATTTAGGGCCCCCACCCACCGCTCAGGGGTGAGGGCCCCCACCCACCGCTCGGGGTGGGGGCAGGGGGGAGGACATTAGGTCCCCCCCTTATTTTACTGTAGGGCCCCCAACCGCCGCTCAGGGGTGGGGGCCAGGGGGCGGACATTAGGTCTCCCCCTTATAAGTACTTAGGGCCCCCACCCACTGCTCAGGGGTGGGGGTCAGGGGGAGGACAATAGGGTCCCCCCATCATTTTACTTTAGGGCCCCCACCCGCCACTCAGGGGTGAGGGCCAGGGGGGGCAATAGGTCCCCTATTTTTGTTTTTGTTTTTAACAGTGAGCAGCCACAGGCTGCTCACTGTTTACTAGACATGCTCCTACTCGCAGTATAGCGAGTAGGTGCAAAATTTACTAATACTAAGTAATTTTTACTTAGTATTAGTAAATTTGGCTGAAAGTCCAATTTAGGTCTTTCAGCCTTTTGGTAGATAACTCCCTAATACCATGGGAATTAGGGAGTTATCTACTAAGCGGCTGTAAGAGAAGTCCCGAAGTGATGAAGTCCCGAAATTCCGAAATGCCGAAGTTCTGAAATTCCAAAGTTGCAGAATTTCCGAAGTGGCGAAGTTCCAAAGTGCTGAAGTTCCGAAGTGCTGAAGTTCCGAAGTGCTGAAGTTCCGAAGTTGCCGAAGTTCCGAAGTGTTAAAGTGCCGAATTGCCGAAGTCCTGAATTGCGAAAGTCTCAAATTTCGGAATGCCGAACCGAACCGAAAATCTTTCCCAATCACATGCCTACCCCCTACAACATCTGTGCATGCTCCTGATGAGGTGGCGGATGGTCTCCTGAGGGATCTCCTCCCAGACCTAGACTAAAGCATCTGCTAACTCCTGGACAGTCTGTGGTGCAACGTGACGTTGGTGGATGGAGCAAGACATGATGTCCCATATGTGCTCAATTGGATTCAGGTCTGGGGAACGGGTGGGCCAGTCCATAGCATCAATGCCTTCGTCTTGCAGGAACTGCTGACACACTCCAGCCACATGAAGTCTAGCATTGTCTTGGTATTAGGAGGAACCCAGGGTCAACCGCATCAGCATATGGTCTCACAAGGGGTCTGAGGATCTCATCTCGGTACCTAATGGCAGTCAGGCTACCTCTGGCGAGCACATGGAGGGCTGTGCGGCCCCCCAAAGAAATGCCACCCCACACCATTACTGACTATATGCCAAACCGGTCATGCTGGAGGATGTTGCAGGCAGCAGAACGTTCTCCACAGTGTCTCCAGACTCTGTCACGTCTGTCACATGTGCTCAGTGTGAACCTACTTTCATCTGTGAAGAGCACAGGGCGCCAGTGATGAATTTGCCAATCTTGGTGTTCTCTAGCAAATGCCAAACGTCCTGCACGGTGTTGGGCTGTAAGCACAACCCCCACCTGTTGACTTTGGGCCCTCATACCAACCTTATGGAGTCTGTTTCTGACTGTTTGAGCAGACACATGCACATTTGTGGCCTACTGTAGATCATTTTGCAGGGCTCTGGCAGTGCTCCTCCTGTTCCTCCTTGCACAAAGGCGGAGGTAGGTCTCCACATCTCCTGATGTACTGGCCTGTCTCCTGCTAGCGCCTCCATGCTCTGGACACTACGCTGACAGACACAGCAAACCTTCTTGCCACAGCTTGCATTGATGTGCCATCCTAGATGAGCTGCACTACCTGAACCACTTTTGTGGGCTGTAAACTCCGTCTCATGCTACCACTAGAGTGAAAGCACTGCCAGCATTCAAAAGTGACCAAAACATCAGCCAGGAAGCATAGGAACTGAGAAGTGGTCTGTGGTTACCACCTGCAGAACCACTGCTTTATTGGGGGTGTCTTGATAATTGCCTATAATTTCCACCTGTTGTCTATCCCATTTGCACAGCAGCATGTGAAATTGATTGTCACTCAGTGTTGCTTCCTAAGTGGACAGTTTTATTTCATAGAAGTGTGATTGAGTTACATTGTGTTGTTTAAGTGTTCCTTTTATTTTTTTGAGTAGTGTATATATATTCAGGAACGTGTATGAATGGCATTCCCGCACTCAAAAATACTTGCTTAATAGGCTGGTGGGGACATAAAAAGTTCAGCACTTTTATTTCAGGTGGTGGGTGGCCGTAATACCAGGGTTAAATGAATGTGGGAGGTCTATGTCTACACTGTAAGGCTGCATTCCTCATTATCTCCAGCACTTACAGAGTATGAGCATTGCCATGGTAAAGCCCCCATCCTACTCACCACCCATAAACAGTACAACTCCCCCCTCGCACATTGCACAAACACACACATAGCACCCCCCCACACACAAAGTGTACCCCACACACACAATGAACCCCTAAACATGTGTGTCAGTTATGTCCATCCCTTTCAATATACTCTTCCCACATTTTACATGCATCTCAAGTCTACCCTGGAGCTGGTCCAAGGCCATCATTTCATATTTACAATTTAGAGAGACTTGTAAAGTTAAATCTTGGTTTCCATTTTCCATTTTCTTGTGAAACCCCTTTATATACCCAACAGTAAACCAAATAGTAATGACAAACACGTGATAGTGATGAGTGGCCATCCACAATAGTTGAAATCTTTCTAACCATAATCACATGGCTATAGTCACCAAGGAAACCAATACACAGGAATTAAGTATGCATTCAAATTGTACCTGTACCAGTCAGGAAAAGATTCCTAAACATTAATATGTAGAACAGCAAAAAAATAATAACAAAAAGCCCCAAAATAATAAACCATAGTTAAACAAAAGATTAACTGTCCCTAGCATCTGATGCCCATGAACACTAATCTGTGCAGTGGAACGCACATTTGTACCAAAAATCTTCAGGCTGGAAGTTCCCAACAATCACATGGCCAGCCACATAAGCATCTACCTTAATGTATAAGAATGCCAGCAGTATGTGGAAGTGGAGTGCATTCTTCATACTATTTGGTTTACTTTTGGGTATATAAAGGGGTTTCTTTTCTTTGTTCAACATGCTCCCTTGATAAAGGCATTTTTGCTGAAATGTTGGGGGCTTTTCTTACTATTTCTGGTATTTTTTATGGTATGTATTACTTGTTGGGTAGTTGCTTTCAGGTATCTGTATAATTCTGTTTCTGGAATGGTAGTTTTGCCTTTTCTCATCGTGTATTATGTATATTTGTGACTGTGGTACATTGCATATATTTTTTGTATTTTTATTGTGACATTGATGGTAATGTTTTTTGGCATGCATCTTGGCGTACCTGCTTTTTTGGACTTAATTAATAAAGTGCTTTTTATTTATATGGTTGTTATCTTCATTTATTATTTGTTATATGAAACAGGTCAGCAGTAAATTGTTTATTGAGAATTGTAGCTGATGGAGCATTATAAAAGTGTTCTGTTACTGAGAGGAATTCCTCAGGGAAGCCAAACATACGCATGGCTTCATCCAGAAATTGCCAATTCAGGTGGTCAAATGCATTTTCAGTGTCCATTCATACCAGTAGCCAACCCTCCCTGGTGAGCTCCAGATGCAAATATGCAAAATATCCAACCGTTTCTAAAGTTGTCTTCTCCCTGTCTTTTTTATAACCTCTTAATACCGTTATGGTGTTCCATGCTCTCCTGCATTAAATGGACTTATTAGGAGTGGTGGTGGCATGGAAAGCCCCTGAGCCTCTGGATATTTCCCTAAACTGGCGATCTGGTTCAGGGGGACTATCTGGTAAACCAGACAGTTTCCCTGTTGCAAATCCGGCACTTCCGGGCCTTGTGATTGCAATGACATTGCAATCGCATGGCCCCAATAGCAGGCTGAAGCAATGCCTGCAAGTGGACTGTCTGGGTTGTCAGGCATTCAGACCCCTGATATTATGGGAGTATATATTCATATAAAGGCTTTGACAATGGGTAGCTAAATGAACATGACCCCAGGACATTTCAGAATTGTGCACATGACCCCTAGTATAGTGCATGGCAGAATGTGAAAGACAATTAAACTTAGCACCTATTTCTCTACCACTGTCTTCTTTGGGAAAATTAATCAAGTGAAAAGGAGCATTAAGAGGCCACCCTCCAATTAATCATCAGGAACAGGCACACGCTTTGCCCTAGGTATTGAGAGCTACTGTAGTAAGGGATAAAGGGAAGCAACCACCTGTTATGCCATAAACAAAACAGAGTAACAATATGGAAATAAATCAAAACAGAAAGTTACCCATTAGTAGGGTATTGGTACTGTAGGGCGTAAATAGGCAGACACCAGTGTGTGTAAACTCCAACTGCCTCTGTTGGGGCAGTGTGTGTAAACTCCATCTGGGGCTCTTTTATTTAAATTTGAGACTTACATGTTAGCAATAAATATCTTTTGGTATGACTCAATTGTGTTTATTAGCCTTATCAGGCTACAATGTGGCCATCAGTAGTTAGCATGCAGACTATCTGAAGTAACAAAAGATTGCATCTCCAAACTACTTGTTCATCTATTTTTTTTTTTTTTTGGGAGGGTGTATTTTATGGTTTTTGTTTTTGTAATGGATTTTAGAAGTTTACCTAAACATGTATATTATATAAATATTATAAATTTAGTAAAGGTAAACATTAGACTCCTAAAGTCGCTTTCTGAAATGCTTTATGTGTTAAGAGTCTGTCCTCTTTTTATCATTTTAGATTTCTATAGAAACTGCAACTTTTATAAATTAACCTAGTTACACCTGCGTGCTGTTACTTCATGGTTTGCTTAGATCATTGGAGCTAAACTGAAGATCTAGTCAATTGCTCAGAGCAGCTGCCTTGTAAAGATTTATCATTGAGATGCATTGGCAAGTCTATGATTGGACAGCCACAGAAAAGTATGGGTGGGTCAGAAGGGGAGGGCTTGAAAAGTTTCAACCAAGAGATCTGCAGTTTTTGCAAGATGTTTTAGTTATAACTCCAATGAAAAAAAATCATTTCTTTCTCACTTCATCTATAACTATAATCAAAATTCAGTGGCTGTTCCCTAGCCATCAATCACCTTTTTTCCCATCAATCATCTCTACATTTGGCACCATGGACAAAATTCTGACTCACAAATCAAAACGAAAATGCTAGTCCTTTGCGCGTGTCATTTGGTTCCTGATTTGGCTACATTTTTATTTTCAGACATTTACCCAATCAGCTCAAATTCAGACACATTGCAGTTTAAAACAAATTTAATCTCCAAGTCTAATATATCCACAATTTAAAGAATAGCCTTCATATCTACTGATCTGATCTAGTGTTAGCTATACATGTGTCTGTAGTGAAATAATCAATAGTCCAGGTATATGTTAAATAGTACAATTTTGCTATATAACCCTATTAAATTAATCTTTTCCTGAAGCCTACTGATGGAGCTTGTAAAACAGCATGAAGGTAAAGAGTCATATTTTGTAAAACATTTCCAACTAAAATGATCTTTACTCCCATGGCAAGACTCGAGAGAAGCGAGACATGCCTAAATACTCAATACTCATTGCATTGAAGTTTTTAGTTTTTGTCTGGCACTTTGTCATTTTTCCCCCCAAGAGTTTTTTTCTATTATGATTTGTTATGTATGGGGTTATCGACTAAACTACCGAATTCCGACCGATTTGGCAATTCTCATATTTACTAACACCAAAACGTGATTGGAACTCAGTTGGCCTGAAGTAAGCTGCAGTAATTAGAGAAATGGAAGGTACTAGCACTTCAAAAGTTATTTGTTTGGGTAAAGGAAATATTCCTGAAAAAATGAATTGATAAATAGCAGCTAAACACCAGAGTGTGCAACTTTTCCAGAATAACACCAACTAGTAGATAGAAAAAACTGAATAGTGTAGAGCTTGTGAAATCATAATTATTACCTTGAATAAACAATCTGTGTACTTTAAATATTACAACACTCTGGATGCCCAGAAGTATAAATAATACAACATAGTGCAGATAACTAAAAGCAAGGAATAAATAAATGACATATAAATGTATAAAGCACTCACAAACAAGGAGCTAATAAACCTAGCTCCGGTATGAATAGCCTCCGGTTCTGTTTAGTCGACCCACCTGTAGGATATATGTGTCTGTTCCTATGGAAAGCACATAAAATGAAGAAATAGCGAAGCACATTATAAAATACGTGGTAAAAGGTCTAATGCCGAGTTAATACTCACAAACATGTTGTATTATTAATGCTTCTAGGCATCTGGAGGATTGTAATTTTTAAAGTACTCGGAATGTTTATTCACGGTAATAATTATTATTTCACTAGCTCTACACTATTCATTTTTTTCAACCTGCAGTAAATGCCTGGATGCAGTTGGTATCAAGATTAAAATGGGTGTTTTAGCATTTGAAACATACACAAAGTATAGGATTCAGTAGGTTCACAAAGCATTGGTTTTAAGAAAATTTGCAACCAAATACACCACAAATTCTCATTTACTTGCTAGGATTAGTAGCCCTTGGGGTTTAAAACCCTTGGTGGACTAAATTATGATTATGTTGTGGCTGGCCATTACTTGCCGGCCAGCAGCCACACTAAAAAAGCAAAAAAAAAGGCAGCATGTGGGAAATGTCTACTAACCAACTTGTTAAAACTGTCAGCTAAGCAGCTAGCCTCAAATCTTCCCCAGATAGTCCCCATGAACTCGACTACTGGCTAACAGCAGGAATGATCTGCTTCTAAAGGCTTCCCAAAAACCAGAGGGGTGAAGGTGGCCTAGGCCATGATGTGCCAGAGCAAGTGTTCACACTAGCTTCTCTATAACTCCCCTGTAAACATTGCACATGGCCGATGTGATTGTGTTTTGCAACGTTATGCATATGATTATGTGTTCATATTTTTCATCTGCACATTTTATGCACTTTATGCATGTGGCCTTTGGGCTCACATTACACACTTTATGTTACATGATAAAGTTATATTGTTAAGGATTAGGTATTTACTTGCACTAGATGTATTAACTGTATGGCAGTTGGCGCACTTATCGCACAGGTATGGTGGATTTTATGAGATAGAATGTTTACTTAGACTGGGGCTATGGGTTGTATGTTTAATCTGTATATGGTGTCCATGTATTATTAGGATTAAAATTTGTATCAAGGAAGAAGGCTTGTATTTATTAAGTACTATGGTACTAGGTATAGATGGCATTTTTTACGTACTAGGGGAATTATGGTATTAGGCATAGAATGTAAAAATGCTTGCACTTAGAGTACATTTTTATATAGTATTTTTATTAATGACTCCTGCATTTCTGTTCAGAAACCAACTGTCTTTCGTTGCACTTGTAAATACATTCTACAGTGATAATTAAGATGAATCTGAAGGTTATAAACGGGGAAGAAAACAACATTATTTACCTTCTTGTATATATTGCTTTGTGCTCTGTTTATTTGGTCTTATTTCTGAAGACTAGGGGTATTATCACTTATAATAGAGTAATTGTCATTCTGCTTTTTTGCATATTCTGTATTTTATCCCCCTTTTAAATTTGATTGATCTTTTTTATACTGAATGATTTAAAAATGCATGTAGCCATAATTAAACCTATTTGGTTTTATTTGGCAATCATTTATGACTAATCGCATTTCCCAATTGTAACTTCCCAATTGTAACTGTAACAATTTGTAACTTCCATGTGACAGTGGTGGATACATTATTATTATTATTATTATTGCCATTTATATAGCGCCAACGGATTCCGTAGCGCTTTACAATATTTTGAGAGGGGGGGTGTAACAATAAATAGGACAATTACAAGAAAACTTACAGGAACAATAGGTTGAAGAGGACCCTGCTCAAACAAGCTTACAGACTATTGGAGGTGGGGTATTTGAAACATTACGACAATAAATATCAAGTAGGAGTGAAGCAGAGCTGGAGGAGAGAGCAAAGCACTGTCCCATAGGAGAGAGCAGGAGACAGGTATGTAAGGTAGAGATTACTCTGGGAGGCCATAAGCTTTCCTGAAGAGATGGGTTTTAAGGCCCTTCTTAAATGATTGAAGACTAGGGGAGAGTCTGATGGCAGTAGGCAAGCTATTCCATAGGAGAGGAGCCGCCCGCGAGAGGTCCTGCAAGCGCGAGTTGGCCGTACGGGTGCGAGCAGCGGTCAGGAGGTGGTCACGGGCAGAGCGGAGGGTACGTGGAGGGGCATATTTATGGATCAGTGAAGAGATATAAGCGGGGCTAGAACTGTTCAGTGCTTTAAATGTATGGGTTAGCACTTTGAATTGACTCCTATAGCATACAGGGAGCCAATGTAAGGACCGGCAGAGGGGTGAGGTGTGAGAGGACTGACTAGAGAGGAAAATCAGTCTAGCTGCAGCATTCATTACAGACTGTAGCGGGGCAATACGGCTTTTGGGGAGACCAATCAGGAGAGGGTTACAGTAATCCATGCGGGAAATTACTAGAGCATGGACAAGCTCCTTGGTAGCATCTTGCGTAAGAAAGGGGCGAATGCGGGCTATGTTTTTGAGTTGGAACCTACAGGACTTGGCAACAAACTGGATGTGAGACTCGAAGGTGAGACCAGAGTCAAGTATGACGCCAAGACAGCGCGCTTGCAGGGATGGACTTATGTGGATATCACTGACTTGAAGGGAGAGCGAGAGAGGAGGATCAGTATTAGGAGGAGGAAAGACAAGGAGTTCAGTTTTAGAGAGGTTAAGTTTCAGAAAGCGTGAAGACATCCAGTCAGAGATGGAAGAAAGGCAAGCAGTGACACGTTGCAGGACAGCAGGGGAGAGGTCCGGGGAGGAGAGGTATATCTGAGTGTCATCAGCGTACAGGTGGTAGTGGAATCCAAAAGAGGCAATCAGTTTACCAAGAGAGGCGGTATAAAGAGAAAATAGAAGGGGACCAAGGACAGACCCTTGGGGAACTCCAACAGAGACAGGACGAGTGGAGGAGGTATCCTTGGAAAAGGAGACACTGAATGAGCGTTGGGAGAGATAGGAGGAAAACCAAGAGAGGACCGAGTCACAGAGACCGAGCGATTGAAGAGTTTGAAGGAGGAGAGCATGATCAACGGTGTCAAAGGCAGCAGAGAGGTCAAGGAGAATTAATATGGAGTAATGACCTTTGGATTTAGCGGAGATTAGGTCATTAGTCACTTTGATAAGAGCAGTCTCAGTAGAGTGGAGAGGGCGGAAGCCAGACTGAAGAGGGTCAAGGAGAGAGTTGGAATTAAGGAAGCGGGACACACGGGTAAAGACAAGCCTTTCCAAAAGCTTTGATGAGAAAGGGAGCAGGGATATGGGACGATAGTTAGAAGGGGAGGATGGGTCAAGAGATGTTTTTTTCAGGATAGGTATTACAGTGGCATGTTTAAGGTCAGCAGGAACAGTGCCAGAAGAGAGAGAGCAGTTAAAGATGTGTGTTAGGGTAGGCACAAGACAAGGGGAGAGAGATCTGATGAGGTGAGATGGGACAGGATCGAGCGGGCAAGTGGTGGGGCGAGAGGAATGGAGAAGCGCAGCCACCTCTTGTTCAGTAGCCGGGTAGAAAGTCTGGAGGGTAGGGAAAGCAAGATTTACATGTGGTTGAGAAAGAGAACGGCAAGGAGGGGAGAATTGTTTCCTTAGCTGTTCAATCTTGTCGGTAAAGTAGCATGCAAAGCTATCAGCTGTAAGGTTAGTTTGGGGGGTGGCCACAGCAGGGCGGAGAAGGGAATTAAAGGTGTCAAAGAGACGTCTGGGATTGCGGGAGCATGAACTAATGAGAGAGGAAAAGTATGACTGTTTGGCGAGGGCGAGGGCTGCGCTGTATGAAAGCAACATGAATTTATAATGGAGAAAGTCTGCCTGGGTGCGGGACTTCCTCCAGGAGCGTTCAGCACAACGGGAGCAACTCTGCAGATAGCGTGTTGATTTATTATGCCAAGGTTGGGGTTGTGTCCTCCTCGAGGTGCATGTTTTGAGCGGGGCTGCAGCGTTCAAGGCAGATGTGAGGGTAGTGTTATATGTGGAGATGGCCAGTGAGGGACAGGAGAGGGAAGGGATGGATAGCAGTTGTGAATCAATGTCAGCTGACAGCTGCTTGAGGTCAATAGAGTTAAGGTTCCCCCTGAGCTGAGGGGGGTTAGGCTGAGATTGTTGGGTGAGGGGGTAATTGAGAGCAAACGATAAGAGGTGGTGACCAGAGAGAGGAAATGGGGTGTTGCAGATATTAGATATTGTACATGAATAAGAGAAAATAAGGTCGAGGGTATTGCCAGCTACATGAGTGAGAGAATTAGCCCACTGCAAAAGTCCAAGGGAGGAAGTGATTGAAAGTAGTTTAGAGGCTGCTGGGGTCAAAGGTGGGTTAACGGGAATATTGAAGTCTCCAAGAATTAGGGATGGGATGTTGGAAGAGAGGAAGTAGGGTAGCCAGGCAGCAAAGTGGTCAAGGAAGAGGAGAGGGGAACCAGGGGGACGATAGATTACGGCAATGTTAGCAGAGAAGGGTTTGAAAAGGCGAATTGAATGAATTTCAAATGATGGGAAAGAGAGGGAAGGGGGGGTAGACAGGGTTTTAAAGGTGCAGTGGGGTGAGAGAAGAAAACCTACACCGCCACCTTTAATCTCTCCTTGTCTTGGGTTGTGGGTAAAGTGAAGACCACCAAAAGACAGTGAGGCAGGTGTAGCAGTATCAGAGGGAGAGAGCCATGTTTCTGTTAGTGCAAGTATGTTTAGGGAGTGTGAGATAAATAGGTCATGGATGGAAGTAGATTTAAAGGTGCTGCACACAGAGCGTGCATTCCAGAGGGCAGCTTTAAAAGAGGAATTATAGTGAGAATTACATGGAATGGGTATTAGGTTGTCGTGGTTTCTGGTGTTTGTACCAGGTGGCTGAAGGGAGGGACCAGGGTTTGGAGAGACATCACCTGCTGCTAGGAGTAGTAGGATGGAAAGGAAGAGAAGGTGGGAGTAAGATTTAAATGTTGGGGATGAGAGCTTGTATTTAGGGTATTTAGGAGGGGTTTGTGGAGAAAGGCTGGATAGATATGAATAAAGTGCGTGTGATGAATACTGAGATGAGGGGAGCAGAGAGGGAGCAATGAAGATGGTGTTAGCAGGAACAGGTAAGTAAAATGATAGAGAGATTTTAATGATGAGGGAAGTGAGAGAGAAAGTGAAAAATAGAAGTGAGAACATTTGTAGGAGAGTAGGTGCTGTATTTTTAAGGGCTGTGGTTAGGAGGGTTAAGGGTTAAAGAGGTATTGAGTGAGTATAGCTTTTTTTGGGTGTGGAGGGCTTGGTGGACAGAGGCTAACATAATTGGTTAAGAAGAAAGGTAGGTAATTTGAACTATCTATAAATGTAGTGATAACCATGGGGAGGGTGGGGTGTGGGGTAGGGTGGGGTGTGGGGTAGGGTGGGTGGGAAGCGATCATCAAGAAATGCTACCTCTGCTTATGGCAAGTCCTGCAGGGTTGTGTGCTGGGAGTCCTGGGTGTAGCTGATTCAATATTGTATGGGGCCCAGGCTATAAAGGAGAGAATCTGGGGTTAGATAAAGCAGATTGTGGGTGGAGAATCATTGGGGTGTTAAAAACAAAAATCAAGGAAAAAACAGATGAAAGGGAATTTAAATTTAAGGATATGAGGGAATGGCAGAGATAAGATCGGTAAAAGTCATAAATAGGGAACATCATAAATCAATGAGGCATAGAGTGCAACAACTAACACTAGCAAAACAAACATGTAACTAAACAAGAGTTAAAGGATGGAGGGTGCAATAGTCATCAATTAAGCAGTAATACTGTGGGGGGTGGATAAAGAAAGAAATACAGTTTATAACAAAAGTAGGAGAAATAATAATAATAGTGCAATATGTTTGCTATGATGTACACACTAATAACAAAGGGACCTTCAATTTCAAATATCACGTTTGTTCAAGCTTCATTAACAATTTCTAAATACCAAAATTTGGATCTAAACATTGTGCTGTCCTACAGAACATACGTTCAACTGACTAATCCTTGGAAAAGACCTATGAATACCATCTTCCTTATTTTATTATTCTGGCCACCTGGACTGATTTGTATCAAACTATAACTATTTTATTTTCTTGGGCACTACAGAAATGTTCAGTTCGTCTGAACCAAATATTATCTGTTGGACTGTTCAGTTCGGATGGAATTTGTGCAGTATTTTCGGATCGGAATTTCATTTGGACAAATTAAATTCCACCATCTGTGGCTGCATCTTGCAGCTGTTTAGCAGAGATAACTTCCTACATTGGTACCCTTGTGGGATTGCCATATTTAAGGGGTACTCATTAATAGCTAGCTCTATGATTATCCTACATAAGGATTAGGAAGCCATCTACCAAGAAGCTGAAAATCTAAATTATGAAAAGCCCTTTTTTTTCTTGTTGTTTTTTTCAGATGATAGAGTAGTAAGTAAATATACTAAGTCATAGTAGAAGGGAGCTTTAAATCCCTCCTCATATGCCCACCTGTCCTGTCATGTCGACTATTCAGGACCTGGATGACAAAATCCAGCTAAAAATTGTGAGTAATGCCAGGATTTTGCAGTGCAAATGGTGCCTGTACATAGCCGGATAATTTGGCCCCATTAGCCCATTCAGACGTTTGTGAAAAACAGTGATATCAAGAATACCTTAAAAAATGTAATACACACAAAGGTTAGTGAAAGGGTTAAAGGCACAAATAGCAGTTTTGGTAAATGTTAAATTAACATAATAAAACATATCTGCATTAATTCTTCACTAAATAAGTCCATTATAGGTGCACTTTCTCTTTATAACTCTGTCAGAGGTTACCTCCAAGTACATTTTCAACTGTTTACAAAAGGTTTGCTAAGAATGTTTTAGCTGTAAAGTTGCCAAACCACAATCACATCCTGAACAGCTTCATTACAGAAGAGTTGGGTTTTATCTGGGAAATATATACACTGGGGATTAAAGCTCAAGGCTTTTACTGATTGCAACATTTTACAATCAAAAATATATCTATGGATATTTAAAAATGGAAAATTAAAAAAAGAAAAACATAATTAATGAATATATATCAAGAAATAAATAAAAAACTGACAAGATGGCATCAAAGTGCATCTGTTTATTAAGAGCCTTTCTAAAGAAGTGTCAAACCTCCAATGGATTTGACCGTATTTATTACAAGAAAAGATATGCTAGTTTCACTGACAAAGACTATGAGAGACTTGGGTACTTGAATTTAACACTTTTACAGATAGAAATATTTTGCAATCACAAATATGTCATGGGATACTTAAAGTTTTCTTGGAATTAATGAATGAAACAAATAAAGAACTCCACAAACCAACACTAAGGAATACATTTATTGATTCCTACACAAGAGATACCAACTAAGAATGATATGGTGGGGAAAATAGTGATTAAAAAAACATTCCATCTAAAGGAAGTGGAAAGTCGATGTATTGTTAAACACAGATCTACACACTAGTCAAGCCATAAGACTTGCTTTTCCCACAAAATCTCAAATTTGCAGTGATGTTACTATTGCAAGGGATTCTGGGTGGGCATATGCAAATTAGTTAAACAATCCAATTTTTGCCTTATTATTCAATTTTAAATATGGATACCTTGGAGTTTGTCTGCTGTATACAACAGCTTTGAAACAAAACTCAGGAAGAGATGTAAAGCCAGTGAACCACTCATGGACAGCTATTTTGTAGTTAATGCAATGCATCAGCATGAGGTGGGTTACTGGCTTACTAGTGAGGCTTGGCGTTACTTGCGGAACACAAACCAAGAAAGTTATGGTGGGGAAAAATTGTCTGTGGATAGTCAATACATCCATAAAAATAGATCAGCACACCAGTCAAGCCTTGCTTTTCCCATAGAAATCTCAAATTTGAAGTGATGTTACGATTGCAGGGGATTCTGGGTGGGCATATGCAAATGAGTTCAACAAGAGATGCTCAAATTTATACACTGAAGTGAAAGCTTCTACTGAAAAACAAGCAAAAACACAGATGAGTAAAACTGTTCTCATAAAATTCCCAAATAAAGGAGCACTCGCCAGTCTTCAATAATGGGAACTTCTTCACAAAAGCAAAACATAAAAATAGATAACCCCACTTTGATCTTCTTTAACCTGTTAACAATTTTAGGGCATACCATGCCTTGACAGATGGAACTGCAAGTCCCGATAGCAAAATTACATTTGATGATCTGGTAGTTCGACTCCTAGTATCCTCTAGTAAGAATGGATAATCTAATGAAAGGGCTTTGCTGTTTTTTATCTCATGGAAGGTCTGAAAAAAGAAGTCCCACCATCAGTACTTCCATGATATTATTTGAACGATTAACATATTCAAATTAGAAAATGGTAATCATATAAAAATCTGTGACTTACAATTGTCCATCTTTCATACACCCTTTGGCATCAATTTACTTCAAGTCACTCATTTAAACATAGAAAAATAGAATGTGACGGCAGATAAGAACCATTCGGCCCATCTAGTCTGCCCAATTTTTTAAAAATACTTTCATTAGCCCCAGGCCTTATCTAATAGTTAGGATAGCCTTATGCATATCCCACACATGCTTAAACTCCTTTACTGTGTTAACCTCTACCACTTCAGCTGGAATTTAATTCTTTCTTAAAAGTATAAAATGGCAGTAATGAGGTTATTCACTGAGAACTGGAATTTGCCCAAATAGACAAAATTTAGGAAATATTACTGAATTCCCCCCTGAATTTCACAGCACACATCCCCATTTACTATGACTGGGCATTAATTACTGCCCAGCTGCTAGTTTTAAAAGTTTAGCATATATACCCCCACTTGCGGTATGTCAGATGGGGGATAAGGAGGTGAAGTACTATAAATCTGGCCCATTTAGGGCATGAATTGCAAAAGCCATACATTGTTAATTAGCATGAGTTTGGACTTTAGTGCATGACCCTGTAATAGTTACATAGAGCACTATTTATATATTTAAGTGTTTGCAAAGAACTTTGAGATAACGGAATAAAATATAATTTTGAACAAATTAGAATTTTCACTGTAAATATCAATTAATTTAAACCTGTATAATGTGTTCTCTTACTTGTTTCTCCAATAAAACTTCACTTCGAATTTTTTTTTTATATATATGTTAAAAGAAATAACAGACAAATAGAAATATTGTAAATCTTTCTTTCATTGTCTATAACTGTAAAAATTCCAATGTATCTAATGCTCATGCAAGCTGTCTCCACCACTCCCTCCAACTGCCCTTTACTTGCTGTCTTTTTGTACAAAAGAATTGAGTCAATTGGGCTTTGCGCACAGAGCTTCTGAAATGTGGAATAGTTTGATTAGCTCAGCCTTTCTCACTAGTAAGCAGCCCTGACTAAGAATATACTTAAAAAGCATTGAATTATAATTTATGGGGCAGAGATCTAATGTACATTAATTAGTGATGTCCCGAACGGTTCGCCGAACGGTTCACGAACGGTTCGAAACGAATGGTTCGCCACGGACTCATCATTGAGTAAACTTTGACCCTGTACCTCACAGTCAGCAGACACATTCCAGCCAATCAGCAGCAGACCCTCCCTCCCAGACCCTCCTACATCACTAACATTAATACATTATGAATATTAAGCTACTGTTTCATTGCTCAATATTACTTTTATTAGGTGGCAGCCCTGAATTATTATGAAATAAATGAATGGTATGTTGGTGATTGATAATGTATTGTTAATGAGCGTTCTCTTACAAATTCGAAAATTGCAGGTGTATGTAAATGTTTAAGGCATCGTTTAGGTAATTTGTAGTAGTGTAAGCACATACAAGCATATCTTAAATCACTACATCCGTAGATTTTGAATATTATGTTAACTTATCTCCTATATGTAACACATATGTGTTTGTGAGTTCTATATAAATGAAGAAATCAGCACTATTATTATATTTATCTCCTCCCTGAAAATGAGTGGTTCCTAGTAGATTCCGTGTCGACTATTAATAAAAGCGCAACCTTTTCTGTCATTGAACAAAGTGTGGAGTAGGAGAAAGCAAGACATTTTTGTTTCTCCTCTCCCACTGACATCCCTTACTGACATCCCTTGCTAAACTGATTGACATCTACTTCTACATTCTTCATTTTTAGTGTAAGTTGAAAAGAAAATTTAGTTTCACATGAAAACGTATAGGTGATTATCATTGTATTATTCTCAGGCACAATTTCTAAAAAAAAAAAGTCAGTTCCTCCTCACTTGTCATGACGTTAGGATGTGTTGTTAAGTATCTTAATGCTTTGGTGTGCGCAGGGATTTAATCAATTCAGTTGGTAACTGGTGCTTTACTCTGTCAGCAGGGGACATTTTTAGTGGCTTTGGACCAACAGAGGAACTGTATGAAGAGCTCAAACTGACATTTAAATGTCGATTGCTGCGATGTGGTGTGAACAGGGTTAAATCCTTGCTCACATCAGATAGACCCAGGTATCAGCTGGGACCATTTGCTGGGACCATTTTTAATGATCTGACTAATGTGCTGTAAGAAGCACTGAAATTGACCTTTACAAACAGCTCTTTAATTCCATAAAGAAAACCTAAGCGGCTGAGCGATCATATTAGGGCTGTAGGCTGCTGACTGGAGACCCCCAGGGTCTGAACAGATCCTGACAGGGTCTCTCTTCACATGCCAAGCTGATTGTGATTGGTGATGGTCGTTGCAAGTTGCCCAGGACTGATCACAGTGTAATTGGCAATGAAACATGCATCATTCAGCATTACAGGAAAAGGTCCCTGTAATACTAAACAAAAAGCCACTAGATGGTTATAAACCCATCATTATTGATATTAGAAGAGAGTTTCCATAGGGATAAGGGTAGGGTTACCAGATATACCATGTTTTTTCAGGCACACGTACCATTTTGATGGCGGCACATGGAAAGGTGTATAAGATTAAGTAATTAGGTCAAGATGAATCCTGCAGAATATGCATTATACATGCTGCAGTGCTACCTTTTTCATGTGTTTTCATAACTATGACAAAATATTACATGTCCCTGAAAGCATGGCGGATATGGCAACAGTAGATAGGGTTAGTGGTACGGTTTTGGATAGGGGTTGTGGAAGGGGTATGACAGAGAGCCACTCAGGAGTGGAACTACTGCAGATACAGCAGGTGCAATGGGACAAAGACCAACCAGAACTTTTAACCACCCATCAGGGAAAGGAAAGCAGATCATAGGTAAGCTGGGGTGAGAGCACTCCCAGGTTTCTTTATTACTCTGAGGTAAAATCCCATTAGTGACAGGAAGCAATTAATTCTGAGACAGTTGCTGCCTCTATCTAGCTCTGCCCCTTCTCACTCGATAACTTAGTTTTAGTTTTCTTACTTTACTAAGAAAATCCAACTGGTTGCATTCTTACAAAGCCTACAAAGAGGACATTCAGGCAACTGATTAATCATGAAGTCATGAAGACAGTAGTTCTGAGCTCAGTCCTCAAGGCAGTTCAGGATTAAGGCATTTCTTACATCTGCTCTAATAGAAATGGTGGAAAATGGTGGAAAAGTGTGGACAATCAAGGCTGGCCTGTCAGCCGACACAGCTGGCAACACATGGGTCACCTAAGGGATGCTGTTGCCCCATGTAGGACATTTTTATTTAATATAATGCAAGATTGGCAATATGTTAAATAAAAATGTTTCCCTGGTGGTAAGGTGGTTGTGGCGAAACCAGCCTCGCCACTGTCCACTGGAGGAGCCTGGTTGCTCGCCTGCTCCCTTTAGACTATGGCCCGGCAGTTAAAACCTTTTATTTTCCCTGCAAAGCGTATTCATGCCTTTCTGTAGACTGTTAAAGCCATGCTACCCCAGATAGCTATGCCATGGAGCCCAGCCGTATACTGAAAGACTGTATGAAAGACTTTGGCTCCATGGCGATTGAACTGTATTTCTGTGATCTGAGTGCCATTCGGTAGAGCTATCTGGGGATATGTAGAATGTCTATGTTTTATGGAATAAATGTAACTGTATGTTATTTTATGTCTTTTATTGTATTGTTACTGCCATGTGGTTAATGGAGTCTTGCCTCTGTCCTGGGAGATAATTGGATTACAGTTTTCTCCTGGACAGAAAGGAGGGATTGTGATGTAAATGTGGGTGTGTTTTATGGTTCCCCTGTAACGATTGGTTGTACTGTGTCCCACCCTGTGGGATGTCCCCTTGCATGGGGACTTGCATAAAAGCCAGTGTGTGGCCATTACAGAGAGTTCCTGCTTAACCCTCAAAGTGAAGTGTCGTCTCATTATTGGGGGAAGGATTTATTGTATGCTGTTCCAGTTTGACTGCTAGGAGAGTAAACCTATTCGTATGGTTCCTATTCAACTGTTTACAGCATTCATATGCTTGAGAGGATTCATATGCTTCTCCGGTTCGGTGGTTGTGGTGTCTGCTGCAGTGCTTGGAGTCCTCAGGAAGCGCTAGGAGCATCCTTTAATGGAGGTACCCAGTGGGGGTGCCAGGTGATCCGTTACAGTGGTGTACTGCATTGTCTGTACCTGCAGATGGTACAGACCATCATGTCTTCTCCCTCCCGGTTTGAATGACTAAATTATAGGATGAGATCACATTACATGACAGAGAAAACCTCAGAATAATTAAAATTAGCCTTATATGCATAGCACATGTGAAAAGAAATATATTGATATGAAAAAGAAATTATTAAATTGTCTACAATATAATAACTATTTTGTTCTACCTGGATGGGAAGAGTCATTGAGGTTATTACAGCTGGCAATTGGAGAAAAAAGAGAACACACTTTAACAATTAAAATTTGTGAAGTTTGTGACACGGGCTTTATAAAAAAGATTATACTTGTATTAGACAGTCATGCTTTTATCTGAGTGCTACCAGTAGAACTGAAATTTTCAAAGCATACAGTGTGAAGTAATAAACTGTTGGACGAAAATAACTTTACCAGTGTGCACGCTCTTTTTATTCTTTACTTCAGTTAAAAGTAGAGAATTGGTAATACAATGGTTCTACCATAACATATATCTTCTACAGTCTGTATTTTTTCTTGTACATGTTTTACAAATTCTCAACATCCATGATTTACAGATAGGAAAACCCATTTTCAATGTGTGAATCAAATTCAATCGGCAGTATTTGTTTCCACTCCAAGTTATAAAAGTATATTTTGCAACTTTGGTGACCTAACCTAAAATGTGGGAATCTAATATTTTATTAATTCATTAGGCCATATTATTGAGTGTGATTGCAAGGGTCTGTTTGCATGTTGTCTTTGTTTTTCATTGGTGGAAATGTGCACATATACACATACACTGCCACATACATACATAGTTAAACAGATATACATACACATTTAAACACACTGACAGATACACACAGATTTAGATACACACATACATACACATGCACACAAACACACACTGAAAAATACACACACACACACACTCAGGTACACCTACTATTATATACACAAACCCTAACATAGTGATACTCACACTGACAAATACAAGGACCCTGACAAACACATACACACACTGATACATACACACAAACTTAGATGCATACACCTTGACACACAGAAAAAACACAGATACACAAAAAACACACACATAGATACACACTCTGACACATACACACATCTTGACACACAGTGACACCTGATACACACATTGACACATACATACTCACTGACACATAGATACACACACTGACACATACACACACTGACTCACACATACACACACAATCTGACACACACATAAATAGATACACACATACATGTCCTACTTTTTATATTTGTTGCCACCCTCCTGTTAACATACCTTCTGTGTGCAAGAGAGTTGCATCAATAGGCTGGCTGTAGCTGATGGGAGTGTGGCTGGAGTTGGTTTCTTCTTGCTCCTGTCAACTTCTGTTCATCTTCTTTCTCCCACATGACTTCCTCTGATTGTGGAAGGAAATGACCTGCTGTCAATTCCTGCAGGCATCACCAAAATAATACAGGGCCAGGTCAAACTGTTATAGCGTCACAATGCCCAACCGGGAATCTGTTCAGGAATATGCCACCCGATAGGCCCTCTGAGCATTCAGGTCATGGTGCTGCTGCACTGGCTGCACCAGCGATAGTTCAACTACTGCTTACACTACAGAAATTTGCTGTAAATCTTTGCGCATATAGTGTGACTCGGTCACTAGATTACATGTAAGTGTAAACATTTAAAAAAGGTTTTAGTCATTAAAATATACTTTAAAAATTCTTAGCACTCACGTATTAGTAAAATATTGTTCCACAATCAGAATTATTTTTTTTTCAGAAGATGCAAGTATGGGTAATCCAATGTGTTAAAGCAGTTTACCGTAATTTTAAATCAACATGTTATTAATAATAAATATAATTACTTACAATACATTCAAAGAAAATTTCACTGATGTTGTCCCCTTCTCCTCCATGTTGATTGGATATTGCCCATGCCCCTGGTATTATACCATCAAATATAATTTGGTGATATATTATGTATAGTTGGATGTGATATGGACTGTGCCTCTTTAATTAATTGTACATATATCTTTTATCAATTTTATTCATTCATGTGGTAGTTGTAACCACAACTAAGCATCACTTTACTCTTTAAATGGATCACTACACTATCTGAATATAATTTTCACTAACGCGTATATGGGACATACAAACCCACTCCCTTACCAACCTCCAGTCTACAATAGGAGCACTAAGGGAATAACCACTGTTTAGAAGTGTAGCCCCTGCTCGTGCGCCGTGCTCTGTAGATATACCAACCATTGTCGTCAATAATATTATGAGGATATTGATTGGGAGCAATTCATTAATATCATATGACATAAGGAATGTTATGTGTCCACCACTAGACAATCTACTCTGGGATTCAAGTGTGCGAACCCCATACTAATTTTTAGTTCACAATAGTGACCCTAAGGGGATAATGAGTGCCCAGAAGTTTGACCTCTACTTTTGTGCTGGACCCTGTAACCTTATAGATCTCTCCCGTTAAGAATACCATATGGGAGACATTCATTAATGCCATCGACTGCAAGGCACCACATATGTTCATCATTAGCCACTCTTTCTAGGCTTGATGACTTCCGTGGTGACTTTAATGTATTAGGAAATATAACTGTGCCTGACGTGCACATTAAGCTCCTCCTAGGTGTGAGAAGGAGAGTGATTGTGATAACTACACACAGGGTTAATAAGGCTTTTTTCCTCTCTTAATGCCACATTTAGGTTTATGCCACATTTAGGAGAGTTTGGAGACCTAAGCCCTATGTTCTAGCTTGATGTCCCATACAGATGCATTTGAGTGGGCTCCCTATCTTTGTATAATTGTTTGCAATCACCCACCTGTAAAATCTACAAGAACTAGACAGTTATAAGTACCTCATTTCTATTATTATGATGAGGGATATCATAGTACCCGCCCACGGGTACGAACAACTCTGTATCACGTCCAAAAAAAAACAGGATTGGTTATTTGGAAGGGGGTGGACCGGACTTTCCTGCAGGCCTGTCCTCCAATGTTCCACTCATACTGATTGGACATAACCGGCCGGAGGTGTACCCTTACGTCCCCTTTTATTTTCAGCCTTGATAAAGATGCACGGCTTGCTCTTGACAAAGGCGTGTATTTATGCCGAAACACACGTCGGGCATTTTTTCTGCCGATGCACAAATTTTTATTTTATTATCTGGGAAGATGGTCCAGTGTACGTTGACTGTTAGAGTTTTAGTGGGAACTTACTAGATAGGTTGCCTTGAATCATCAGTAGTAGACTTTAGATTGAAATTCTACTAGCCTTGGGGAGCACACAGTTAAGTTGGTACTATCAGTTAGCTACCTTTGATATAAATTCAGAGCAGACAGTTTAACTGTAGGTAGGAGCCTCTACAATTACCGTATATACAGGCTGCCTTTTAGCAGCAGGGGATAGACGCCTGACTAGCGTCTCCACCTGACAGTCTTACGGTGTATTTAGCCAGAAGGGAACTTACAGTTAGCTTCCTTGGTATATCAGTATCTGCATACAGCTTTTTGGATGATAACTATTACAGCTGCCTTGTTTTTAAGCTTCTGTGTAGCTATATTAATATCTAGTCATATCCTACCTTGGGGTTAACAGCTTACAACTGCCATACCACCCTGACAAGGGTTACTTTTGCAGTTAATCCCTAAGTATTGGGATTACTTACTAGCTATTAATCCTTAGGAACTGATTAGAATCACAAAAGCAATACCTCCTCTATACTTTTGACTAGATACATCCTATAGGCTCTAGCAATCGATACTAGCCAAGTAACGGTTAATGTTAACCTATTTATGTCTTCCCCTGCTCCTGCTGTAGCGTTACTTTGTTCAGCTCCATATACTCTGATATACTCTGAGTGGATTTGATACAAAGTGTGACATAACTACCAGCCCTCGTTCCCCTCACTCGTTACTTTCATACAGTCTTTATACTCTTCAGACCTAAACAACCATTATACTGGTACTCTGAAGGATATCTACTGAGTCTACATATGGTCTTCTAGGTACACAACCCGGGTATTCAGGACAAACTTACCCAGGTTTTTAAAGGTGCATCACAATCTTTTTTATATCTTTTTCACATACGTTGGGTTTGCATATATTTTGTATTTATTATTTATATATTTGGCTTAATAAAGGTTTACAAAAATATAACATGTGCTGGCACTCAATCACACTAAAGGTGCAGCTATTCGAGGTTAACCCTAAAAAAGCCTCAAAAAATTGTACAAAAAAATCAATATGAATACCGCACTCAATATAGAGAAATAGTCAAAGAATAATGAAAGATAATCTAATTTCATTTATTATGCGCTTATTATTAAATTCATAGGTATTTAGCTCTATATGAGAAAATATAATTGATCAATAGAATACATTACATCATATATTCAATAGCTATTTACAAAGTGACCTCCATGGGTTACATAGTTACATAGTTACATAGTTACATAGTTACATAGCTGAAAAGAGACTTGCGTCCATCAAATTCAGCCTTCCTCACATTTGTTTTTTGCTGTTGATCCAAAAGAAGGCAAAAAAACCCAGTTTGAAGCACAATTTTGCAACAAGCTAGGAAAAATTCCTTCTTGACCCCAGAATGGCAGTCAGATTTATCCTTGGATCAAGCAGTTATTACCCTACATTGAAAGATTATATCCTTGAATATTCTGTTCTTGCAAGTATGCATCTAGTAGCCGTTTGAACATCTGTATGGACTCTGATAAAACTACTTCCTCAGGCAGAGAATTCCACATCCTGATTGTTCTTACAGTAAAAAACCTTTCCTTTGCCTTAGACGAAATCTTCTTTCTTCCAGTCTAAACGCATGGCCTCGTGTCCTATGTAAAGTCCGGTTTGTGAATAGATTTCCACACAATGGTTTGTATTGGCCCCGAATATATTTGTATGGGTATTGTATAAATTCTGATAAACATATATACACAGCTAATAATGTTCCTGTTTAATAGTCTAAGGGCAACATATCCATATGGATAGTAGTTGGATCTATTGTAATCTATGTACATAGAAAAAAAGTAAAAAATCAAAAACCAATAATGGAAAAATGAAAAAAATGACAAAAAAGTCAAAAGAAAATGAA
Organism: Pelobates cultripes; assembly: GCA_933207985.1. Lineage (NCBI taxonomy): Eukaryota > Metazoa > Chordata > Amphibia > Anura > Pelobatidae > Pelobates > Pelobates cultripes. The sequence continues at coordinate 43,745,463 of OW240912.1, forward strand.
AAAAATTAAAATGAAAAGAAAAAATCAAGAAAGTTATATATGTCTTATGTACAATAGTCCAAAAAATAGTGCACTTTAGTAATAAATAGGTGGATCTCACCCACTGAAGTATCCTGATGGATTGTGGCCTTAGATGCAACTGGAGGATTTGTGGAAAGTCTGTGATAGATGTAGAGAGTGATTGTATACAAATCGGTGAGCTGTTAAATCCTGCTGAGTTCCTGCTGCAATAAAGACTGTCAGTGATGTCCTCATATATCTTACTGAAGGCAGTCAGTAGTACTCTGCAAATAGGAGATGGCCACAGTATTTGAGCAGTCACAGTGTTTGGGCTGCGTGCTCGGGACATCCATGTCCCTTCGAAGGCCCCTGCAATCTGTTGCAGGGGCCTTCGAAGGGACGTGGATGTCCCGAGCGCGCAGCCCAAACACTGTGACTGCTCAAATACTGTGGCCATCTATCACAGACTTTCCACAAATCCTCCGGTTGCATCTAAGGCCACAATCCATCAGGATACTTCAGTGGGTGAGATCCACCTATTTATTACTAAAGTGCACTATTTTTTGGACTATTGTACATAAGGACATATATAACTTTCTTGGTTTTTTTCTTTTCATTTTCATTTTTTTCATTTTCTTTTGACTTTTTTGTCATTTTTTTCATTTTTCCATTATTGGTTTTTGATTTTTTACTTTTTTTCTATGTACATAGATTACAACAGATCCAACTACTATCCATATGGATATGTTGCCCTTAGACTATTAAACAGGAACATTATTAGCTGTGTTTATATGTTTATCATGAATTTATACAATACCCATTGAGGTCACTTTGTAAATAGCTATTGAATATATGATGTAATGTATTCTATTGATCAATTATATTTTCTCATATAGAGCTAAATACCTATGAATTTAATAATAAGAGCATAATAAATGAAATTAGATTATCTTTCATTATTGTTTGACTATTTCTCTATATTGAGTGCAGTATTCATATTGATTTTTTAATAAAGGTTTATACCACTATAATGATTTTTTTAACTTTAGGAGGTACTTTTGAGTGGAGTGGGTTCCACCTACTTAAAGTGTGTGGACTTCCTATCCCACTTCATTTTCTCTTTTTCCATACTTTAAGAATTCTTAGTACTCACGTTATAATAAAATATTGTTCCATACTCAGAATCAGTTTTTTTTTCAGGAGATGCATGTATGGGTAATCCAATGTGTTAAAGCAGTTTTCTTTTAAATGTACATGTTAATATTAATTATAAATATAATTACTTACAATAAGTTCAAAGAAAAATTCACTGATGTTGTCCCCTCCTCCTCTATGTCGATTGGATATTGTCCATGCCCCTGGTATTTGCCCTCACCCCTTACAAACAACCAAGCATTCTTTTAGTACTGCAATTCATCCAAACATGGGAGTGTTTGAAGTGCTACAATTCATACATGTGGGAGTAAAGAGCCCCATCATTGGCATGTAACATATTAAGTGGATTTCTCCTTGGAGGGAAGTTTACTAAATAGTTACATTATAGGCAATGAGGAGGAGCATCCTCTTACCTTATTAGGGCCCTTCCAGCTTGTCAGTTCCACTGTTTCCTTATTCCCTCTGCATGCTTCCTGCTCACCCTTTGTTTGTTTGTGTGGCACTGTGTTTCTCACCTGTCCTAAATGAGAGCAGTCTTAGTTGGTTGCGATGGGGTCTGTTTAGTCTAACTAGCCCTCTGATTCCCAGATTTGAAATGTATTGGTTCCTGTGGTTGCTGTAGGTTGTATGGCCTGCCAATGCCATGACTCTACTCAGTGGTGTATCCTGGTTTTGTGCTGCCCTAGGCAGGACAAAACTCAGACGCCCCCCCCCCCTGCACCACCCCCACCCAACCCTTCCCCCCGCCCCTCCTTCTAAATACACACACACACATTCACTGACAGATACAAGTACACTAGCTAACAGAAACACACACTCACTAACAGAAACACACACACTAACAGACACACACTCACTCACTAGCAGTCACACACTAGCAGACACACACACACTCACTAACAGACACACACACTCACTGGCAAACACACTAACAGACACACTCACACTCACTAACAGACACACACACACACACACACACACACACACACACACACACACACACACACACACACACACACACTAACAGACACACACACACAACAGACACACTCACACTCACTAACAGACACACTCACACTCACCACACACACACACACACTAACACACACACACTAACACAGACACACACACAGACAGACACACACACACCAACAGACACACACACACACTAACAGACACACACACACACAACAGACACACACACACACTGGCAAACACACTCAAACTAACAGACACACTCACACTACCTAACAGACACACACACACACACACACACACACACTAACAGACAGACACACACTAACAGACAGATACACACACTAACAGACACACTCACACTCACTAACAGACACACACACTCACTAACAGACACACACACTCACTAACAGACACACACACACTAACACACACACACACACACACACACACTAACAGACAGACACACACACTAACAGACACACATACTCACATTAACAAGTTTTTTTTGTATTTACCCCCCAAGTCTCCTTACCTTTGGGAATGCTGGGGGGGGAGTTCCCTCTCTCCCTGGGGGTGCAGTGGCTGCTGGGCGGGCGGCGCTGGCACACGGCTGGCAAGGAGCACTTCCCCTGAGCACTCTGCTCAGCTCTCTTGCGCACCGCAGAGTGAGGCTGGGAGCCGGAATATGATGTCATATTCCGGCTCCCAGCCTCACTCTGCTGCGCGCGAGGGAGCTGAGCAGACAGCTCAGAAGAAGTGCTCCCTCGCCAGCGCCGCCTACCCAGCCCAGCATGTCAGTTAGCCGCAAGGCTAACAAGACATTTGCCCTGGGCATTTGGGGGCGGCGTTTTTTGAAAAATGCCGCCCAAGGCAAATGCCTTGTTTGCCTCACGGCTAATACGTCCCTGACTCTACTGGGCAGGAACATATCTCTATTCCCTCTCCTGCAAAAAGGGTGAAACGCAAGAGTGATTTTCAGAGATGGAGTTAGAGTATCAGTGCTGCCACCGTATTTAATTGTTAGTCATTGTCATTTTAAATGCCTTTTAATTATCAATAAAGCAACCAGTGATGGCTTTCCTTCCAACCTATTGTCTTTGTGTTATTGTTTTTTCCATGTTCTTATGTGTGGTGGACCAGAGCTGTTTTCATTTATTAAGCTATATGTATGAACAATAAGAAGTCTACCCCTTATGTATATGGGGAAGGTATATGAGCATTGATGAACTAATGTTAAAAATACATAAAACTGTGAAAAAAAATGGAAACTAATAATACATATTATCATGTATATAATCTTACACATTTGTGAAATCTGTATAAAGGTAATGATAACACATTTTAAATATCAAATGTATATTAGCACTATTTAATATGTAAAATAATTCTATTTCACTATATTTCACATATAAATATGGTTGCACCTACAAGTTAGCCAGGATACTAACATGTTTCAATTAGTTATGTAGGACACTGGTAATCCTTTGAAACTTGGTGTGCAAGATTTAATAGCAACTTAAGGCTTGTAATCAGTTTACTTTGAGATCAAAATATCTGATCTGGAAAAATCTCTGCAATAGCCACAACCTGGTTCTTGCTGCCTTTATTTTGTCATTGGAATTTAATTCACAAAAATTAGCTTAGTAAATAACTATTTAAAAAAATAAAATAAAAAAAAATTTGTGTGAATGCATGTGTGTGCCCTTTTTTATAATTCTATTAGTTTTTTTTATCAGACATAAGATATGTAAAACAGCTTTAATTGTACTTGAGGCAGACAACATATTTTTTTTTCTTAGCACTGAACAAAAAAGCTTTTTTTTCCTAAATTTGGTACCATAGTTTCTTCCTCTTTCTAGCATTGCAATCAACCAAAAAGTGAAACATTCTTGTGATGGTGGAGCCGGAAGTGACACAAGGCCTTTAAACCTTGAGCCAGAAACTGGAAGGTTCTAGCTAAGGTAAGCAGGATTTGCACCTTTACTTATTCCATATTATGGCATACTACAGTCTACACTATTATTGGGTTTCATTTTCTCTCAAGTGTAGTAATTCTACTAGAAGAAAGCAGTAGTGCTACCTTTAAGGCACATCTGCGCGGATGAAACACTATTTTGAAGAGTCATCTTAGCCTGAGATTATTTCTTTTTGAGTGACCTTCATGGTCTTCATGTTACATGAGTTGAGTTTCAGTTGCACCTCTAACTACTGCAGTTTATCCGCTGAATCTTGTAGGTTATTAGGATCTTGCAGATATTATCTACACTATCGTGCCACATGGCTATTGATTTCTGTGTCAGGACATCTAGAAAGGCCTGTAGAAAGGAAATAGTGAGTGGTCCTACCTTGGTAGGAACTTCAGTATCTGAGCATTGGCTGCTTTCACCTGATCTCTCATTGTTAAGTTGCGTTTCTAAGGAGTGTTGCTACCTGAAAGTTTCAGTTTGTCAGCCTTGTCCTAAAAGTCTAAAACCAGAAAATGGTGTTATAACATACACATGGTCAATTGTATATCTCACCAATAAAATTCCATAAAATCATCTGAAAAACATATATAGGCAAATATAGTGCTGACTATGTGATATCAAGTTAATAGTTGTGCACACTTATAAAATATTGAGAGCTTACACTCACATTTTCCACAGATTAATCAACCCTGGCTCTGGGTGAGAAAGGCTCTTATGGAGAGGGAAAAATCCCACAATTGTCTATTCCAGTCAACCCAAGCACGATCAGCAAACTTTTTGTCTTTGTCTTCGGCAAAACTATACGCCAGCTGAATACTTAAAGTGCTTTTTCCAACACCACCTTTTCCTGATTGGACCAATAACTTGTGTTTCACAGTAGATAATTTTTCTTTCACTTCTTCTATTGCTCCTCCATATATTCACAAGAGAATACCATACTGCCAGCTACCTGTCGCAACTACTTTGTCCTGCTACCTTGAGACATAGTTTAGAATTATGTCAGTTCTAGGTCATCTGTCACATTATATATTGAGATTGCCAGTGCCCATATTGCAGAACTTCAGCTCATGTGGTGATCTTCCACAACATCCGGCTACACCCCATGCCTGCTATTTTTGACAATGGTTTGCACAAACTCCATGAACCTGTGATGTTATGTAAGGAGAGAAACTGACATTCATGTTATATCTGGAGCACAGGGTGTGTGTATATAGTGTTAAAGGTACAGTCTAAGTACAAAACACTTCATATTGATTTGCAGTGCATATAGTGCATGGAAAGTGAAAATACCATTTGAAATATCCTAGGGTGTCTACTTTTCAAATATATATGGTTTGATAGGGGTAAATTACATTGGCAGGCTTCAAAAATGTCCCAAATAGGACATGGGAGCATGATGACCAGCTGTGAAAATTCCAAGCTGGAAAACTGGAATGCACACCCTCCAAATAAGGTATTTTAGCCCCCAGAGAACTTGACACACCTATACATGGGTGGTATAACTGTACTTGGGAGATGTTGCTGAGCACATATTGGGTGTTCTTTGGCAGTAACAATTCATGTTCTCAGTACATGTATTCTTAAATTGCTATGTTTGTCATAAAAATACCAATATTTTATTTTTACGTTTGGCATAGATTGGTGGTGAAATGGTTGCATGAAAAAGTTCAATACCTTAGGTTGTCTTCTTTTAAAAAATATATACATGTGAAAGGTTATTCAGGGATTCCAGATAGATATCAATGCTTTCGTTAATTTTGAAAAAAAAATAGTTTGGAAATAGCAGTGTTATTTGTACTTATTACCCTTTAACTTTCCAAAAAAAAAAGCTAAGAGCATGTTAACATTCGGTATTTCTAAACTCACAACAAAATTTAGAAACGATTCAGCATGGGTTTTTTTTGGCAGTTGTAGATGCGTAACAGATGTTGGTGGTCAAAGTTAGAAAAAGTGTTTTTTTTTTTTTTTAAATGTTTTCTTTATATTTTATAATTGTTTTATAGTAAATTATATGATGAAAATAATGGTATCTTTAGAAAGACCATTTAATGGTGAGAAAAACAGTATATAATATGTGTGGGTACAATAAATGAGTAAGAGGAAAATTACAGCTAAACACAAACACCGCAGAAATGTAAAAACAGCCCTGGTCCTTAACGGTAAGAAAATTTAAAAAACGTCTGGTCACTAAGGGGTTAATGAAACTCCCCATAGACTTCTTCTTATAGTGTGTTGCTTTATAAGCGTTGTACTTTGTAATAAACTTTGGATATTCTCTCATTTGAGTCCTTTGTATAGTCTACATCACTGAGTGTCCCCAAGTATTTGGGGCATGGAACGATATAGATAGAACTATAAGTCAGTGGTAGGAGAATTCTGCTAATCACCAAGTACAGACGTTCCAATAGACTTGGGGACTCGGTCCAGAATTTTGGATACCCCAAACAAGTGAGTGTGTAAATGTCTTACTTGTATGTGCCTCGTGGTTATATGTGTGCCTCCTGGCAGGGTTACACAAAATACTGAACCCTAGTTGGAACATTAAGAGCAGTTCCTTTAGGATCCACCTCGGATTTCCAGTGTTATAGGAAAGCAGATTAAATATCTTCTATCCAGATTTAAGCACGCCAACCAATTGTATAAACATGTGAATAGTAGTGGATTGTTTAAAGTTTAATGCTATTTTTTTAATCTGACTCATATTTTTAGCAGTTGCGCACAAATTGCTTGCTAATCTTGCTTACAGGATGGGACAAAAGGAATATAATGGGGCGAATCCAAAATAAGGTGTAAGCTGCTGTAGTGAAAATAGTGATAGGAGTGAGAGTGATTTGTGTGCCTCAGTTTGCTAGTTGCTATGATACCCCTTCTTAAGACTGACTTAGCCAACATGTGGAGGGAAAAGGATCGGGGAAGTAAAAGGAGTGGGAGATAAGACTGTAACAGCAGCTGCTATGAAAAATAAAGTGAAGATTAAGGCAGGTTTGCTATGTACAAGGTAGTTTCTGAAACATGGTAAACTGTTTATGGTGTTAAAAAATATATGGTGATGGCATTAGCATGTAAGCAGAAGGCAGGATAATCTGTAAGTGATGTCCTTGACTGAGTTAGGAGTCAATTTGTTAAATAATTTGAAAAAGACGTGGCAAAAGACAGTCAGAGAGAATGTGGTTAAAGAAGTCCCAGGGTGATTTCATGACTTTCATATTGGGCAGATTCCTATTGATAAATTCCTATCGGGCTGAGCATCCCACCCATCCACGATGGGTGCCCCTTTGCAGGTGGCCACAGAAAGCCTAAGTTGATGAGTCTCTAGAACTGTTTAAGCTGTAAGTATTGCAAGTTAACATATTTATTTCCCATTTTAAAATTAATGTAGGTCCCACCTATATTGGGGTACTGTGAAGTAATGGTGGGCTTAATACAACGTGGCCATATGGTGGAACTAAATCCCCATGTTTGTTTGCTGAGATCGTTGATTTTGAGTGGCCTTTAAAACTCTATGTTTGTGTGCAGTGTTCCATCAACTAATTTCATGACTTGTCTGATTTTGGAACCTCATGGCTAAATTTTCTATTTCAATAGATATTGCCATAAGAGTGGTGTGATTGTGTATTCTCCTTTCTTGTCAGTTTTTTCACTCACTACTGCAGACACTCAAATTGTTCAAGGTAAATAGACACTATAGTCACCAAAACAACTACAGCTTATTGAATTTGTTCTCATGAGATGACTTTTTGCAGTTAACACTGTGTTTTCATAGAAAAGGCAGTGTATACATTACAGCCTAGGGATACATCCATTGGCCAATCCTCAGGTGGCTACTAGAGGTGCTTCCTTGAGCAGTGCTGCACACTGCACAGCATTGCCATTCAATGTCTCCACCCTCTGCTTTTAACTACTTTTGATAATGATGTCAGCCAAGGAGGCAGATCAGAGGCAGAGCCAGCATCAGACTAGAATAAAAGTAAGATTGTACAATATTTAGAGGGGCAAGGGAGGAGCAGTGGGTCTATTTTTACATGGCACCCAATGGTGTGACCATCATCTAAGATTCAGGTAAGCTCTCTAGTGTTTAAAGGTCTGCATGATCATGGTAAACCTCAAAGTTTCCCTTCTTCAAAGGAGAGTTTTGGGTTTTCCTGACCCCAGATATTCGGGGTAAACACAGCTGAACCTGTAAGTGGTATCATTTTTTCAAGCCATGTTTATTCTTTCAGAATAAAAGGAGGGATTGAAAGGGTTACAATCTGTTAATATGAATCATCATTTAACAACCTTGTGTATTACAAGGATGTCACATAGCCTAGTTTTATACATGATCCTCCCCCTAGATAAGTTTTAGATCAATGATCTGTTACATGTCTTTACCATGCTGTTTGCACATGCTTATTCACGCTGTTCATTAATAGTTGTCAGTATTTGATTGATAATTAATAAAACTTCCTAGACTTCCCTTTATTGTTTGTTGCTTTATCAACTTTGTTATTTGTAATAAACCTTGGACATGCTCTGAATTGACTATTTCACTGAGTGTCCCTAAGTACTTCTGGCGTGGAACGATCTGGTTTGAACTATACAGTTGTGCTCAAATGTTTGCATACCTGTGGAGAATTGCTAATATATGTACCATTTTTAAAGAAAACATGAGTGAGCAGGCAAAACAAATTTCTTTTGTGTGGGTTATAACAGAGTGGCACAATCATAAAACAAAACATGGCAACAAAGAGAAAAAAGTCTGCATACCCTAAGTTCTTAATACTGTGTATTGCCCCATTTAGCATCAATGACAGCATGCAGTCTTTTGTAAGAGTTGTCTATGAGGCCCCTAATTCTTGCAGGTGGTATAGCTGCCCATTCATCTTGGCAAAATGCCTCCAGGTCATGCAAAGTCTTTGGTTGTCTTTCATAAAATGCATGTTTGAGATCTCTCCAGAGTGGCTCAATGATAAAAAGGTCAGGAGACTGTGAAACCTTCATCATTTTCTGCTGTATCCACTGGAGGGTCAACTTGGCAAGCTGGAAAGTCCAAGAGCATCCCATATGCAGCCTTCACACAGAAGAATGCAAATTGTCTGCCTGTATTTTCTGATAACATTCTGGATTCATCTTGCCATCAATTTTCACAAGAGTCTAGCATGCCTTTAGAGCTCACCCCTTCCCCTTCCCCCAAAAAAGAAAAATCAGTGAGCCACCACCATGCTTCACAGTGGAGATGGTATTCTTTTCACTACAGACCTTGGTGACCCCTCTCCAATTATAGTGTTGTGACCATAAAGCTCTATTATGATCTCGTCACTCCAAATTACAGTGTGCCAGAAGCTGTGAGGCAAGTCAAGGTGTTGTCAGGCATATTGTTAATGGGCTTTTGTGTGGCATTGGTGCAGTAAAGGTTTCTTTCTGGCAACTCGACCATGCAACTCATTTTTGTTGAAGTATCGTCGTATTGTGCTTCTTGAAACGAGCAGCATGTATTTTTCCTGAGTTTACCTCTGGGTTTTCCTTTGTATCCTGAACAATTCTTCTAGCAGTTGTGGCTGAAATCTTTCTTGGTCTACCTGACCTTGGCTTGGTATCAAGAGATCCCTGAATTTTCCAAAACTTAATAAGTGTAATTAAACAGTATTAACTGGCATTTTTTAAGTCTTTGGATATCTTTTTATATCCTTTTCCATCTTTATAAAGTTCTATTACTTCATTACATAGCTCTTTTGACAGCTCTTTTTTGCTCCCCATAGCTCAGTATCTAGCCTGCTCAGTGCATTCACATGAGAGCTAACAAACTCATTGACTATTTATACACAGCCACTAACTGCAATTTAAAAAGTCACAGGTATGGAAAATTAACCTTTAATTGCCAGTTTAAACGGTGTGTGTCACCTTGTTTGCCTGTAACAAGGCCATACATACAAGGGTAAGTAAACTTTTGATCAGGGCCATTTGGGTGATATCTGTTATAATTATGATTTTAAAAGGAGCCAAACAACTATGTAATAATAAATGGCTTCATATGATCACTATTTTTCAATAAAAAAATCATGATCAGTCATATTTTCAAAACCAATGCCAACATTTCACAATTTCTGCAAGGATATGCAAACTTTTGAGCACAGCCCTAAATCCATGGCAGGAGTATTCTGGTGATCACCAAAAACAATGTTCCAACAATGTGTATAGTCCATAATGGTTTCTTCTTTCCCAAGAAATTGAGTATTCACTTTTTTTAAATACCTGGCACTGGGAAACAAACTAACTAATTAAAAAACAGAAGCACAAAAAACAAAAATACAAAAAAACATAATTAAGCTTATTAAACTGAGAAGTGTTTGGGATTGACCTGGAAATGTATATTTTTAGGCTAATGTAATATTTATTTTTTTGAATGTGGTCAAACCATTATAATATTTTGAACACATACACAATAATATGTAAAGCCACTTGTGAATTCAAAGAATTGGTTTCTCAAAACACTTGTGTGCATCTCCTTCTCACAGTACATCATTGTATTTCGGTCTACATTATACTATTTTGTTTTTTAATAAACACTCAAATCAAGTTTGACAAAATAAAAACCACTGTAGCTCAATATCTGACAGTTATGGTTATTATCTACTTTCAAACAACAATTATTCAGTACATAATACAGAAAGGTAATAATCATTGGTCATACGTGCATCATATTATCGTATGCATAGAGGATTATTGTGAAGTGAGTTGCAGAGTCCCTGACATATTACTCTACTCTAGTGAAATGCCTAATTAAATGAATAAAAAGTAATTAGCAGCATCTTAGTCTGTATGATTATTCATTCACGCCTACACTTAGAACTGTTTTATTCAGGGTCATTTAACAGTTAAATGAAGGAGAGATGTGTATTTCTCAGGCAAATAAAATGTTTTTTGAGCATCCAAGGTAACTATGCGGAATATCTACATGTGTATCAAAGTTACCCAGCATCCTTTGTAATCTATCCCATAATACCTTGCTATCAGGAAAGGTTAAACAGGGCACTATTGGAAGTATATAGAGGTGCAAGGATTGTCTGCGTAAAAATCTTAGAATTTCTATCCACAGTATAAAAGCGTTATTTTTACAATGTTTGCAAATCGTTATGTATACTAATTGTACAACTAGCCAAAATAATTAGCAGGTTACAATGAGTTTCTGTGATGCTACATTGTCAAAGCCTGTTAGACATGACTCAGTCCATTTAAATTGTAATCTGGGATACGTACAGAAATGTGAATTTGTTGCACAGTATCCATTAGTAACAAGGTATAAGAAATCAAATAGACAGGCAGGTACATTTTCTGAAGTAAATCTGTCCACATGCTAGTAAAAAAACAAAGAAAAAAGCAATATGAGATCAGTTTCTGACTGGACAATTTCTAAACTGTGGGCTTGCTATAAAATGGTTTTCAATTGTAAGGCTGTCATTATGTGTGATTGGTGTACACTATACAGGAACTGGAAAGCTATCTTAAAACGAATATAGCAACCTGCACTGTTGCAGAATCTATTAAATAATTGGAGAGCACTGTTGCTGTCACAGAAAGAAACTTTACCAGAAAAAAAACATCTATGTAACAAAGCTAAAAGGATACTCCTATAGCCCAGGTAGCATAGAAGAAATTCATTTTATAATTTACATGTACCACAAAAACAATTGTGGTTTATAGATTAATTAGACAGACAAAAAAACAGAAAATGCATGTATACACACACACACACACACACATACAGTTTCTTAAAAATACAGTATAAACAGTATATTACAAAATGTAATGGGGGTTTCACTAGACTTGTGCACTTTCAAATTCAAATTAATTGCGATTCGCATGAATTTTGGATGATTTTGATGGTTTGTCTGAAACCAGCAACTCTACATGGAAGAATCACAGAACAAGTGAAATGAACAAAATAATTTAACTGGTTTCACGATTTAAAGTTCAATCTGTGAAACCAAAAAAAGATGATTAATAGAAAAAAGTGATTGGTGGTTAGCGGAAAGCAACGAAGAGACCAACAGAAGTGAAAAAAAGAGGAGCAGTAAAAAAAGAAATCTATATTTACATGTTAATAATAATATGATATAAAAGTAGAGAATTGCCGGCACTCCTGGATCTTAACAGCAAAAAGATGTATTGTCACGAGTCAATGTTTCAGTTCCTAGCTTGAAACTTTCATCAGGACAGGACAGGATGAAAATTCCAAGCTAGGAACTGAAACATGACTCGTGACAATAAATCTTTTTGCTGTTAAGATCCAGGAGTGCCGGCAATTTTCTACTTTCTGTATAACAGTGTGGCTGGGCACCCGGTACCATTTATATAATAATATGCCCTTTATATAATAATGTGCACTTTATCATCTAAAATATAATGTACAGTAATGTTCAATAAGTCGTGTTTATAAAAAAATAATTTTTCACGTCTAGATATGTAAGTCTAGCACTCTCTTATCAATGAGTTAATATGTGTTAATATGCATTAATATATATTTTTAGGCTTTCAATTGTAATTCTCTATTATCTATTAGGCAGAATGTATGCATATCTACACACCTCCTTTTGGTATATAGAAGCCTCATTTGCTACAAGCGATCAATAGTTTCCATACAATCCTCTGTACATGGTGAATGTGTTATAGCTGTTGGGAGACACGTCACATCACGCAGGGGCGGAACTTCACTCACACATGTGCACTTTGCACTGGGATACGCTAGCAACACCACTCCCATCACCTGGGGTAAGTCAATTTTCTTTGATGTTCTTGCCTATATAAATGTATTTAATTAATTGACTTATTTATGTCTGATCCTGATGAAAGTCCCATAGCGGACTGAAACGTCGATTTTATTTTAATGGATTTGAAATAAAGTTTTTTCTTTTTAATTGATTACAAGATCGTGAGTGCTGATCACTATTTCAAAGGTCTATATATATATATATATATCTATATACATATATATAGATATATATATATACTTACATAAATTAAACCAAAAGTGCTGCACTACTTGTAAGCGTGCATACTTGTAAGGGTGCCGCTAGGGCCAATTCACACAACACACAAAATCCAGCACACTCGTTCATTCACTAAACAGCAACTTCAAATCTAATTAAATGTAATAGTTTTATTTAAAAACACCTCACCTAGGCATACAATAATGGAGGTTTAATTACAGTATATGCACATATATTGCATAAGCCTGCCACAACGTCAGTGTGCCCCACCTTTGGCAGGTCCTACTCTAGCAGCCTAATGCCTGCTCTTATGAGATTAATCCACTTACTTGGGAAATTCTTCCTCCTGGGATTCTCTGCTGGTCAAGGCTAAATAGGGTCCTGAATGAGACACCTGTGACAGGGAAGGGTGCAAAACCTGGGAGTTGGCCTGAACTCTTAAATATATAAATTAAACCTAGGTGAGGTGTTTTTAAATAAAACTATTACATTATGTGAGACTTGAAGCTGCTGTTTGGCGAATGAGCAAGTATGCTGGATTTTGGGTTTAGTGTGAATTGGCCCCAGTGGCACCTTTACAAATATGAATGTTCTTGGAGTGCATTGCGGAGGGAGCTGCTGTAGACCCATATCAGCCTCAGCCAGCAGCAACCCAAAAAAGTCAACTTCCTGCAGATAAAACATATCTAAAAGGTGGCTGCCTGCAGCTATAACAAATTACAATCTGTCTGTTTATATGTTAGTGTGTGTGCCAGTGTGTGTATATCTGTGTCAGTGTGTGCACATCTGTGTGTATATCTGTGTAATTGTATATGTTTACCAGTGTGTGTATCTGTGTTTGTGTGTCAAGGTGTGTGTATGTGTCACTGTGTGTATGTGTCAAGGTTTATGCATGTGTCCAGGTGTGTGTTTCCTTGTGCCTATGTATGTATATGTGTCAGTGTGTATACTAATGTGTGTATATTTGTCAGTGTGTTTATTTGTGTGCATCTATTTGTTAATGTGTATGTATATCTGTGTATGTATGTATGTGCATACATCCCAGCATACAAACACCAACATAACATGCAAACACACTCTTGCAAACATGAACATTACAAACACACTCCTGAAGTCAAACTCCAAAATTATATGCAAACACACCCCTTCGCTAAAACACCAATACTACACAAAATGTATATCTGCATTTAAAATACAGTACTACATCCAAACACATCCCTGCACGCAAACGCAATATTACATACAAACATACCCCTGTTTTAAAACACTAAAGTTATACACAAACACCAACACTATATACAAACACACCCCTGTATTCAAATGCAAACACTACAAACAAGGACACAATTGCACTCCAATGGCAACTGTACATACAAATACACCCCTATATGCACACACACATACTCTACACTTACATTAAAACACACAAACACTGCTCACAAATACAATCCAGCAAGGATGGGCAAATGGTTCCAAGCTAGCATAGCATTGTGGAAGTTGTACCACAGTTGGTGATCTATCTTTTCACAATTCTTGCACTAGAGAGGAGCCGAAAACATTTTCTTGCAAGAAGGCCCCCCAAACATTAGTTCCACCACTGTGTATTTATATTTTGTTTTTATACCTTGTATTTTCTGTTAGGTGACATCTTCTGTAGTCATGTGCAGGGGGGGTAGGAATGAATATCATTACAAGGAGGGAGCTGGTAGCACTGCCGACTCCCTCCTTGTTTGTTTTTTTCGCGCATGAGCAGTGTTATTTCTCCATGCTGTGGGGGTCAATTCCCCTGAAGCATGGAGTGTATTAAACGAACAAAACAAAATGAAAAGGTAATGCATTTGGCATTTGCTCTTTCGCTTTGTTTATATTTAGTATGTAGGGCTTTTGTTTACGTTTTAGTAAATGAATACGAAAAACCCCACATTTTCGGACGAAATCACATTCGTACGAAAACAAATGCACTTGTCTAATCTTCTGTGCATTATTGCCATAAGCATGGTTTGACTATCACAATGTTGTGTGTAGTGTGTAGTCCCTGGCAGCTAATTAAAAAAGCAGCCACGTGATGAAACAGAAATGTTATTACTGTTGTGTTTCTACGTTCTAATAATGGGCAGGGAATGCCCCTTCCCCAGTGACAGTCAGGATAGGGATGTTGGGCAGAGGAGGTGTTGTAACCCTTCTCCGTAATTTAAATAGTTTGGCTAAGCGTGATTGGATTAAAAACCTGACAATGTTCATGTTCTTGATTCTGGCTACATTTTTCATTGACATCTTAGCTTGCACAGTTAGTATGATGTGTGTAGAGTGGCTTAAATATGGCTCTAAAGGCCTGTGAATACCTATGAATAAATGCTAAATCATAGCATTAAATGCGTGAGACAATAGCCAGTGAACATATATTATCTTTGGACTGTGAAATCATGGAAATTGGTGACTTTGCAGTTTTGTGCTCTCAGCAGTAAAGTTTAATGCTTCCAAATAAATGCTACATTTGAGTTGTACAAATATATTCTGTGGTATCGTTGCTATTTCATTTTTCTTTTACTAGGGGCCACCTTACGGTTGGAGTTGTTACATTGTGCTTTCAGTATTTATGTAAGCTGGTTAAAATAGCAAGAAATAGAATTGTACGTATATGATTATGTTAGTGAAAGGTCAATTTTTTAATACGAAGTTCACTTTAAAAAATAGTGTATAGTACTTTTTTTACATTCTTTAATATTAAGGCAATACTTTCTTGGTACTCTCTGATTATTATGTGTGATATTATTTTTAGAAATTGTTTATGGTTTTATTTTTTGTGTTTATTTACTTTTGTACATATTCATATAGTTAAAATTAATATGTAGTTCACATTCTTGGTTTGGCTATTTAGCCACAGTATGGTATTAGATTTGCTTGGTAGGTGACTTTCATTGGTAACTGACACATTTATTTGAACACAGAAGTTAGTTCTATACAGAACAGAATCAAGTCCCATAATAACACGTATTTTCACAATCACATTCAGAAAGCTACTAAGATCTTTAAAACACTATGCTAGAGGTGGTATTTTTGTAAAAGAAAATTATTTTTTTTAAAAGGTACCTTAACACAGAAACATTCAGGTTAGAAAGTAGCAATTCAGAACAATATACAGGTGAGAGAGAAAACCTAAATACACATTCACATATCATTGTTATCAATGATTATATATTAAGTTTCTCAATAATGTTTTAAAGTAATGCTTCTTAGATGCTTATGTAGACTACAAATATCTCATACGATATATACCATATATACCTAAAATACACATACATACTGATTAGCCACAATATTAAAACAGCTGACAGACAAAGTGAATAACATTGATTATATTGTTACAATGGCACCTGCCATGGGGTGGGATTTATTAGGCAAAAAATAAAAAGTCAGATATTGAATTTCATGTATTGGAAGCAGGAGAAATGGTCAAGTGAAAAGATGTGAGTGACTTTGACAAGGGCCAAATAATGATGGCTAGATGACTGGGTCACACAAATGACAAGTCTTGTGGGATGTTCCCAGCTTACAGTGGTTAGTACCTACTAAAAGTAATGCAAGAAAGGAGAACTGAGGAACCCGTATCATGGAGCCTAAGCCTCATTGATGCACATGGGAGCGAAAAGCAGGGGAGCTAATGTGGCTCAAACTGATAAAAATATCAATGCTGACCATGAGAGAAAGGTGCCTCAGTGCATCACAGTTTGCTGTGTATTGGGCTGCATAGCTGCAGACAGGTCAGAGTGCTCATGATAACCCTTGTCCACTAACGAATGTGTCTTCAATGGGGATGTGAGCATCAGAACTGAACAGTGGAGCAATGGTAGAAGGTTGTCTGATCTGATTAATCACATTTTCTTTTAGATCAGGTGGATGGCTGGGAACGTGTGGGTCAGCAGGATGCACCCTGGGAAGAAGGCAGGCTGGCAGAGGCAGTGTTATGCTCTGGGAATGATCTGCTGGTAAATCTTGGGTCCTGGGATTCATGTGGATGTTACTTTGACATATACCACCTACCCAGAGAATGTTGCAGATAACATACACCCTTCATGGCAATGGTGTTCCCTTTTGGCAGTGCCAATTTTCAGCAGGATAATGCCACACTGCAGGGAATAACATTGCTATGAAGGAGTATATGTGGTCTGAAACAGTCTATAGGTAAGTGGCATGTCTAAGTAGGTGGTACGTGTCAGGTAAACGATGCACACCTGACTATCTACCTGATCTCAAAGAAGACATGATTCATTAGACCAGTCAACCTTCTTCCATTGCTCTTTGTTTTAGTTCTGACGCTCATATCCCCATTTAAAATGTTTTTGAAAATGGACAGGGGCTATCATTGGCACTGTGACTTGTTGAAAATAGTTTCATCAGAATCAAATTTTGTCTGTTCTTTTTTGGCCGAAATTCAGCCATTATTTTCATTTTGGAATTTCATTCGGACAAATTAAATTCCTATGCAGGCCATGAATGCATCTTGCATCTGTTTAGTATACAACTCCTTAAATATGTATGCTTGTGGGATTTCTATATTTAAGGGTATCAGATTAAGGAGCTGTTTCGTTTATAACTGTTTTTTGATATCCTTATGGCTATCCCACTAAGATTATGGAGCTTTCCACTAAGAACCTGAAATACCCAAATTATCTATATTAATACTAAATATAAATGACCTACATTATTTTACAGGACACCCAAAATATTTAGATTCTGGATAAGTGTTTTTTTTTGCAAACAACTTGGTAGTTAGAAGGTCAACCGCTGGAAGAAGAATGGCACCTGGACACTCCTGCTCCCATAACTATTTCAATAAGCTGAAGCTATCGTAGGGTGTGAGCGTTTGTTTAAGAATTACATATTTGTACATATACACATTAGAAACTAATGAGTGTTCTTTGGAAAACAAAGTTAATATGTATTAGTGCAGTAAATGGGTAAGAGGGAAACAATTTTTGTACAAAGATGTAGCAAAAATTTAAATTTAAAATTGGAAATATTGCTCTTGTCCTTAAAGTAGAAAGTAGCCCTTGTCATGAAAGTTTTGGTGGCATTGTGATGCATTTATCAATATATATCAGAGAAAACCAAGCACACATTAAAAACTCTAAACATATCCAAATATAATAGCTATTCAAAGATTTAAAGGTAATATTATTACACTTTCAAATGGATTAAAAATATCTTGAAATGCAAGTGAACATATTCCAGTGATGGTATTGATTTACACAATGCAGAGCAGTATCAAGTGTCTGTGTGATGTGTTCTTAAAATGCCTCAGGAGAAAAACCTTGATTTTATTCTCAAATTGATAAGTTAATAAATACAAATCAGTTTAATATTTAATATTCCATAGTTCCATGGATTAATTGGAATAACTAGAAATCAGTGTTTAATATTTATTTTTTGTTTTTTTTATTCTTAAATTTTTATTGAAATCTTTTTTCATAATAACAAGAGAGTCAATAGACATACAACAACACTAAATATATTCGATTGATATGAGGGACACAACATCATGTAGAAAATCATCATGTATTAAAAAAGTTAAATCAAATACTTAAGTGGTGATAAACATGTAAGCTAGACAGTGACAAAAAAGATAGCCCTTCACCTATACGGTGCAGATAGGTTTCCTAAGAATATATTGCAGCCTTTTAGATACAAATCTTATTAAAATATAACAGTACAAAAATTGCTGACGTGTAACAAATATTGTTATTGGATACTTTTACATTGTTCGAGACACAGAGCCTATGAAAGATTGTTAATAACCATAACCCTGTTTGACTGAAAAAGCAAAACCAGAAAAGTACTATCAATAAATGTTGGAAAGTTTTTGGAGCCAGTTGGAGTACCAATCTCTTTTTTTAGAGAAAACTATCCTATTACTTATGATGTCTTTTTCCATTGTCAACTGAAATATGATTTGATCGATCAAACGTGATTTCTGAAATGGGTTGGACGATTTTAAATGTCTGGCAATAATAATTTTAACTGCAACAAAGCAGTGAATAGCAAAACAAATATATGTATGCGACTTTAATTGCCAATTCAAGGGTAGAAGGGCTAATGCTGGATTTTTATTGAGTTTATTAAGTGTAACTGTATAGAAGATATTAAATGCCCATGCCCAAAACGATTTAACTACTGGGCAGGCCCACCATATATGAATGTATGTGCCTGGGTACGTGCCACATCTCCAGCAAGTAGAGTCGTGTTTTATACATTTTGGCCAGTCTTGTTGGGGTAAAATACTACCTGTGTAAGACCTTGAAATGGCATTCAGTCAAATTAAGACAATGTATATATTTGTTTGTATGTATTAAGGAGGTAAGCCAATCATTTGGGGGAAATCACTAAATTTAATTCCTTCTCCCACATATTAATCAATTTCTGGGGGATGACATTAGAACCATCAAACAGAGAGATAGCAACGGAAATGACCTTAGAAACCAATCAGTAGCAGAATAGACTTTCCAACTTCTTTGCCAATGGGAAGGAGGTTGGAATAACACTTTTCTGTATGAAATGTTTAATTCGAAGATAAGTAAATATTTCTCTAGAGGGAATATGTAAGTTATCAACAATCTGTTGGAAGGGCAGAATAATGTCTCCTTGCATAATATCCAAAATAATTAATGAATCATTATTTCCCCAGTATCTCAAAGAAAAATCTTCTATAATACATTCTAATATTTTAAGTGTTTAATATTTCATAGTTTTATTTACCAAAAGCTTAGTGAATATGACTCTTCCATATACAAATGGAATCATTATATATATATGTATATTACATATATTAACATTTAAACATCCTTCTCATGACAATATGGATTAATTAACATTTAAACTATGTAGTACAGATGTATAAATACTGTTTTATGAAACAATATCATTTGCCTCACTTTTTAAAATTATTTAATATTGTTGTCTATTTAGGTTTACTAGCGCCTCGGGAGTGCTGGCAATGGGGGCAAATGAGCATTTGCCTCAGGGACCACTAGTATAGAAAGGTTTTGCTGTTGCCAAAGTAATTTCAAAGTTAATTTAAAATTTGCTATGCTTCTAATGCTGTTCAATAGTGATGTCGCGAACGGTTCGCCACGAACGGTTCGCCACGGACTCATCATTGAGTAAACTTTGACCCTGTACCTCACAGTCAGCAGACACATTCCAGCCAATCAGCAGCAGACCCTCCCTCCCAGACCCTCCCACCTCCTTGACAGCTCACTAAGAATGCAGCTTCACAATGGATGCTGTCCAGGAGGTGGGAGGATCTGGGAGGGAGGGTCTGCTGACTGTGAGGTACAGGGTCAAAGTTTACTCAATGATGAGTCCGTGGTGAACCATTCGCGGCGAACCGTTCGGCGAACAGTTCGGGACATCACTACTGTTATTGAAAAAAAAAAAAAAAGTGTTTAGGTAAATATAAAGGGAAAAAGTACATATTCAATTATAAAAAAATAACACAATGCATGTTGATATTCACAAAAATGAATCAACGTGCACAAACTTATGAACACAACCATATCAAGAATCATAAAGTGTTTGTTTATTTGTCCTTCTTTCATTGACATGCAATTATGTTTAATGTACTATATATTAGGTGATAAGTGAAACAAAGATAAAACAAACAAAAGAAATAATACAGTGCTAAATAAATTATGTATCTATATTCTTGTATTATTATTGAGGTCCAGTTATTGCCATATTAGCACAAAGCATGTAATATAAAATTAAGTAAGAATTGAGAGCGATGATTGGCCTTAGACAAAGCTACTAGTTTGTAGTGTTTCCCCGAGGCTTAATTTACCCAGCTCTCCCCTGACTATTACATTTTTGCAGGAATAAAAGGAAATATTCTGCACTTTTAAATAAACTGTCACTTTTTTTTGTCACAAAAAAAGTATACATTAATTTCATGTTTGGTAACATTTTTTTTAATTTCTGTTCCAGATGATGCTCTGTGTACATCTCAGTCATATATATTTTTACTGTAAATTTAAAAAAAAAAAACAAGTTGAGCGTTGAGAGTTTTTTAAAAGATTGTTTATCTCTTTGTTAATGACACTTTCATGACATGGTTTAGTTAAACAAGAAATTGGAAAAATGGCTCACTTGGAAATAATAATCTGCGTGGCAGCTTCTAGGGCATAATGTTATTTGCCACTGTGAAAGAATAAAAGCATTACTGTTTTATTGCAGACTTGAAGCGCTCACAATATCATATTCATCCTTGCAGATTTAACAGCTTTTTTTTCACCTGATGTTTCCATTTCCACTTTTCCTCTCGTTTGTTGTACAATATGTAAAGTCATATAAACACATGATAGTAATATTCATTCTCTTTCATGATTAAATGGAGTCACACAGAGACAAACAACACTTTAAATAAAAGGTGCACATGGAAAAAACAAAACATTCTGTACAGGAATTTGTTTCATTATTGGTTAGCTGTAGGTGATCTAACAACATAATTTCAGGAAAACTCTTTTTATGCATAAAAGCAAATTAAAATAAAGCTAATTTGCATTTGCTTAAAGTAATTAGCGTTAAAAGGGAAACTATAGCAGAAAAGTGCATTTCTACAACACAAACAAAACAGAAAATGTTCTATCGGTGCTGGTGTGGAAATGTCATGAGGTGCAGCTGACAATAAGTATCTGAATCTCAGTAATCTGTTACAGCTAGGTCAACAAATCAAGGCTTCAATTAAATATTTTTTGGTGAAGATTTTTAAACAATGTTTTTGGATAAGCTTCTAAAATGAATTCATATTTTGAAAAATATTTTAATAATTATTTTATATTGATATAATTTTGGGGGAATATTATATAGTTTTGGATATTTATAAAAAAAATGTTTTAAAAGTTAATGCAAAAAAAAAAAAGTTTATCCAAAAGTATAAAATCATTTGGAAAACCATTCTAAAAATATTAAATTGAGGAGTAAAGGGGCACAGAACATTGTGTTACCTACCTGACATACAGGGTTATCTACTAACGTGAGAATTGTGGAGAATTCAAAGTAATTTCAAAGTTAATTTAAAATTTTCTATAATTTTCTAAATTTTCTATACTTCCAATGCTGTTCAAATAATTTTATTGAAATTGTATGTGAAGGATAGCATAAAATCTAGCCTAATAAAAGTTAGTGAGGCAAACATAGAGTCCGTTTGGGCTACGTTAGAATTTGGTAATCACACAGTAACTCGTGTAGGTGTGATTTATAGGCCCCCAGGACAAATTGAAGAGTTAGATAATCTACTAGTTGAGGAAATAGCTAAAATGACAATGAAGGGGAAAGTTATCATCATGGGTGACTTTAATCTTCCTGATGTAAATTGGAAAACAAAATTAGCTACTTGTGCCAGGAGCACACATATTCTAAACTCCCTACTGGGATTGTCTCTAAAACAAGTTGTTGAGGAGCCAACTCGTAAAGAGGCCACACTAGATTTAGTGTTTACAAATGGAGATTTGGTATCAGATGTTACTGTAGGTGAAAGTTTAGGATCCAGTGATCATCAATCAGTGTGGTTTAATATAAGAACAGTGACTGAGTCACACCACACAAAAACAAAAGTTTTAGACTTTAGAAAAGCAGACTTTTCTAAAATTAGAATATGGGTAGAGGAGTCATTATCAGATTGGAGCAATTTAAATGGAGTCCAAGAAAAATGGGATTATTTAAAAGTTGCACTATTGAAGGCAACAGAAAATTGCATTAGGCTTGTCAGTAAAAGCAAAAAATTCAAGAAACCACTGTGGTACTCCGCAGATGTGGCCAAAATAGTTAAAAACAAAAAGTTAGCATTTAGGAATTATAAAAAAACCCAGAGTGAGGGAGACAAAATGATCTATAAGATTAGGCAGAAAGAGGCTAAGCAAGTTATAAGAGCTTCCAAATCACACACAGAAGAGAAAATAGCACAGTCAGTAAAAAAGGGGATAAAACATTTTTTAGATACATAAATGAGAAAAGAAAAGTAAAACAAGAATTAGTTAGATTAAAAACAAAAGAAGGAAGGTATGTAGAAGAGGATAAAGGTCTAGCTGACTGCCTCAATGAATATTTTTGTTCTGTATTTACAGATGAAAATGAAGGAAAGGGACCTCAGTTGAGAAAAAGGATAAATGAGTCATTTATTACACGTGAGTTTACAGAGGAAGAGGTTCTATTTCAACTGTCAAAAGTAAAGACAAATAAGTCAATGGGACCTGATGGAATACACCCAAAGCTATTAAAAGAGCTTAGTGGTGTACTAGCAAAACCATTAACAGATTTATTTAACCAATCATTGTTAACAGGAGTAGTCCCAGAAGATTGGAAGTTAGCGAATGTTGTGCCCATTTACAAGAAAGGTAATAGGGAGGAGTCGGGCAACTATAGGCCAGTAAGCCTTACTTCAGTAGTGGGGAAAGTGATGGAAACCATGTTAAAGGATAGGATTGATGAACATCTAAAAACACATGGATTTGAAGATCAGAGACAACATGGGTTTACTTCAGGGAGATCATGCCAAACTAATCTTATTGATTTTTTTGATTGGGTAACTAAAATTATAGATCAGGGTGGTGCAGTAGACATTGCTTACCTAGATTTCAGTAAGGCTTTTGACACTGTTGCACATAGAAGGCTTATCAATAAACTGCAATCTTTAAGTTTGGATTCCAATATTGTTGAATGGGTAAGGCAGTGGCTGAGTGACAGGCAACAGAGGGTTGTAGTTAATGGAATATATTCGAAGCTTGGACTTGTCACCAGTGGGGTACCTCAGGGATCTGTACTTGGACCCATTCTCTTTAATATTTTTATTAGTGATATTGCAGAAGGTCTTGATGGTAAGGTATGTCTTTTTGCTGATGATACTAAGATATGTAACAGGGTTGATGTTCCAGGAGGGATAAGCCAAATGGCAAATGATTTAGGTAAACTAGAAAAATGGTCAGAATTGTGGCAACTGACATTTAATGTGGATAAGTGCAAGATAATGCATCTTGGACGTAAAAACCCAAGGGCAGAGTACAGAATATTTGATAGAGTTCTAACCTCAACATATGTGGAAAGGGATTTAGGGGTGATTATTTCTGATGACTTAAAGGTAGGCAGACAATGTAATAAAGCAGCAGGAAATGCTAGCAGAATGCTTGGTTGTATAGGGAGAGGTATTAGCAGTAGAAAGAGGGAAGTGCTCATGCCATTATACAGAACACTGGTGAGACCTCACTTGGAGTATTGTACACAGTACTGGAGACCGTATCTTCAGAAGGATATTGATACCTTAGAGAGGGTTCAGAGAAGGGCTACTAAACTGGTTCATGGATTGCGGGATAAAACTTACCAGGAAAGGTTAAAGGATCTTAACATGTATAGCTTGGAGGAAAGACGAGACAGGGGGGATATGATAGAAACATTTAAATATATAAAGGGAATCAACACAGTAAAGGAGGAGACTATATTTAAAAGAAGAAAAACTACCACAACAAGAGGACATAGTCTTAAATTAGAGGGACAAAGGTTTAAAAATAATATCAGGAAGTATTACTTTACTGAGAGGGTAGTGGATGCATGGAATAGCATTCCAGCTGAAGTGGTAGAGGTTAACACAGTAAAGGAGTTTAAGCATGCGTGGGATAGGCATAAGGCTATCCTAACTATAAGATAAGGCTAGGGACTAATGAAAGTATTTAGAAAATTGGGTAGACTAGATGGGCCGAATGGTTCTTATCTGCGGTCACATTCTATGTTTCTATGAAAAAAAAAAGGTGTTTAGGTAAATATAATGGAAAAAAAGTACATATTCAATAAAAAAAATAACACAATGCATGTTGATATTCACAAAAATGAATCAACGTGCACAAACTAATGAACACAACCATATCAAGCATCATAAAGTGTTTGTTTATCTGTCCTTCTTTCTGCAGTTATGTTTAATGTACAATATATTAGGTGATAAGTGAAACAAAGATAAAACAAACAAAAAAATAAATAAATCTGGTGAGAAAGAAAGAGGGGGAGTTAACCACCCTGGTTAACTGAGTCTTACATCTTTAAAAAAAAAAAATACAATTAGACAAACAACCTTAGTCATGGTGTGACACAGCGTAATCTGCTATTTTGACTTTAAATTTGAATGCACTTTAATTCCCCACATTTCTCACCTTAGTAAATAACACTCAATTTGCTATAGCTATCATTCCCCTGGACCCTTTTACAGGCCAGGATCTGAGCATATTCCTGGAGCTGCACAGGTGTCACAATCAAAATGACTGAGCCACTGTATAACTCATTTGCACTAAACCAAAGATATCAGGTGAGTGATTAGATCAATGGTTCCCAAAGCAATCATCATGGCTAAGCAACAAGCCAGGATGTATATTTGGATTTCTCTTCTCTATTCCAAAGGACATACTGAGAAAACCTGGACTGTTGCAGTGTCATGAGGTCTGGTTAAGGAACTAACTGGGATAGATAAACATTAGACTAGTCCACAATGGAATTCTTCATCCTGCATTCCCTCTTTACCCCAAATTCATGCAGTATGGAGAAGGGAAGAATTATTGCACAGCATTCTCATCACTTTGTTCCCACTATTTTAACTAAATGATTAGAAATAATGTTAACTAAACATGTTCAGTGTATATGCAGTGTGTGTTCTGTTTCACTTATATTATTATTATTGGCATTTATATTTCCTCAACAGATTCCGTAGTGCTTTACAATATTATGAGAAGCGGGATGTAACTATAAATAGGACAATTACAAGAAAACTTACAGGAACAATAGGTTGAAGAGGACCCCGCTCAAACGAGCTTACAGTCTATCGGAGGTGGGATATAAAAACACATTAGGACAGAAAATATCAATCAAATAAGGTTGGAGTGAAGGAGGGCTGGAGGAGAGAGTAAAGTGCTGCTCTATAGGAGAGAGCAAGAGACAGGTGTGTAGGGTAGAGGTTATTCTGGGAGGTCATAAGGAGATGAGTTTTAAGGCACTTCTTAAATGATTAAAGAATAGGGGAGGGTCTGATGGGGGTAGGCAGGTTATTCCATAGGAAGAAGCCACCGGCAAGAAGTCCTGCAAAAGCGAGTTGGCCATACGGGTGCGAGCAGCAGTCAGGAGGTGGTCACTGGTAGAGCGGAGGGAACTTGGAGGGGCATACCTATGGATCTGTGAAGAGATATAAGAGGGGCAAGAATTGTTCAGTGATTTATATGTATGGGCTAGAACTTTTACTCATGTAAAGTCCAATACCCTTATATGATATTTCCTGTTCTGCAGGTTTTGTTTATAATTAAATCAGTTCCAGATTTTTTTCTTCCTGTTTTCATAAAATAATTTGCATGATAAAACACAGTTGATAGGTCCACACAGGGACACCATCAGGGGGTGACAACCATAACGGTTGTTACAGGCCCGGCAGTCCCAGGGGGGAATGGCCACCCTGGCAACACATTCACCATCAGTAGTGGTGGAACTACTACCAGTGCAACTTACTCCTCACAGGAGGAAGTAGACAAAGCAGAGGCTGTGAGGAGAGAAAAGCCAGCCAACTCCCATAAGCCACCCTCCTGCACCCAAAAGGTAAGAAACAGGAGGGTTGCTGAAAAGTGAGCTGCATGTATGTATGTCAGTATGTATGTGTGTGTCTGTATGTCTGTATGTCAGTATGAATGTGTGTTTTTGTCTGTGTGTCAGTATATATGTCTGTGTGTCAGTATGTATTTATTTCTGTCTGTATGTCAGTATGTATGTGTCTGTCTGCAAGTCTGTCTGTATGTGTGTGTCTGTATGCATTTCAGTATATCAGAGACTGGGCCCCAAATAACAGCATTGATTAACAACACCCAGTACTCAAGCAACCAAGCACTACAGAAAAGCCTATAGCAGAGACTGGGCCCCTAATAATAGCATTGATTAGCAGCACCAATTACTCACAAGCAACCAAGCACTGCAGAAAAGTCTAAGCAGAGGTATCATCTCTGGAAGGCTGCCCACCCCACCACCGTGATCATTACCATACTTATAGATAGTGCAGATCAGCTGGTTTTCAAAACACACCAATCAAGTCCCTAAATCTCTCCTCACATGAAATCCCTCTGTTAACAAACTGCATCCTTAACCATGGTTTAAATACTCATAGGTATATGTGTGTATAGATATGCAGGTGATTATATATGTGCATATGTAAATTTTCATATCTATACAACAAAACACATTTTCTCTAAATAATGATCTCCCTACTATTTTTCACTTTTACACTACTTTTTCTCAGTACTAAAATATGCATATACTTCTGCTTACCTGTCCCTTAGTGCTTACACTATCTTCACTTGGTTCTAAAAGCACTGAAATCTCTTATTACTGGAATCAGTTTCTCCTTTCTTCAACATCAAAACAGTCCTTTTGGTGCCTTAGTTTTCGGCAGAAGGGTATCAGAGCTTCAAGCTCTATCAGCTAAAGAATCTTTTACAACTTTTCACAAAGATAGAGTGATCTTCAGAAAAGTTCCCAAATTCTGACCAAAAAATTACTTCAGATTTCCACATAAATTAGGAAATAGTACTCCCAGCTTTACATTCAGAGAAACAAGATAAGGGAGAATAATCCAATCTGGCATCTATTGATTTGGTAAGACGTCTTAATTTATCTACAAAGATCTTCCTCATTGGCAAATCTCTCAGAGGCTATTCATTGTATCTAATGGAGCCAGAAGAGGTCTTCAAGCACTGAAAGCAGCGATCAGTAGGTGGTTCGTCTCAGCTATTATCCAGTACTACAAAGCATCTAAGATGAAGATCCCAGAGGGACTCAAGATACGCTCTACACGGTCCCTTACTTCATCCTGGGCAGCTGCGGCCAAGGGATCCCCAGAACTTATTTGAAATGTAGCCACTTGGTCCTCAACAAACACTTTCATAAGTCATCAAATAGATGTGAAGGCTGGTCAGTTTGATGATTTGGTAGAACTGTTCTTTCTGCCTCTAACTTATAAGTCTGATTACTTGCTGTGTTTTCACATTTTGGTTTGCTAATACACTTGCATTATTTAATTTTGAGTCTGAGTTTTTATTCCCTTATTACTTGGGTATTACCCATTGTTGTGCTGCCATGGATATGGCCAGGAAAGAGAAAAATGTATTCATACTTCCCATAATTTTATTTTCCTGGTCATTGGGCCATGGCAGCTCAAAGATCCCGCCCTGGGATACTTCTGGAAACAAGACAGAGAGGAAGCGGTGGGAGGGGGTACTTATACCCATAGAACCTGTCTAATTAGGGATAGGGAGGAGCTA
Source organism: Pelobates cultripes (assembly GCA_933207985.1). Lineage (NCBI taxonomy): Eukaryota > Metazoa > Chordata > Amphibia > Anura > Pelobatidae > Pelobates > Pelobates cultripes. The sequence goes on from OW240912.1 coordinate 43,773,852, forward strand.
CCCATTTTTGTGGTAAGTATGAATCCTTACATATAAATTAAACCAAGGGGGCTGTACTCACCTGAACATGCATACATTATAGGGTGCTGCTGGGGCCAATATATACAACATACAAAATACATAATTCAGCACACTCACTTATTTACTAAACAAAGATTTCAAATCTTAGAGATTGTAATAGTTTTATTTAAAAACATCTCACCAAAAAGGTGAGTGCAGCCCTCTTGGTTTCATTTATATATTTAGGAGTCCAGGCAAACTCTTTGGTTTTGCACCCCTGTCTGTCACAGGTGCCTCATTCCAGGACCCTATTTAGCCTTGACTTGAAGAGAGTCCCAGGAGGAAGTATTTCCCAAGTAAGTGAATTAATCTCATAAGAGCAACCATTAGGCTGCTAGAGTAGGATCTGCCAAGAATTGACGTTGTGGCAGGCTTATGCAATGTATGATCATATAATGTAACTAAACCCCAATTAACTTTGGCCCTGGTGAGGTGTTTTTAAATAAAACTATTACAATCTGTAAAATCTTTCGTGAATAAGCGAGTGCGCTGGATTATATAGTGTGTGTGTGTGTATACACACACACACACACCATTTCCACTTTACACACACTGCAGCCAATACACAAACACAACCTTGTATCCACTTTACACACTGCATCCTTGAGGGCGGGCATGGAGGCGGGACCCTGGGGGCCCAGACCTTGAGCTGTGTTAGGAGCTCCAAAAATTCTGATGGCTCCCTGGGTCCACAAAGTCTAAAAAATGCTATTAGAAACTATATTTTTATCAACATGTTTGCACCTATGAATTTTATGAGAATTCCATATGATATTTGCTAATGTATTCTTGCTTCTGACCATTGAACCTAGAATAAAATATTACATCCCTGTTTTCTATTGCTTTTCCCTTGGGCTAACTAGTTTACCTTTCCATGAAGTCCTAAAGCTTTTTTTTTTGTATGACAGACATTGTCTAACTCTTTGTTCCAAGACAAGAACCTATACATATTCCAGATCAAGTTGCTAGATTTTCTATGCTACTGCTTAAAAGGAACACTAAAGGCACCCAGAACACTTCAGCTCATGTAGTGATGTGGGCGCATATTCCCAGATACCGTAACCCTGCAAAGGTAATTTTAAAATAAACTGCAATAATTACCTTTGTGGGTTAACTCCATCTTTAGTGGCTGTCTACCAGACAACCACTAGAGGGACTTCCGGGTCATTAGCTTTTGGTCAAATAACTGATGCCGGATGTTCTCACTCTCCCCATGAGGACATGAAGCGTCTCCCAAAAATTGTATACTGCTTTCCTACGGGGAAAGAACTAATATGAGCATGGCCATGGGAGGAGCGGAGGCAGAGTCTGAGCCAGCCCCGAAAGACATTGACGCTGGACTAAGGTAAGTCACATTGCTATTCATAGGTTTTCTAAGTTACCGCTGCCTTCATATTCTTTACATCTATTTGAGAGTAGTGATGTCGCGAACCCGAAATTTTCGGTTCGCGAACCGCCCGAAACGCCATTGACTTCAATGGGGAGGCGAATTTTAAAACACACAGGGACTCTTTCTGGCCACAATAGGGATGGAAAAGTTGTTTCAAGGGGACTAACACCTGGACTGTGGCATGCCGGAGGGGGATCCATGGCAAAACTCCCATGGAAAATTACACAGTTGATACAGAGTCTGGTTTTAATCCATAAGGGGCAGAAATCACCTAACATTCCTAAATCACAATCAATATGGATTGACACCTGACATATGACATATTGACACCTTGACATATGGATTGACACCTGTCCTCAGAGCCCCTGATGAACACGGACACAGAGCAGAATAGAGACTGGTCCCCCTACATAGGGTCACTTGGCAGATATGGATTGACACCTGTCCTAAGGATCCCTGATACACACTGACACAGGGCAGAATAGGGACTGTTCCCCCTACATCGGGTCACTTGGCAGATATGGATTGACACCTGTCCTAAGGTTCCCTGATACACACTGACACAGAGCAGAATAGGGACTGGTCCCCTACATCGGGTCACTTGGCAGATATGGATTGACACCTTGTTACAAACTGCTATTTGTAACGGGCCCTTTAAATGGCAAATTGCCCTGCTTCCCTGGGTTGTGGAGAAGCCTATTTGCAGCCTCCTCCCGCATGACTATGGCCCCTGGGAGATTGTGAAAATGTATGCACTTTTATTTGGTGTGTATGGCCCTTTAAGACTGTCGGTGGGCATGTTGGGGCTTATGGACTCTTTATGTGACTGGTGCTGGCCCTTTAAACACCTTTTTTGGGACATCAGGAAGATTGGGACACTGCCCCTTTAAGGCCGTGTCCCCAGACTTATTGGGGACACGGCCCCTTTAAGACGGTGTCCCCTGTGTCCCCAGACCTGGTGCAAACCCTTTGTGCCTGCCTTGCTATTTCCCACTTGGTTCGGTAAATGGGAAATTATTTCAGCTGCAGAGACTAAGTCCCATTCGGCGATGGGACTTAGTCTTTTTTTCAGCCGTTTTTTTCAGCCTTATTTCAGCTGCAGAGACTAAGTCCCATTCGGCGATGGGACTTAGTCGTTTTTTCAGCCCGAAATAGACCGACCTCACAGCCCAAATCTATGGAACTGTTTTGGGCAGGAAAATGTGCTTGCGGTCGGTCATAAAAGGGACCTCCAGCTA